>OZ038389.1:67695657-68225657 GCA_964036045.1 Eutreptiella sp. 'Long Island Sound 2002' | reverse complement strand
CAAAGTACATTGGCGCTTTGTATACCATGGAATGGCGGCTCGGCGGCTTCAAGGGTTACAGGTCTACGCTGCCACTGCTCCCAGCCAACCAAGAGTACCTTGATGTTGTGCTTGAACCACCGAGTTCAGAAGATTGCTTAGGCAACCCGACAGAGGTCAAACCACGGAGGGAAAGACAAAAGGGGGGCTCCACAATAGTTTCACTGGCCGGCCTATGCTCCTAAAGTTTGCCTGAGCAGTGCTTCTTCAGGTCAGGGCTACTTGGTTTGGTACGAGTGTCGCGATCAACCTTAGGGCATGGCCGTTTTTGTGAGTGGGGTTGCGCTCTACGGTTGGCGCCGCGATCGGGAAGTTTGGATTGGTCTGTGCCCCAAATTTCAAGGTCGTTGCTTCCGACGAGGACTTCCTGAATATCATCACTGCTAGAGCTGTCACGGCGTGGGAGAGTGACAAGGGGTGGTGAGGAGCAGCGCGAGAGAGTGGCAGCGGGTGATGCTGCTGCTGCTGCTGCTGCTACTGCTGCTGCTGCTGTGGACACTCTGAGGGCTGCTGCCTTCTGTGCGGTCCACACTATCTTTTGCGGAAGCCTTGGGGGGATGGTTTGCCTTGGGCGTCCGCCTCCGCCGCCGCCGCTATTGCTGCTGCTGCTGCTGCTGCTGCTGCTGCTGCTGCTGCTGCTTCTGCTGCTTCTGCTGCTGCTGCTGCTACTGCTGCTACTGCTACTGCTGCTACTGCTGCTGCTGCTGCTGCTGCTGCTGCGAACACTTTGAGGGCTACTGCCTTCTGTGAGGTCCGCGGTTTCTTTTGCGGAAGCCTTGAGGGGATCTTTTGCCTTAGGCGTGTGCTTGGGGTTAGGCTGTGGCTGGGAGACGGGCTTAGGTGGTTGTTTGGCAGTTGCTTTTGAGGCAGACTTCGGCCGTCCTTTTGGCTGTGCTTTAGCAGCCGGCTTGTCGCATTGTTTCGCTGGTGCTTTGCACTTGAGCTTGTGTGTTTGTTTGACGGGTGCTTTCAAAGTGGATGGAGTGAAGGGCTCCATGCCGTTTTCGATACTCCAAATGAGCTGTCTTTCTACTCTTTCTGGCCGGGCATTTTCATCTATGTGTGTTAAGCTCTCTTTTGGCGGGCTTGGTTTGGGTTGGGGCTTGGGGGGCAACTTGGGAAGGTCAATGGGGTGTTTCCGGGGACTGCTGGTGTCAAAGAGATGCGACTGCGGCCAGGCCCAACTTGGACCAGGATCCCTCACTTGCTTGCCTGTGTGGCGATCATAGTGCCGCGGAGGAGCTCCGCATAGGGCTCTGTGCACAAGGTTGCCAAACACACAGTCCAACTTCAGTTCCTCAAAGATGAACTTTTTCTTGATGTCCGGGCTCATTGCCCACACCTTCCACATGTCCACCCCGTTGGGCAGAGGACCTTCAAATTCTTTGAGCACGCTCTCCCTTTTTGTCGAGGGGGTTGAGGGTTTGGGCTCTGGGTTAGCAGTGGGGTTTGAGTTGCCATCAAGCGTGACGTGTTGTGGTGAGGGTTGTTTTTGCTCTTGGTGGCGTGTGGGTGATGATGTCGGTGTTGAGGGCTGGAATCTTTGGTGGGGTGCAAAGTTGCTGTTTTGTGCTTTTGGTAGTGGTACTCCCCATTGACATTTTGTGGGGCATGTCCATGGGTCCTTGGCCACCGCCTCATCCAGGAAATCCTTGTGCAGCATCATGCGGCATGCACTGCAACGCATATACTTCCCCTTTTGCTGGAGGAGCCCATGGCTGTTTGGCTTCTGCTCCTCCAAGTCTGCACAATATCCACGTGTCATTTGATAATAAGCCTCTAATAAGGAGTCATCAGGAAGCGTGGCACAGAGGTCTATGAGGTGTATGCAGGGACGCATGGACGCACGGACTTTCTTGCCGCCTTATTTCTTCAAAATTTGGCAGGCGGACGT
Source organism: Eutreptiella sp. 'Long Island Sound 2002' (assembly GCA_964036045.1). Classification (NCBI taxonomy): domain Eukaryota; phylum Euglenozoa; class Euglenophyceae; order Eutreptiales; family Eutreptiaceae; genus Eutreptiella; species Eutreptiella sp. 'Long Island Sound 2002'. The sequence goes on along the minus strand of OZ038389.1, from coordinate 68,223,724 downwards.
TTGTAAGCCATAATAAAATGTCACAGTCAGTGTTGCACTCTCCTTGAAAAGATTTAAGACACATTTGACATCACAAAGACATGTCCAGTGCGTACGACAAAGTTGCAAGCGGCTAGGGAGGGTAGGGTACATGCCGGAGAGAAGGGGATGCGTGTTTCAAGTTTTTCCCAAGGTCGATCATCACTATCGGGGCTGCCATGGGGCAGCTGGAGTCAAGTAGTGATCCATACTTTTACCGAACCACTCAACGTCGTGCAACTCCACCAAAATTTAGCTAGAGCCGTTTCGTTTTTGGTGGGTGGATACATGGAGAAAGAAGTTCACCTAACCATGGCTAGCTCAGCCCACTTTGAAACTAGGGCTACGCCACAAGCACCAACATGACATGAATAGGCAGCGAACCGCCCCATGGTCTGCCCCCCCATCCTTTTATCCCATCCAAGACGTAAGCAGCAAACCCCAGCAAACCCCTGCCGCTTGTGCCGGCCAAACACCATACCCGGTTTTTACCATGGCTCTAGTGGTAAGTGGTGGACTTTATTGACCCGCCGCGCCTAAACAGAATTGTGATTTCACAAATGGTGTTTGGAGGGCTATGCAGCCATCGTCTGTACCTCATGGAGGTAATTAATTGGCAACATCGAAACCATTGGGCATATCCTGCAGTCCAATGTGTGCTTCAGCATGGTGCTATGGAAGACTACTGACCTTGTCCACATAGATGAGTCCCATGGAGAAAGTATTTGGAGGCGGACCCTAACCCTAACCTTGGAGGCCTCATTGGCTCTAGCACCACAACGGATTTGGACCCGTCTGCGAATCCCAAATGCTCTAAGTGGCCTAGCGGGAGGTAAAGGCCAAACTGTTGATGCATTGAAAAGTCAACTTGTCTTATCTCTCGTAGAAATATGTAAGACAAGACGTTCATTGTTCGTAAAATTGGGGAACAAATACAATTTTGCTATCGCCAGCACACGCACAAATATGGCGACTGCTACTGTGAATCGGGAATCTCCTCACATGATGGTCTTGCAAGAAAAGGAAGAAATGCGCGAAGATTGCCCTACACCACTGCCCCAACCGGCACCCAATCAAAATCGCTGAGACGAGGAGGTGGAGGAGAGCAATAAAAAAGATGCTCAGAACACCTAGATTGAACCGATTGGGGGTCCTAATGCATTGTAGAGCTGGAGCTCCAACAAGCAATGCCCGCAACCACTTGCCCCTTGCTGCCAAGGCCCATAGACAACTCAATCCTCGGCCCCCGGGCTATCTAAGCATTGGAATTGTCTACCACATTGCCAAATCCGACCAACGGACACACACAACCCCAATGGCTACCAGATCGTTATCACAAACAGAACTTCATTATGTTACGCACACGCGAGCAAGGTGACTCAATTTAGACTTGATTCTTGACTTTCATGTTTGTATTTGTGTGTGCGACCTATCCATTATTTCTTTGCGCAGCTATTTTCGGCAACGGCTATTGGCGTTTCGTGTTCGGGCGTCAATTCATTACGTGCTCATACATCGATCTTTCTTCAAATAAATCTCGTTCTTTTTCAACTCCACCTTGCTATAGCCCCTCACAAATACCAATAGTTGACTGTGTGCACCTGATGGGCACATTGTCGCACACTGGTGTATCTTAGCTTCATCAGGTACGAAGTTGAATGTTTGCGAGACAAAAGGAATCATTCAACATGCCTCACCATGGAAACATAGCACAGCTTTTCCTCCGACACATCCGAAACCTAGCGCTACATTTGGCTCACGTAACACCCAGATATCCGTCAAATATTTTTGACGTTTGCTCATAATATCCTTGTCAATGCCATCCTATTATGTTCATCTTTGCCTGCCTATTTTCTTTTGGTTTGGGGTGGGTGGTTTGAGCGTGAACATGGTGGCTGCATCAAATCGCTCGTTGTGTTCCTTGCTCCCTGCATCCCCTTCAACCTTTTAGCACTTCAACCACATTTACACATTTCATGGGGGAGTTTGCAAACCAAGCACAGGAGGGCTAGCTGACAGGGATGTACACACCAAATTGTGAAAAAGTTTTCCCGAAACCCATATTGTTGTCTCTGCTTTACGGTTTACCACATGAAAAGCCGAGTTTTGACTTTTTTGAGGTAATATTGCTTGTTTAGGGTCCAAGTTGCGGCTTGGTTGCTTCCTTGTGCGCATCCCACGTGCGTGGCAAATCTTGTGCACGGTTTTTGTGCTGCAAACAATGAAGAAACGTGGTGCCTTGGCAGTCAGTTCTTCTTTATCTTGAAAAACAATCCTTGGAGACCTACCTATGTCGATAATTGTTAGGGTGTTATTCTCTAGTGTGTGTGTGTGTGTGTGTGTGTGTGCCCCACCTCCCAAGACGCCGCTGTTGCATCCTCCACCTCTGTCTCCAATGGCTCCGCCACCGGGCAACATGGGTGGGGGACCAATACAGCAGCTGGGCTTTGCCGCCTCATTTGCGCGTGTCGGGAGTCTCGGGCGCCTGGAATGGAGACTGGCATGCACTGGATTATCACCGCCAGTCAATATCCCTCCCGGGTCACCAATGTTCCGATGAGTGCCGCCACCCACCTCCCTCCCTCCCCTCTGTCCCCCCTGCCACCCACCCTTCCCCTTCCCCCCCTCCCCCCCCCCCTCCCCCCGCTCCGAGCAGCCATCCCAGTTCAGTCATTGTGTGTCTGTGAGCGGGTGGTTACACCCGGCTCCATGTTTCTTCTTGTTCCCCCCTGTCTGTTTATTCCTTTCTCCTGCAGGCTAGGGGCCAGGCACTACCAGCCACCGGCTTCTGGCGTCAACACCGATGGGTTTGGTAATACGAGCCTACTCCTTGTCCCCGCCTTTCCTCCGCGCGATGGCACGCGTTAAGTACGGACAGGGATATCTCGTCAGCATGAAAGGACTGCTGCGTAGTGCGAAAATTGCGATTGTTTCCCCTCCCCATGGTCAGTGGGTGCCTAGAGTAGTGTCGTATATGACTCCAGCACTGTGCTAGGAAGATAACACGACTGTCTCCTCTATCACTTCACTTCAGAAAGGCGCCTAGCCTTGACATCATGACATTCTCAATCCTTTTTGCTTTGTTCTTGGTTTGATGCTAACTGGCCTGACGAGGTGTTCCTGGTGCTAACGTCGTTCTCCACTGCGCTCGCGGTCAGTGGTTTTCTTGTTGGTTCCTGCACAAGTGTGTGTGTGTGTGTGTATGTGCATGTGTGTCTGGAGGGGGGCAGTCAACACGACATACAGTTGCGAGCTCGGACAACCCTATTTATCCATGGTGGTTAGCCGAAAACCCCTAACTCTAGTGTGTTTGAGACTCAAGTAACCATCTCTATGTGACCTTCCTATTGATGAAGCGACTCCCAGTTTGGCACTGAGGCCAGTGGGCACACAACCTATAGCAAACCAGCGCACTGGCTCTACCTCAAAAAATAATGCAGAGGGCACATCACACAACAAAAGGAAGCAAATAATGCGGGTGGGTGGAGGTTTGCCATTTTAGAAGGAGTGTCATGCAGTGCTTGGCCCCCCATACACATTATGCATCAATGTGCTTACCCTATGACCAATGCAATCAATGTACATCAAAGAAGGATACGCAGATCTTCCCTTTGTTCCCAACTTATACTTTTGTCCATCCTGGACGGCTTTTTATTGGGTGTGACACAAAGCCACGTGATACCCTTTGGAACCTCTTTCTGTGCCATAATCCATTACACTATGTACAAGGTGGCGTTTTGTTTGTTTGTGTTTGACCACAAGGATCCACACCCGATTTGCCATCGGTGAGGCTGGGTATTCTGATCACCGGATTGCAACACCCTGCGGAGCAACGTCCGCACAAAAACACGTGCAAGAAACACTAATAATGTAGAGGGGCGAAATTCAAGCCTTGCCACTGCCACCTTCCGCAGTTCAGGATCCAATAGCTTGGGTGTTGGCACCCATGGTCGTTAGCAGTACATCAATCATGACATGCGTACAAAGTACTGTATTATGTGTGGGTTGTCAATGTGGCCTGGTGTGAAGATCGGCGGCTGCTGGCTGCTCGGATGCGCGCACTGTGAGTGTGCTGGTTGTTTGATTGTGTGTGCAGCGGAGATGCACTCTGTGTGTTTGCTTCGGTTGTGTGATGCATAGTGATTTTGGGTGGTGCTGTGTGTAGAAAAGTTTATAGTGTTTTCAGCACTGTGTTTTTGCTTCTCCTGCTGCTTGTTGTTGCTGTAGGGTGTCCTGCTGCTGGTTTTGGATGATGAAAAGCTTTTGTTTGTTGAAATACAGTAAAGCCAACTCAATCCAGGATAGCCCAAGCCAATAGTATGCAAGGAGAAGGTAATTCAGGATCAAAGCATGAAGGGCTGCAGTGTAAACAGTGCAAGATGATTAGATATTCACAGAAACTGCAACTCAGGATACAAATGAATGCATATTCACAGAGATAGCTGAAATGTTTTGGGAAAAGAGTTAGAAAACTGCCTCAGGATCACTCTCTCTCCATAGTGCCATCTTAGGAGATGTGCACTCTTTGTTTTGGGTCCCATATGTGCTGAGGTGGCATGGTATGTGGCGATGAGGTCACTGCCATGTCACATGGGATCTTCCTACTTAGTTGGGATCTTCCTACTTAGTTAGGCTGACCAGGAATTGAACCCAGGACCTCTCAAAAAGAGGTGCCTAACCCCCTATGGTGCATACCACTAGGGCAGATAAGTATTCATGGAAAAACATAGATAAATTCATAGGCTCTACCTTAGGTATGTCAGTGCTCAGTCAACTCAGGAAAAGATGTTTTACTTCTGATTGAAAGGGGATTAAGGGGTCCACTCCATATCCTGATTGGGTGTTTGGTTCCATAGGTCAAAATGTGTTCTCACCACTTTTGGCTGGACCAATACTAAGATAAAAATGCATGGATGCTCAGTGCATCTCTAATACAACTAGAGTATGTCCCAAAGCAATGGAAAAGCACTTTTTCTTACTCCCCCCTTGTGCTGTGGTGGCCACCACTGTCGCATTTTAGGAAAAAGGGAATTTTTCTTGGCCTTTCCTTGGTTTCCACATCTACTTTAAAATACCTACAGTCTCCCTCACACTGAAAAATGGGCGCTCACCATGGCTGGCGTCCTTTTGCTGCTCTGATTGTACAGTTTCCTACAGAAGACTCAGCGCTCTTGGCGCTGCCGGGGCTCCTGTGGCTTGGTTGGGTTAGATTGGGAGCATGCCAAACATGTGCATATGCATCCCTTCCTCCAAGACGCAGCGTCGACACAACCCAAACGCAAGACACATTATACACACTCGCATGGGTTCTCGTAAACCTGCTGGCGACCTGTGACCTGTCTTAGGGCGTAGGGAGTCGAAAAGAAATTAATTTGCCCCTTGGTGGGGTCTTGGTTCTGCTCAGTCTCTCCAGGCACCTGCGTTTCGGCCCGAACACGGCCTACTCAGCGAGGCTGCGCGTGGGTATCTGCAGAGGCAGGAATGGGAGAATTATGGACGAATCCACGCAAAAACGAAGCGACGACACCAAAATCCGTCAAATGACGGCGCCGAATTTTTCTGAAACGACACACCTGAGCAGAATCCAATTGTGCATCTTCAGCACATTTTTATAGAAATTATAGTCATCTCTGGATTTTTTAAGTCCAGAAATTCATACGCATAAAATGGCGGCGCGCAGGAGCGGCTCCTAGCGAAGCGCCGGAAAATGGAAAAATAATGGAATTATAAACGTATGTATCACGTAGTCTTGAAAATGACGAGACACACATTAATAAACAAACATACAGATTCCACCCACACTAATAGAAGCTTCAAAAATTCAAGAATTCGAAAATCAATTGAAAAGACTTCAATGAATCAGGTATAAACTACAGGTATGCTCGTCTTGCATGCCGCATACACATTGCTCGTCTCGAGTCTCCGTGACCGAGTCGTGTAGCAGCGTTAACAACGATAACCACGATAGGACGCGGTAGAGGGATTGATTAGTAAGATTGCAGATGATTAGCGGTCAGATCAGGGTGATTAGTCATACACACAAGTGCATAGCAACGTTCTTCGCGTGCGCCTCTTTTGTTTTCTCTCCTTGCTTCACTTCCCAGCGGTAGGTAAGGTAGGTACGCCCAGGCGGGGCCACCCCCTGGTGGAGTCAAGATTGTTGTGGAGATGGGCAGGTTTGCCCACGTGATTGTGCATAGTCGTGCATGCACACACGCATTAAAGGGTAGGCCACGCGAAGTGCGCACGGTAAACCTTGTTTAGGCTACCCAGGGGCTCCTCGGTACGTTCTTTAAGAGAACCTGAGGAGTCCCTTAACGCTTGCTTGCTTGATAAGGGTAGCTGCTCCATGCAGCGTGTTTGCGGACAGCGTATTATAGGGCACACTAAGAAGGGTATAATACCTGGAGTGTGCCTTGGTTCCTCCGCCGCAAACGCCCTTTCATTTGCCTTTGTTTTACAGGTGGGCAGGTAGGGTGAGTGGTGCAGCAGCATTTTTTTATGCCCTGCTAAACAGGGGCGCAGATCACACAAACAAGTAACTCCGCTCCGCCTGTGGCAGAGCAGGGAGTCCGACTTCATCGACATCTGCGCCTTGCACACGAGAGCACTCCTTCCCTCCAAGCCCTTGCAGGGGAAACGCGTTGTGGCGTCCCCTGTGAGGCCACAGTTGCTTAGCAGCGCTGTGTTCCCTTGTCATTTCACAGGTGGGTCGCTAGGACCCTCGAGAACTTTCTCTTCGCAACGCCAAGTAGAGTGTGCGTGTAGGAGTGGTAGTCCTGCGTGGGGGCTAGAGCCAGTTGCCCAGCGCTCGCCCACCAGGATGGTGCCACTGTAGGGTGTGTAGGACCTGTAGGGGGCGTGTCACTGTCCCACCCTTTTCCTGCAATTTTAGCTGGGTTGGTGGGCTGTGACAGTGGGTTAGGTTAGTGTTTTTGGCCACATAGCAAACAGGCGTTTTGCATGCCTTCATAGCTTTTGGCCACCCCTCCCTGTAGTAGACAGGTAGGTAGGGAAAACAATACCTGGATTAACACTCTGGGTATTCCCCCAAGGTTTTGCGACAGCACAGAAATTGGGCGCATAGGGGAGGGGAGACCCGGGGCGTACCCCGTGGCATCAATAAGCCAACCCTCCAGGTTCAGCAAGGGCGCAGACTTGGGTATAATTAGGACACCACTTCTGCGGCTTGCTCTCAGGACCTTAGGACTAGCACACTCACACATACGCTTTGGCAGGTAAGGGTAAGGTTCAGTCCCTAGCTTTATTCTTGGAGGCAAGCATCTCAGCGAGCCTCAACAACTCACCAAGGTTGTTCTGGGACAAGTAGTCAACCAGAACTGAGTTTAGGCGTCCCTCAGGTAGAACAAATGCAGAGAAGGGCTCCCAGGTGGCCTCTTCGACTCCAAACCCTTCCCAGAGGGTGAGGAAGCGCCAACCCTGGCGATAGCGGTGGCGTAGGACAGACTTCACCAGGTAGAAGCCCTCCTTAGCCATCTCCTCGGCGTTCATGTCGGGGAGTTCACCTTCAACTTCCATAGGGCTGGCAGCCCCTTGTAGGTCCAGAGCGGCAATTTCCTCGTCGTTCAGCTCCCACTCCTCCCCACAGAGGTCTTCAGGATCATGGTAGCGCTTCAGGTGTTGAGCGGCGCACACCAGGGTCCCCCCTAGACGGGGAGAACACCGCACGGTGATACGGTGTCCATCCACAGATAGGATCTTGTACGGCCCGAAGTATGGGTCATCGCTGGTAGAGCGTGGCCAGGCGGGTAGTCGACTGTGGTGCACCAGCACCCAGTCCCTTTCTTGGTAGGTGGCCGGTACACGGTGCTTGTTCTTCTTGTTCCACTGACGCTCCCTCACTCTCTGGAGCATAGCCTTGGCCTTGTCCACCTTCGCTTGTTGCTCTTGGACCCATTCACCCACAGAAGAATGGGTGTCCTCTGGATAGGGGGCATGTAGGAACCATGCCGGGCGCCCCATGAATAGCTCATGTGGCGAGTAGCCAGTAGCTGAACTCTCTTGGGAGTTCATCATCAAGGATATGACGGGGAGTAGTCTCACCCAGTCTCTGGTGCGTTCAGTTTTGCACCATATCCTGACGTTCTCCTTCAGGACACGAATCTGTCGCTCACATAGGGGGTTGCTCGTGTGAGAGTAGGGAATCCCCGTAGATACCTGGACATTGAGGGACCTCAGGACCCTCTTGTACCAGCCAGTATCTGAGCGCACTCGTACGTCCTCATCGGAGTTGATCTCCTTGGGCGCCCCATAGACACAAAACCACTCCTCCAGGAGTATCTTGATAGTCTCCTCTCCGGTAATGTGCTTGGTACATGGGAACACCCTGGTAAACCTGGTCAACCCACAGGTTACCACGAGGGCGAAGTCATAGCCCCCGAACTTCGGCATCTCCGTGTAGTCCACGTATAGAACACTGTTAGCACAGTGAGGGATGGGCAGGGTCGAGTAGAGACCTCTGTCCCTGATATCCCCTGGTTTACAGGACCTGCACGGGCACTTGTCCACGATAGGCAGGAGCGTCTTCCGCAGCTGGTCGTCAGTCCACGTAGTGTGGAACCACTGCTTGAACAGCCTCAGGGTACGGTCAGCACCCACATGACCACTGGACTCATGGGTCCACTTCAGCAGCGCTGGGACTCGGTCAATAGGAACCACGATGCGGTCCTCGTGCCAGAGGTAGCTCTTGTCCCGCTTCCACTGGTCTTGGTTGACCAGGAGGGGTTCAAGGCGTTTCCCCAGGCGCCGGTAGATATCCCCAAACTCCTGTAGGTACTCCGATTGTTGGAGTCCATCCAGCGGGCGTATCATGGTCATGTTCAGGTCCAGGTGTACGTCCATACGGCTGAACGCTTCCTTAGCCAGCGCTTCAGACCGGGCACCAATCAGGGCGTCGAAGTTGTTGCGGCTGATGTAGTCGGCACACTCGTTCTTCACTCCCTGGATATGGTGTACCGTCAGCCGTAGTTGACTGAGGTAGCTCCACCAGCGACGTAGCTTGGCCTTCTCAGGTGGGGGGCCCTTCTGGAAACTGCGGACCGGTTCTTGGTCGCATAGCCAGACCACAGGGTTACTCCCCAACAGTCGTGCTTGTGAGGATAGCACCAGCATACCCGCGAGCAGTTCCTGCTCATAGGTGGAGTAGTTCCCCCTGGCCTGGTTCCACTTCCAGTTCCAGTGGCCCAGAGGTACTAGGACCCACTTGTCGTCAGGGTAGCTGTGCTTGAGGGTTCCATCTCGGTTGAGACCTTCCGTCCCCCATTGGGAAATGGCCGAGTCGAACTCCTCCTTCTCTAGTGCTTGCCACTGGAACAACGTTCCACCACCGCCCACATTGCTGGCGTCGGTCACCAGGATAATCTCCCCTTGTGCCCTAGGCACGCCCAAGCACTTAGCGTTGGCTACCCTGTCTTTGAGCTCGTCAAACGCTTGTTGCTCTTGTGGGCCCCAGCGCCAAGTAGTACTCTTCTTGATCAAGTCAGTCAGTACCGCGCTGGTGTAGGTGAAGTTTTTGATGTGGCGGCGATGGAAGTTGCACGCCCCAATGAAACTGCGTACATCATGAAGTCCTTTCTTGGGGTCTTCGTGTCGTACCTTGGCATCCATCAGGGGTTTGGCCTTAGAGGCCGCTGGGGTCCACCACCCATAGCCAACGTCAAACCCCAGGTACTGCATGGTCTCCTGCATGAACTCACACTTCTCCAGCTTGAGTCGTGTGTGGTTCTCCTGGCAGACCGCAAAGAACTCACCCAAGAGGATTAGGTGATCCTCCTGGGTATTGGTCCCGAGGCATACATCGTCGATGTGAGCCTCCATCTGGGCCCCACGGGATATGAGCTCCTGCACCTTAGGTCTCCTTCGTAGGATGGACAAGATCTTGTTCATCAGCTCTTGGAACAGAGCGGGGGCGTTAGCCACGCCGAATGGCATGACTTTCCACTTGAATACCCTCCCCTGAGGGGTGATGAAGGCCAGTAGTTCCTGCGCGTTGGGCGTCAGGTCCACTTGCCAGAATCCACTTCGCTTGTCCATCTTGGTCTTGTAGCGACAGGAGGCTATCTTCTCCAGGGTAGACTCCATATTGGGAATGGACCCTGAGTGGTTCAGCGTCTTCTTGTTCAGCTCTCCATAGTCCACTACCAGCCGTTTGGCTGTAGACCCAGGTTTAGCCACCAGGAAACAGGGGCTGCAGTGTAGGGGGTAGTCCCCATCCTTGTACTCCAGGACTAGGCCAGCGTCGATACATTCTTGTATCTGTCGCTCAATCTCGTCGGCCTGCTCTTTAGGAGCTGGATAGGGTCTCCTCCGGATCTTGTGACCCACGAACTCGGGTTTCAGCTTGAGGTCCATCTGTACCAGCTTGTCGCATGAGGCTGGAGGGGGTAGTTCTCCGAACACCTCCAGATAGGTCCTTATCAGCTTTTGTACCCGCGGGTCCAGTACCTTGATCTTGTCCTCCATATCCTCGTCGGAGTGTAAGTTGCTTGCCCCTTGAATAGAAGTCGGGAGGTGGTCCTCCACCGACTCTTCGCCCGCGGTAGCATCCTTCAGCCCTTGGTAGGCATACAGAAGGTCTTGCTCAACCATCTCCGGTGGACGATGGCAACATAGGCACGCTTTAGGGGGTTCACATACACATTCCTCCGAGAGGTCGTCCTCATCTGGGGTCCTCACATGGGCACCCCATACGCTCTTCATGAGCTTGAGATCTACCTCCCTTTGCCAGGTGGTGATCTTCTGTTCGAGGTCCTCCTTCAGTTGGGATAGGTCTCCCATACGTCCTTGCTTCAGTGGCCACGAGCTGCGGGTAGGCTTCGCGTAGCATAGCTTTTTCGCCACCAACTTCCTCTTGGAATCCACATACTCCCTGAGCCTGGATCGAGGGTACAGCTCTTCATCCACGGGGTCTTCCACCCTCATGGAGAGTAGGGGTTTTAGTGGGGCGACGTACTCGGCGTTCTCCACTTCTTCCACCGCAGTCTGCACGAAGAAGGCGTCGTGCTCAGTTTCGTCGTCTGAGTGGATAGAGCTAGGTAGCTCAGATAGTCCACACTCAGAGACTCCATCAGGAACAGGTACATGACAGGGAGAGTTGGGGGCGTTGGTGTCAGTCACGACGTACTCATCTCCTCCGGGTGTAGTTTCAACAGCATCTTGAGGTCGTAGAGGATCCTTCAAGTCACCCAAGGCGAGTCCATCGCTTTCTCGTTGTATAGCCTGGACCAGAGTCGGGTCCAGGTCTTCCCAGGGGATGGTGGTAAGACCTCCGTCCACCACGCTGAGCATACTCCCCCATCCGGGCTTCCCAATGGGCGTCTTGCGTCCCAGAGGCACGTAGATGGCCTCATCAGGTAACCGCACAGAGCTGATAGTCAGCTTGTCAAGGAGGGTTCGCCAGTACTCGTTGCCCCCATGGGCTCCCCAATCGGGGGAACACAGGACCATACGGGAACGTTCCAAGGCCACCTTGGTCAGCACCTTCCCCAGTTCGCTGAATCTGGGGTTCCCGTAGGCCATCCCGAAAGAGGGCCAGTAAAATTTGTAGCTGCAGTTCTTCCCCTTGCTGCAGTATAGGTCCAGTACATGCTGCTTGTCGCTGGCGAACAGTTCCACACTTAGGTCTTCTCGAGAGTAACCCAACTCCTTCAGACCTTGGTCTAGGACTTCCCCCAATAGTTGATAGTCCTCAGTTTTGGAGGCCGCCATCATGTTCGAGGGCTCCTCCTTCGATAGTCTCAGGTAACTCGAGGTATGTTCCGACTGCTCCAGTGGCACAGACTCTCTGCCACTGCCGTGGTCCACGTACAGGAGGTAGGGCGCTTGCAGCGTCAGGGATTGTATCTGGGAGTGCTGCACGAAGAAGTCAGTACCCAGTACAAAGTCGAAGGCATCAGTGTCCATCACATAGAACCGATGTGCGATAGTCCTGGAGCCCATAGGTACCTCCACTTCGCAGTCCCCGCAGCTGTGCACCACATGTCCATCCTCCATCCGTATAGCGGCGGTGGTCATGGTGTTCTTCAGGCTCCCACAAGGTAAAATTTTCTTGGCCACTATCGATATTGTGGCTCCAGTATCCAGTACCCCCAGGTATTCACGTCCCCCTAGTCGGATACGTACCCAAAACACCAGGTCTTGGGTGCCACCAGAGCGTCCCCGTCAGAACTCCGCGGGACAGGTCACCTCGAACCCCTTGTTCCGCAATTTGCGGGCCATCCTCATGAAACGGCTTCTCTTCTTGGCGTTGCCGTCGTCACCACCTTCATGCTCACGCTTGGCTCCTTGTTCTTGCTGGGCCTGCGTCTGTGAGCGTGTGGTAGGTCCAGACTGCCCTCCAGAGGGCTCGGAGTTCCCCCCTGGATTAGGGTTGGGGTTACCTCCGTTCTTGTCCTTGTTCTTGTTGTCGTTCTGGCGATTAGCGCCTCCTCCTCGTCCGCCTTGACCCTTGTCTTGACCACCTTGACCACGTCCTTTCGACTTGCCCTTGCCGGAGTCGTTGCCTTTGGCCTTGCCTCCACCTTTGCCTGAGCTTTTGCCAGGATCTTCCCCCTTAAGCTTCGCCGATAGGCGTTGCTTATGGTAGCACTCGTCCTCATAGTGCTTCCGCTTACCGCAGAATGCACACGTGATGGTGCAGCGGTAATGATCCGGCATCTTCACCTTGGCGCCGGTGATCTTTTCCTGCTGCTTCCCCTGGACAACAAAGCAGTCTCGCTGCTCGCAGTCGGAGGCATGCTGCAGGTGGCCCTGTTCATCTCTGGCATCACACCAGAATAGCTCCTTCACGTTCTCCATTAGGCGGGCGTGGGCGTGTTTGGGGGTAGTCCCCTGCCCAGGTCCGGACCCTTGGTACCCTTTGCCCCCAGAACCTCCACCACCAGGACGGTAGTGGTTCAGGTGTTGGTCGCTCTCCTTCTCCAGCGCCATCTCCAGGAGCAGCACGCATAGATCCTCGTAGCGGAGGGATCTAGCCTTGCGCTCAGCCGTCAGACGGCACTCGTCCCATAGCTCACGGGGGAGCTTGGAGCACAACCAAAACAGCAGGTCGTCGCTGCTGTAGGAACCGGGCGTCAGTCGTCCAGCCCAGTGGTCCAGGTCCGCCAACAGCTCGGAGACCCTGCCGGGTTTGGGGTTGTTGGGCAGGACGGGCAGGTTCTGGATCTCGGCCCTGATGGAGAGGTCGGTCTCGTAGGTTGGGTACTGCCTCTCCAGGGCAACCAACACGTCGGCAAAGGTGGCGGAGTTGGTGACGATCTGCCTGACCTGCTTCTCCAGGTACTTCGTCTTGCAGCACTGCAGGAGCAGGTCGCACTTCACTCGCCCACTCGCGTGGGTTTGGCCGGTCAGTCGTAGGAACCGGCCAAAGTTCTCAGCGAACTCGCTGAGGTCCTTGCCTGTGAATTCAGGCAGGTTCACCACTATCTTGGAGGTGGCAATAGCCTTCGCCTCCTGAGCTCGGCGTCCTTCAGGGCGTCGGGTCTTCTTCTTCTTCTTCTTCTTCTTCTTACCCTTGGAGTCCTCGGGGTCCTCAGGGTCTTCGTCATCCGATGGCGAAGAAGAAGTCATCGAAGGCGGCCCATCATCGGAGGGGTCTCCGCCTAGATCACTGGAGCCATAAGGCTCCACGTCCACCATAGCCCTTAGGGATGTCAGCCCCAGCTGGTCCAGCTCGGCCCTCGTCGAGTTCGTCACGTGACTGTAGGGCGGCTGGGCTGTCCTCGGGACGAATGGGCTTCTTGGTACTGCTGCAGGAGTCGGCATCGGTCGGCTCCTCAGGCTCCCCAGGGTATTCGTCAACCCTGCCGCCAGGTGGTTAGCCTGTACTCGGTGGGGTGACATCCCCACTGTCGTAGGTGACGCATGGGACGGGATCATCAGGGGCTGCAGTTTCTCCCTGATCTCTTGCGTGAGGTCGCTCACGATTTTCGAAGTGGCTCCTTGGAGCACCTCGTTGATCTCCGACCGCGTCAGGGACCTGTTGGAGGATCTTCCCGATCCTCTACTCCTGCCTCCCAGAGACTCTGGTCCTCTCCTCAACCCACTCAGGGGTGCATACCCAGGTGCACACCCAGGAGCATACCCAGGAACTTCCATGTAGGTTCCAGTGGAGTGGAGTGGATGGGGATGGTCAGCCGCATACCAACGCGGCGCAGAGCTGGAAGCCACCGGCTCACTGGCAGTAGTTGCCTCAAGGAGCGCAGTGGTAGGTGGGCCCATGCCATAGGCGGGGTAGTGAGGCATGCCAGTAAAGCCTGTGCCCTCTGCCATAGGCTGGTTGGTTGTGGAAGTGGATGTAGCGGCGGCTGGGTGTGTGGTGGTTATGGGAGAGGGTGATGCTTGGAGGCCAGAAGCGCTTGGTGCGCCTTCGAAGGTAGGGATATCCGTCGGGTCTTGCCCTTGCTCCTCTCCTTCGTCTGTTCCTTCTCCAGCATCCTTCTCGCTCTCGTTTCCTCTCTTCCCCTTCACAGGCTGAGGCTGAGAGACCATTTCCTTCACCGACAGGGCCCCAAAGGCCGTCTGGAGACCATCCAAGGAGTCCTCCGCCGTATCCATTGGCCCATGTAGGGGCTCCACCGAAGGTACAGCGTCAGGCGCCGGCCTTGCCGGTGTCTCTGGCGCTGGCGCTGTGTTCACCTCGGCGTCCACTCTTCCTGGATCCATCTTAATCCACCCTTCTGCTTATGTTTGCCTGCTCGGAGCACTGGTTGTACGGCGCGGGGTCGCTGCCGGTGCACAGAGACAGGCTGCCTCTTGCTACCAGAAAGGTTTATAGTGTTTTCAGCACTGTGTTTTTGCTTCTCCTGCTGCTTGTTGTTGCTGTAGGGTGTCCTGCTGCTGGTTTTGGATGATGAAAAGCTTTTGTTTGTTGAAATACAGTAAAGCCAACTCAATCCAGGATAGCCCAAGCCAATAGTATGCAAGGAGAAGGTAATTCAGGATCAAAGCATGAAGGGCTGCAGTGTAAACAGTGCAAGATGATTAGATATTCACAGAAACTGCAACTCAGGATACAAATGAATGCATATTCACAGAGATAGCTGAAATGTTTTGGGAAAAGAGTTAGAAAACTGCCTCAGGATCACTCTCTCTCCATAGTGCCATCTTAGGAGATATGCACTCTTTGTTTTGGGTCCCATATGTGCTGAGGTGGCATGGTATGTGGCGATGAGGTCACTGCCATGTCACATGGGATCTTCCTACTTAGTTGGGATCTTCCTACTTAGTTAGGCTGACCAGGAATTGAACCCAGGACCTCTCAAAAAGAGGTGCCTAACCCCCTATGGTGCATACCACTAGGGCAGATAAGTATTCATGGAAAAACATAGATAAATTCATAGGCTCTACCTTAGGTATGTCAGTGCTCAGTCAACTCAGGAAAAGATGTTTTACTTCTGATTGAAAGGGGATTAAGGGGTCCACTCCATATCCTGATTGGGTGTTTGGTTCCATAGGTCAAAATGTGTTCTCACCACTTTTGGCTGGACCAATACTAAGATAAAAATGCATGGATGCTCAGTGCATCTCTAATACAACTAGAGTATGTCCCAAAGCAATGGAAAAGCACTTTTTCTTACTTGTGTGCGATGTTGTGTCGGTCGCTGTCGTTCTGCGGTGTCTCCTACTTGCTTGTTGCGTTTGTTGGCTGTTTCTGGCATTTGCCTGGTGCTGACAGGTGGTGCTTTGGCGTCTTGTGTACGGGTTTGAGCGGTGGGCGTGGCTCTGGGGGGGTTTGGGGGGGCTGATTGTGGGTAAGCGGAAAGCGGGGTGAAAATGTCCATGGTATGGAAGATGTTTTTGGAAAACGGGGTGGCATGGGGCTTAGGGGATGGAGAGGGACGGGTTTGAGCAGTGGGCGTGGCTCTGGGGGGGTTTGGGGGGGCTGATTGTGGGTAAGCGGAAAGCGGGGTGAAAATGTCCATGGTATGGAAGATGTTTTTGGAAAACGGGGTGGCATGGGGCTTAGGGGATGGAGAGGGACGGGTTTGAGCGGTGGGCGTGGCTCTGGGGGGGTTTGGGGGGGCTGATTGTGGGTAAGCGGAAAGCGGGGTGAAAATGTCCATGGTATGGAAGATGTTTTCGGAAAACGGGGTGGCATGGGGCTTAGGGGATGGAGAGGGACGGGTTTGAGCGGTGGGCGTGGCTCTGGGGGGGTTTGGGGGGGCTGATTGTGGGTAAGCGGAAAGCGGGGTGAAAATGTCCATGGTATGGAAGATGTTTTTGGAAAACGGGGTGGCATGGGGCTTAGGGGATGGGGAGGGACGGGTTTGAGCGGTGGGCGTGGCTCTGGGGGGGTTTGGGGGGGCTGATTGTGGGTAAGCGGAAAGCGGGGTGAAAATGTCCATGGTATGGAAGATGTTTTTGGAAAACGGGGTGGCATGGGGCTTAGGGGATGGAGAGGGATGGGTTTGAGCGGTGGGCGTGGCTCTGGGGGGGTTTGGGGGGGCTGATTGTGGGTAAGCGGAAAGCGGGGTGAAAATGTCCATGGTATGGAAGATGTTTTTGGAAAACGGGGTGGCATGGGGCTTAGGGGATGGGGAGGGACGGGTTTGAGCGGTGGGGGTGGCTCTGGGGGGGTTTGGGGGGGCTGATTGTGGGTAAGCGGAAAGCGGGGTGAAAATGTCCATGGTATGGTATGGACGAGTTTGAGAGGTGGAGGCTCCGGTAGGAGGCCGTCCCAGGGCGCGGGGGTGGGGGCGGTGGGTCTAGCCCTCGGGGCTGAATGACTTTGGGTGGCACTGGGTGGTAAGCGGTATTTTGAATTACATTTAGCAAGGTTCGAATCATTGGGAGTCCCACTCCGTTGGAGTCAGTAGCTTATTTGATTGCCTTGAATGGCATTGAATGACAATGAAAAACCATGTCAATAGCTTTGTACGCGATTACGCAGCAATATGTCGCTATTGAATGTTTGATGTACACAGCATGGCACTGCATGCGAACTTAGGCACTCTTAGTTACAGAAGCACATATAATCGCTTTTTTGGGGGGCTGATTGTGGGTAAGCGGAAAGCGGGGTGAAAATGTCCATGGTATGGAAGATGTTTTTGGAAAACGGGGTGGCATGGGGCTTAGGGGATGGGGAGAGCCTTGAAAAGCATTGAACCGCATTGAAAACGCAGTTGAATGGCATTGGAGAGCAATTGGTCGCAAGTGGTGGCCATTGACTGTAAGGGCCGGTACAGTCCCATTATCAGATCGGGCTAATTGCAGGGCTAATACATGATTCTGATGTTTTGTAGCTAACTCATGATCTGGCGTTTTTAGAGTTAATCCAAGATTCCAAATGATCTAGTGTTTTTATAAGTCGCGCATTCATCAGTGATCTTTCGGACAATGACATGCAGTGTGGTGTGCAGCATCTAGTATTTAAATTTTTCTGCATTGTTTTGTCGTTGCAACCAATTGCGTTTATATCCCATGTGCTCATGCTGCTCTGCAGCATGACCGAGGTCTCTGGGATTCAAGTTGGACATCGCCGGGATCATCTGATTTGCAATTACTTTGTGCTGCAGGGTTGTTGGAGGTAGGGTTCGGAACCGGTTTTACCAAGTAATCGGAAAAACCGGTTATAGGCAATAATAGGAGGGTATTTTCAAAGCAATTGGCACAAACGTTTATTTTGAAAACTCATTTAAACCAATCAATCGGAATGGTTCCAAGCTTTTTGGGTTCTTTTCAGCAGTACCATTTTGTCCAATTTTTGCACTCAACGGAGGCTTTTGGTAGCAATAAACGATGGCGAATGGTAAATTGCAACTTGCAACGTAGTTTTGATCGCTGTGTTCCAGGTTGTATGGGCTTATTTCTGCCAACGGCAACATTTTGGTTAGTAGGGTTAGTAGTAGTAGGGCAACTACTTGGAAAAACATCGGTTATTTTGAAAACCATTCATCGGCAAAACTGGTTATTGTTGTAAAAATAATCTTTTAACACCGGTTAGTTTCAAAACTACGAGGTTCCAAACCTTGGTTGCAAGTATACTGGTGCATTTTGATATTTGGCAAAACAAGCAATTTGCAAAGTGGCACGGTTAAAGGATAGCACTCAAGCAAAACTCAGCGGCTACCGATTACATTGACCAGCATTGTGTTGCAATAGGTGCCTATTGGGGATCACTAAATAGCATTGGGCGAAATTCTGTAGCAGCTCGGCTGCCTGGAATGGTATTGAGCGGGGGGTTGATTGAAAGAGGGATGGGATGCAATAGAAAAGAAAACCTTTAGAAGGCAATAGCCACGAAGTGCAGGCATTACTATTTTCCTTTGCTGTTTTTGATTTTTCTATTGGTTGCCATTCAACCCAGATGAAAATGATCTAATGGTCCTGCTAGCAAGATCCAACCCCTTGGAGAGGGGTAGCCAAAAGCATTTCAAAAAAGCAAAAACTATCTCAAACGGGTGCGGTGTGCTCCAACTACTCTCGAAAAGGATAGGCCTTGCCCCTAAATTCCCTAAAAAGGGCCCATAGCCTTCGAATCGGTGTGCTTCGTTCCCAACACCTTTTCAAATGCTAGGCACCAAAATTCCCTAAAAAGGAGTTGGTCCTCGCCCCATAGCCGTCAAATTGGTGCTCCTTGAAGCTTACACCTTTTCAAAGGCCAGGTATTGCTCCAAACTCGTTTGAAAGGCGTGGGCCTTGGTCCAAAAGCATTTCAAAAAAGCAAAATCCTTTCAAACGGCTGCGATTTCCCCAACTACTCTTGAAAAGGGTGGTCCTTGCTCCTAAGTTTGGTAATGTTCCCTAAAAAGGGGGTGGTCCTCGCCCCACAGCCTTTAAATTGGTGTGCCTTGCTCCCAACACCTTTCCAAAGGCAACGCCTTGCTCCAAAGTCCTTTCAAAGGCCTTGGTCCAAAATTCCCAAAAATTCCCTTTTGCTATTGTATAGTGTGGCATAGTTGTTTAAATTTGGCTGAATGTGTGTTGCCTTCACGCTGGTTGATAGTTAACTGCCATGTTAAGTGTGCTTAATGTAACTTAAGCATCTTTAAGTACTCTTAGGGGGATGCTTTAGTGCACTTAAGTGCACTTTAGAGGGCTTTTTAACCCGAAAGTTAACCCCAACCCTAACCCTAACCCTAACCCTAACCCTAACCCTAACCCTAACCCTAACCCTAACCCTAACCCTAACCCTAACCCTAACCCTAACCCTAACCCTAACCCTAACCCTAACCCTAACCCTAACCCTAACCCCCCTAACCTTATCCTTTTGTCCGACGGACAATTTTAAATTGTCCGTCGGACAATTTTTTATTGTCCCTCGGATGATTTGTCTTTCGTAGCATTTGACGGACAGAACTTTATTCGTTGTTTCACAGCCACTTTTACTTACCACAGGCTGCAATGAGTTGTCCCGCTGACGATTTTTTTCAAACACTTTTAAATTGTCCGTCGGACAATTTTTTATTGTCCGTCGGACGATTTGTCTTTCGTAGCATTTGACGGACAGACCCTTATCCTTTTGTCCGACGGACAATTTTAAATTGTCCGTCGGACAATTTTTTATTGTCCGTCGGACGATTTGTCTTTCGTAGCATTTGACGGACAGAACTTTATTCGTTGTTTCACAGCCACTTTTACTTACCACAGGCTGCAATGAGTTGTCCCGCTGGCGATTTTTTTCGGACAATTTTGAATTGTCCGTCAGACAATTTTTTTTTGTCCGTCGGACGATTTGTCTTTCGTAGCATTTGACGGACAGAACCTTATCCTTTTGTCCGACGGACAATTTTAAATTGCCCGTCGGACAATTTTTTATTGTCCGTCGGACGATTTGTCTTTCGTAGCATTTGACGGACAGAACTTTATTCGTTGTTTCACAGCCACTTTTACTTACCACAGGCTGCAATGAGTTGTCCCGCTGACGATTTTTTTCGGACAATTTTAAATTGTCCGTCGGATAATTTTTTATTGTCCGTCGAACGATTTGTCTTTCGTAGCATTTGACGGACAGACCCTTATCCCTTTGTCCGACGGACAATTTTAAATTGTCCGTCGGACAATTTTTTATTGTCCGTCGGACGATTTGTCTTTCGTAGCATTTGACGGACAGAACTTTATTCGTTGTTTCACAGCCACTTTTACTTACCACAGGCTGCAATGATTTGTCCCGCTGACGATTTTTTTCGGACAATTTTAAATTGTCCGTCGGACAATTTTTTATTGTCCGTCGGACGATTTGTCTTTCGTAGCATTTGACGGACAGACCCTTATCCTTTTGTCCGACGGACAATTTTAAATTGTCCGTCGGACAATTTTTTATTGTCCGTCGGACGATTTGTCTTTCGTAGCATTTGACGGACAGAACTTTTTTCGTTGTTTCACAGCCACTTTTACTTACCACAGGCTGCAATGAGTTGTCCCGCTGACGATTTTTTTTGGACAATTTTAAATTGTCCGTCGGACAATTTTTTATTGTCCGTCGGACGATTTGTCTTTCGTAGCATTTGACGGACAGAACCTTATCCTTTTGTCCGACGGAGAATTTTAACTTGTCCGTCGGACAACTTTTTATTGTCCGTCGGACGATTTGTCTTTCGTAGCATTTGACGGACAGAACTTTATTCGTTGTTTCACAGCCACTTTTACTTACCACAGGCTGCAATGAGTTGACCCGCTGACGATTTTTTTCAGACAATTTTAAATTGTCCGTCGGACAATTTTTGTTTGTCCGTCGGACGATTTGTCTTTCGTAGCATTTGACGGACAGAACCTTATCCTTTTGTCCGACGGAGAATTTTAAATTGTCTGTCAGACAATTTTTTATTGTCCGTCGGACGATTTGTCTTTCGTAGCATTTGACGGACAGAACTTTATTCGTTGTTTCACAGCCACTTTTACTTACCACAGGCTGCAATGAGTTGACCCGCTGACGATTTTTTTCAGACAATTTTAAATTGTCCGTCGGACAATTTTTTATTGTCCGTCGGACGATTTGTCTTTCGTAGCATTTGACGGACAGAACCTTATCCTTACGTCCGACGGACGATTTTCAATTGTCTGTCGGACAATTTTTTATTGTCCCTCGGACGATTTGTCTTTCGTAGCATTTGACGGACAGAACTTTATTCGTTGTTTCACAGCCACTTTTACTTACCACAGGCTGCAATGAGTTGTCCCGCTGACGATTTTTTTCGGACAATTTTAAATTGTCCGTCGGACAATTTTTTCTTGTCCGTCGGACGATTTGTCTTTCGTAGCATTTGACGGACAGACCCTTATCCTTTTGTCCGACGGACAATTTTAAATTGTCCGTCGGACAATTTTTTATTGTCCGTCGGACGATTTGTCTTTCGTAGCATTTGACGGACAGAACTTTATTCGTGGTTTCACAGCCACTTTTACTTACCACAGGCTGCAATGATTTGTCCCGCTGACGATTTTGTTCGGACAATTTTAAATTGTCCGTCAGACAATTTTTTTTTGTCCGTCGGACGATTTGTCTTTCGTAGCATTTGACGGACAGAACCTTATCCTTTTGTCCGACGGACAATTTTAAATTGCCCGTCGGACAATTTTTTATTGTCCGTCGGACGATTTGTCTTTCGTAGCATTTGACGGACAGAACTTTATTCGTTGTTTCACAGCCACTTTTACTTACCACAGGCTGCAATGAGTTGTCCCGCTGACGATTTTTTTCGGACAATTTTAAATTGTCCGTCGGATAATTTTTTATTGTCCGTCGGACGATTTGTCTTTCGTAGCATTTGACGGACAGACCCTTATCCCTTTGTCCGACGGACAATTTTAAATTGTCCGTCGGACAATTTTTTATTGTCCGTCGGACGATTTGTCTTTCGTAGCATTTGACGGACAGAACTTTATTCGTTGTTTCACAGCCACTTTTACTTACCACAGGCTGCAATGATTTGTCCCGCTGACGATTTTTTTCGGACAATTTTAAATTGTCCGTCGGACAATTTTTTATTGTCGGGCGGACGATTTGTCTTTCGTAGCATTTGACGGACAGACCCTTATCCTTTTGTCCGACGGACAATTTTAAATTGTCCGTCGGACAATTTTTTATTGTCCGTCGGACGATTTGTCTTTCGTAGCATTTGACGGACAGAACTTTATTCGTTGTTTCACAGCCACTTTTACTTACCACAGGCTGCAATGAGTTGTCCCGCTGACGATTTTTTTTGGACAATTTTAAATTGTCCGTCGGACAATTTTTTATTGTCCGTCGGACGATTTGTCTTTCGTAGCATTTGACGGACAGAACCTTATCCTTTTGTCCGACGGAGAATTTTAACTTGTCCGTCGGACAACTTTTTATTGTCCGTCGGACGATTTGTCTTTCGTAGCATTTGACGGACAGAACTTTATTCGCTGTTTCACAGCCACTTTTACTTACCACAGGCTGCAATGAGTTGACCCGCTGACGATTTTTTTGAGACAATTTTAAATTGTCCGTCGGACAATTTTTGTTTGTCCGTCGGACGATTTGTCTTTCGTAGCATTTGACGGACAGAACCTTATCCTTTTGTCCGACGGAGAGTTTTAAATTGACTGTCAGACAATTTTTTATTGTCCGTCGGACGATTTGTCTTTCGTAGCATTTGACGGACAGAACTTTATTCGTTGTTTCACAGCCACTTTTACTTACCACAGGCTGCAATGAGTTGACCCGCTGACGATTTTTTTCAGACAATTTTAAATTGTCCGTCGGACAATTTTTTATTGTCCGTCGGACGATTTGTCTTTCGTAGCATTTGACGGACAGAACCTTATCCTTACGTCCGACGGACAATTTTCAATTGTCTGTCGGACAATTTTTTATTGTCCCTCGGACGATTTGTCTTTCGTAGCATTTGACGGACAGAACTTTATTCGTTGTTTCACAGCCACTTTTACTTACCACAGGCTGCAATGAGTTGTCCCGCTGACGATTTTTTTCGGACAATTTTAAATTGTCCGTCGGACAATTTTTTATTGTCCGTCGGACGATTTGTCTTTCGTAGCATTTGACGGACAGACCCTTATCCTTTTGTCCGACGGACAATTTTAAATTGTCCGTCGGACAATTTTTTATTGTCCGTCGGACGATTTGTCTTTCGTAGCATTTGACGGACAGAACTTTATTCGTTGTTTCACAGCCACTTTTACTTACCACAGGCTGCAATGAGTTGTCCCGCTGACGATTTTTTTCGGACAATTTTAAATTGTCCGTCGGACAATTTTTTATTGTCCGTCGGACGATTTGTCTTTCGTAGCATTTGACGGACAGACCCTTATCCCTTTGTCCGACGGACAATTTTAAATTGTCCGTCGGACAATTTTTTGTTGTCCGTCGGACGATTTGTCTTTCGTAGCATTTGACAGACAGAACTTTATTCGTTGTTTCACAGCCACTTTTACTTACCACAGGCTGCAATGATCTGTCCCGCTGACGATTTGTTTCGGACAATTTTAAATTGTCCGTCGGACAATTTTTTATTGTCCGTCGGACGATTTGTCTTTCGTAGCATTTGACGGACAGAACCTTATCCTTTTGTCCGACGGACAATTTTAAATTGCCCGTCGGACAATTTTTTATTGTCCGTCGGACGATTTGTCTTTCGTAGCATTTGACGGACAGAACTTTGTTCGTTGTTTCACAGCCACTTTTACTTACCACAGGCTGCAATGAGTTGTCCCGCTGACGATTTTTTTCGGACAATTTTAAATTGTCCGTCGGACAATTTTTTATTGTCCGTCGGACGATTTGTCTTTCGTAGCATTTGACGGACAGAACCTTATCCTTTTGTCCGACGGAGAATTTTAAATTGTCCGTCGGACAATTTTTTATTGTCCGTCGGACGATTTGTCCTTCGTAGCATTTGACGGACAGAACTTTATTCGTTGTTTCACAGCCACTTTTACTTACCACAGGCTGCAATGAGTTGACCCGCTGACGATTTTTTTCAGACAATTTTAAATTGTCCGTCGGACAATTTTTTTTGTCCGTCGGACGATTTGTCTTTCGTAGCATTTGACGGACAGAACCTTATCCTTTTGTCCGACGGAGAATTTTAAATTGTCTGTCAGACAATTTTTTATTGTCCGTCGGACGATTTGTCTTTCGTAGCATTTGACGGACAGAACTTTATTCCTTGTTTCACAGCCACTTTTACTTACCACAGGCTGCAATGAGTTGACCCGCTGACGATTTTTTTCAGACAATTTTAAATTGTCCGTCGGACAATTTTTTATTGTCCGTCGGCCGATTTGTCTTTCGTAGCATTTGACGGACAGAACCTTATCCTTACGTCCGACGGAAAATTTTCAATTGTCTGTCGGACAATTTTTTATTGTCCGTCAGGCGATTTGTCTTTCGTAGCATTTGACGGACAGAACTTTATTCGTTGTTTCACAGCCACTTTTACTTACCACAGGCTGCAATGAGTTGTCCCGCTGACGATTTTTTTCGGACAATTTTGAATTGTCCCCCGGACAATTTTTTATTGTCCGTCGGACGATTTGTCTTTCGTAGCATTTGACGGACAGACCCTTATCCTTGTGTCCGGCGGAGAATTTGGAATTGTCCGTCGGACAATTTTTCATTGTCTGTCGGACGATTTGTCTTTCGTAGCATTTGACGGACAGAACTTTATTCGTTGTTTCACAGCCACTTTTACTTACCACAGGCTGTAATGAGTTGACCCGCTGACGATTTTTTTCAGACAATTTTAAATTGTCCGTCGGACAATTTTTTATTGTCCGTCGGACGATTTGTCTTTCGTAGCATTTGACGGACAGAACCTTATCCTTTTGTCCAACGGACAATTTTAGATTGTCTGTCAGACAATTTTTTATTGTCCGTCGGACGATTTGTCTTTTGTAGCATTTGACGGACAGAACTTTATTCGTTGTTTCACAGCCACTTTTACTTACCACAGGCTGCAATGAGTTGTCCCGCTGACGATTTTTTTCGGACAATTTTAAATTGTCCGTCGGACAATATTTTATTGTCTGTCGGACGATTTGTCTTTCGTAGCATTTGACGGACAGAACCTTATCCTTTTGTCCGTTTTTTATTGTCCGTCGGACGATTTGTCTTTGGGTTGCGGAAGGTATTATCAGGGTAGTGCTTGGTGTGGCAGACTCGCCCTGCGGGTGCGGGGTTTGAATCTGGCTAAGCGGGTTGGTGTTGGAGCGGGGAATGGAGCATCCCGCAAGGGTGGAAGAGGAAAGGGAAGGGGGAACGGGAGCCCGAGGGAGGGATAGGGGGGGAGAGAGACCCCCGGGAGTGGCGGTGTGGGTTGCAGAAGGTATTATCAGGGTAGTGCTTGGTGTGGCAGACTCGCCCTGCGGGTGCGGGGTTTGAATCTGGCTAAGCGGGTTGGTGTTGGAGCGGGGAATGGAGCATCCCGCAAGGGTGGAAGAGGAAAGGGAAGGGGGAACGGGACCCCGAGGGAGGGATAGGGGGGGAGAGAGACCCCCGGGAGTGGCGGTGTGGGTTGCAGAAGGTATTATCAGGGTAGTGCTTGGTGTGGCAGACTCGCCCTGCGGGTGCGGGGTTTGAATCTGGCTAAGCGGGTTGGTGTTGGAGCGGGGAATGGAGCATCCCGCAAGGGTGGAAGAGGAAAGGGAAGGGGGAACGGGACCCCGAGGGAGGGATAGGGGGGGAGAGAGACCCCCGGGAGTGGCGGTGTGGGTTGCAGAAGGTATTATCAGGGTAGTGCTTGGTGTGGCAGACTCGCCCTGCGGGTGCGGGGTTTGAATCTGGCTAAGCGGGTTGGTGTTGGAGCGGGGAATGGAGCATCCCGCAAGGGTGGAAGAGGAAAGGGAAGGGGGAACGGGACCCCGAGGGAGGGATAGGGGGGGAGAGAGACCCCCGGGAGTGGCGGTGTGGGTCGCAGAAGGTATTATCAGGGTAGTGCTTGGTGTGGCAGACTCGCCCTGCGGGTGCGGGGTTTGAATCTGGCTAAGCGGGTTGGTGTTGGAGCGGGGAATGGAGCATCCCGCAAGGGTGGAAGAGGAAAGGGAAGGGGGAACGGGACCCCAAGGGAGGGATAGGGGGGGAGAGAGACCCCCGGGAGTGGCGGTGTGGGTTGCAGAAGGTATTATCAGGGTAGTGCTTGGTGTGGCAGACTCGCCCTGCGGGTGCGGGGTTTGAATCTGGCTAAGCGGGTTGGTGTTGGAGCGGGGAATGGAGCATCCCGCAAGGGTGGAAGAGGAAAGGGAAGGGGGAACGGGACCCCGAGGGAGGGATAGGGGGGGAGAGAGACCCCCGGGAGTGGCGGTGTAGGTTGCGGAAGGTATTATCAGGGTAGTGCTTGGTGTGGCAGACTCGCCCTGCGGGTGCGGGGTTTGAATCTGGCTAAGCGGGTTGGTGTTGGAGCGGGGAATGGAGCATCCCGCAAGGGTGGAAGAGGAAAGGGAAGGGGGAACGGGACCCCGAGGGAGGGATAGGGGGGGGGAGAGACCCCCGGGAGTGGCGGTGTGGGTTGCAGAAGGTATTATCAGGGTAGTGCTTGGTGTGGCAGACTCGCCCTGCGGGTGCGGGGTTTGAATCTGGCTAAGCGGGTTGGTGTTGGAGCGGGGAATGGAGCATCCCGCAAGGGTGGAAGAGGAAAGGGAAGGGGGAACGGGACCCCGAGGGAGGGATAGGGGGGGAGAGAGACCCCCGGGAGTGGCGGTGTGGGTTGCGGAAGGTATTATCAGGGTAGTGCTTGCTGTGGCAGACTCGCCCTGCGGGTGCGGGGTTTGAATCTGGCTAAGCGGGTTGGTGTTGGAGCGGGGAATGGAGCATCCCGCAAGGGTGGAAGAGGAAAGGGAAGGGGGAACGGGAGCCCGAGGGAGGGATAGGGGGGGAGAGAGACCCCCGGGAGTGGCGGTGTGGGTTGCAGAAGGTATTATCAGGGTAGTGCTTGGTGTGGCAGACTCGCCCTGCGGGTGCGGGGTTTGAATCTGGCTAAGCGGGTTGGTGTTGGAGCGGGGAATGGAGCATCCCGCAAGGGTGGAAGAGGAAAGGGAAGGGGGAACGGGACCCCGAGGGAGGGATAGGGGGGGAGAGAGACCCCCGGGAGTGGCGGTGTGGGTTGCAGAAGGTATTATCAGGGTAGTGCTTGGTGTGGCAGACTCGCCCTGCGGGTGCGGGGTTTGAATCTGGCTAAGCGGGTTGGTGTTGGAGCGGGGAATGGAGCATCCCGCAAGGGTGGAAGAGGAAAGGGAAGGGGGAACGGGACCCCGAGGGAGGGATAGGGGGGGAGAGAGACCCCCGGGAGTGGCGGTGTGGGTTGCAGAAGGTATTATCAGGGTAGTGCTTGGTGTGGCAGACTCGCCCTGCGGGTGCGGGGTTTGAATCTGGCTAAGCGGGTTGGTGTTGGAGCGGGGAATGGAGCATCCCGCAAGGGTGGAAGAGGAAAGGGAAGGGGGAACGGGACCCCGAGGGAGGGATAGGGGGGGAGAGAGACCCCCGGGAGTGGCGGTGTGGGTTGCAGAAGGTATTATCAGGGTAGTGCTTGGTGTGGCAGACTCGCCCTGCGGGTGCGGGGTTTGAATCTGGCTAAGCGGGTCGGTGTTGGAGCGGGGAATGGAGCATCCCGCAAGGGTGGAAGAGGAAAGGGAAGGGGGAACGGGACCCCGAGGGAGGGATAGGGGGGGAGAGAGACCCCCGGGAGTGGCGGTGTGGGTTGCGGAAGGTATTATCAGGGTAGTGCTTGGTGTGGCAGACTCGCCCTGCGGGTGCGGGGTTTGAATCTGGCTAAGCGGGTTGGTGTTGGAGCGGGGAATGGAGCATCCCGCAAGGGTGGAAGAGGAAAGGGAAGGGGGAACGGGACCCCGAGGGAGGGATAGGGGGGGAGAGAGACCCCCAGGAGTGGCGGTGTGGGTTGCGGAAGGTATTATCAGGGTAGTGCTTGGTGTGGCAGACTCGCCCTGCGGGTGCGGGGTTTGAATCTGGCTAAGCGGGTTGGTGTTGGAGCGGGGAATGGAGCATCCCGCAAGGGTGGAAGAGGAAAGGGAAGGGGGAACGGGAGCCCGAGGGAGGGATAGGGGGGGAGAGAGACCCCCGGGAGTGGCGGTGTGGGTTGCAGAAGGTATTATCAGGGTAGTGCTTGGTGTGGCAGACTCGCCCTGCGGGTGCGGGGTTTGAATCTGGCTAAGCGGGTTGGTGTTCGAGCGGGGAATGGAGCATCCCGCAAGGGTGGAAGAGGAAAGGGAAGGGGGAACGGGACCCCGAGGGAGGGATAGGGGGGGAGAGAGACCCCCGGGAGTGGCGGTGTGGGTTGCGGAAGGTATTATCAGGGTAGTGCTTGGTGTGGCAGACTCGCCCTGCGGGTGCGGGGTTTGAATCTGGCTAAGCGGGTTGGTGTTGGAGCGGGGAATGGAGCATCCCGCAAGGGTGGAAGAGGAAAGGGAAGGGGGAACGGGAGCCCGAGGGAGGGATAGGGGGGGAGAGAGACCCCCGGGAGTGGCGGTGTGGGTTGCAGAAGGTATTATCAGGGTAGTGCTTGGTGTGGCAGACTCGCCCTGCGGGTGCGGGGTTTGAATCTGGCTAAGCGGGTTGGTGTTGGAGCGGGGAATGGAGCATCCCGCAAGGGTGGAAGAGGAAAGGGAAGGGGGAACGGGACCCCGAGGGAGGGATAGGGGGGGAGAGAGACCCCCGGGAGTGGCGGTGTGGGTTGCGGAAGGTATTATCAGGGTAGTGCTTGGTGTGGCAGACTCGCCCTGCGGGTGCGGGGTTTGAATCTGGCTAAGCGGGTTGGTGTTGGAGCGGGGAATGGAGCATCCCGCAAGGGTGGAAGAGGAAAGGGAAGGGGGAACGGGACCCCGAGGGAGGGATAGGGGGGGAGAGAGACCCCCGGGAGTGGCGGTGTGGGTTGCAGAAGGTATTATCACGGTAGTGCTTGGTGTGGCAGACTCGCCCTGCGGATCCGGTGTTTGAATCTGGCTAAGCGGGTTGGTGTTGGAGCGGGGAATGGAGCATCCCGCAAGGGTGGAAGAGGAAAGGGAAGGGGGAACGGGACCCCGAGGGAGGGATAGGGGGGGAGAGAGACCCCCGGGAGTGGCGGTGTGGGTTGCAGAAGGTATTATCAGGGTAGTGCTTGGTGTGGCAGACTCGCCCTGCGGGTGCGGGGTTTGAATCTGGCTAAGCGGGTTGGTGTTGGAGCGGGGAATGGAGCATCCCGCAAGGGTGGAAGAGGAAAGGGAAGGGGGAACGGGACCCCGAGGGAGGGATAGGGGGGGAGAGAGACCCCCGGGAGTGGCGGTGTGGGTTGCAGAAGGTATTATCAGGGTAGTGCTTGGTGTGGCAGACTCGCCCTGCGGGTGCGGGGTTTGAATCTGGCTAAGCGGGTTGGTGTTGGAGCGGGGAATGGAGCATCCCGCAAGGGTGGAAGAGGAAAGGGAAGGGGGAACGGGACCCCGAGGGAGGGATAGGGGGGGAGAGAGACCCCCGGGAGTGGCGGTGTGGGTTGCAGAAGGTATTATCAGGGTAGTGCTTGGTGTGGCAGACTCGCCCTGCGGGTGCGGGGTTTGAATCTGGCTAAGCGGGTCGGTGTTGGAGCGGGGAATGGAGCATCCCGCAAGGGTGGAAGAGGAAAGG
This sequence comes from Eutreptiella sp. 'Long Island Sound 2002', assembly GCA_964036045.1. Classification (NCBI taxonomy): domain Eukaryota; phylum Euglenozoa; class Euglenophyceae; order Eutreptiales; family Eutreptiaceae; genus Eutreptiella; species Eutreptiella sp. 'Long Island Sound 2002'. Next base: position 68,194,155 of record OZ038389.1, on the reverse strand, counting down.
GAAGGGGGAACGGGACCCCGAGGGAGGGATAGGGGGGGAGAGAGACCCCCGGGAGTGGCGGTGTGGGTTGCAGAAGGTATTATCAGGGTAGTGCTTGGTGTGGCAGACTCGCCCTGCGGGTGCGGGGTTTGAATCTGGCTAAGCGGGTTGGTGTTGGAGCGGGGAATGGAGCATCCCGCAAGGGTGGAAGAGGAAAGGGAAGGGGGAACGGGACCCCGAGGGAGGGATAGGGGGGGAGAGAGACCCCCAGGAGTGGCGGTGTGGGTTGCGGAAGGTATTATCAGGGTAGTGCTTGGTGTGGCAGACTCGCCCTGCGGGTGCGGGGTTTGAATCTGGCTAAGCGGGTTGGTGTTGGAGCGGGGAATGGAGCATCCCGCAAGGGTGGAAGAGGAAAGGGAAGGGGGAACGGGAGCCCGAGGGAGGGATAGGGGGGGAGAGAGACCCCCGGGAGTGGCGGTGTGGGTTGCAGAAGGTATTATCAGGGTAGTGCTTGGTGTGGCAGACTCGCCCTGCGGGTGCGGGGTTTGAATCTGGCTAAGCGGGTTGGTGTTGGAGCGGGGAATGGAGCATCCCGCAAGGGTGGAAGAGGAAAGGGAAGGGGGAACGGGACCCCGAGGGAGGGATAGGGGGGGAGAGAGACCCCCGGGAGTGGCGGTGTGGGTTGCGGAAGGTATTATCAGGGTAGTGCTTGGTGTGGCAGACTCGCCCTGCGGGTGCGGGGTTTGAATCTGGCTAAGCGGGTTGGTGTTGGAGCGGGGAATGGAGCATCCCGCAAGGGTGGAAGAGGAAAGGGAAGGGGGAACGGGAGCCCGAGGGAGGGATAGGGGGGGAGAGAGACCCCCGGGAGTGGCGGTGTGGGTTGCAGAAGGTATTATCAGGGTAGTGCTTGGTGTGGCAGACTCGCCCTGCGGGTGCGGGGTTTGAATCTGGCTAAGCGGGTTGGTGTTGGAGCGGGGAATGGAGCATCCCGCAAGGGTGGAAGAGGAAAGGGAAGGGGGAACGGGACCCCGAGGGAGGGATAGGGGGGGAGAGAGACCCCCGGGAGTGGCGGTGTGGGTTGCGGAAGGTATTATCAGGGTAGTGCTTGGTGTGGCAGACTCGCCCTGCGGGTGCGGGGTTTGAATCTGGCTAAGCGGGTCGGTGTTGGAGCGGGGAATGGAGCATCCCGCAAGGGTGGAAGAGGAAAGGGAAGGGGGAACGGGACCCCGAGGGAGGGATAGGGGGGGAGAGAGACCCCCGGGAGTGGCGGTGTGGGTTGCAGAAGGTATTATCACGGTAGTGCTTGGTGTGGCAGACTCGCCCTGCGGATCCGGGGTTTGAATCTGGCTAAGCGGGTTGGTGTTGGAGCGGGGAATGGAGCATCCCGCAAGGGTGGAAGAGGAAAGGGAAGGGGGAACGGGACCCCGAGGGAGGGATAGGGGGGGAGAGAGACCCCCGGGAGTGGCGGTGTGGGTTGCAGAAGGTATTATCAGGGTAGTGCTTGGTGTGGCAGACTCGCCCTGCGGGTGCGGGGTTTGAATCTGGCTAAGCGGGTTGGTGTTGGAGCGGGGAATGGAGCATCCCGCAAGGGTGGAAGAGGAAAGGGAAGGGGGAACGGGACCCCGAGGGAGGGATAGGGGGGGAGAGAGACCCCCGGGAGTGGCGGTGTGGGTTGCGGAAGGTATTATCAGGGTAGTGCTCGCTGTGGCAGACTCGCCCTGCGGGTGCGGGGTTTGAATCTGGCTAAGCGGGTTGGTGTTGGAGCGGGGAATGGAGCATCCCGCAAGGGTGGAAGAGGAAAGGGAAGGGGGAACGGGACCCCGAGGGAGGGATAGGGGGGGAGAGAGACCCCCGGGAGTGGCGGTGTGGGTTGCAGAAGGTATTATCAGGGTAGTGCTTGGTGTGGCAGACTCGCCCTGCGGGTGCGGGGTTTGAATCTGGCTAAGCGGGTTGGTGTTGGAGCGGGGAATGGAGCATCCCGCAAGGGTGGAAGAGGAAAGAAAAGGGGGAACGGGACCCCGAGGGAGGGATAGGGGGGGAGAGAGACCCCCGGGAGTGGCGGTGTGGGTTGCGGAAGGTATTATCAGGGTAGTGCTTGGTGTGGCAGACTCGCCCTGCGGGTGCGGGGTTTGAATCTGGCTAAGCGGGTTGGTGTTGGAGCGGGGAATGGAGCATCCCGCAAGGGTGGAAGAGGAAAGGGAAGGGGGAACGGGAGCCCGAGGGAGGGATAGGGGGGGAGAGAGACCCCCAGGAGTGGCGGTGTGGGTTGCAGAAGGTATTATCAGGGTAGTGCTTGGTGTGGCAGACTCGCCCTGCGGGTGCGGGGTTTGAATCTGGCTAAGCGGGTTGGTGTTGGAGCGGGGAATGGAGCATCCCGCAAGGGTGGAAGAGGAAAGGGAAGGGGGAACGGGAGCCCGAGGGAGGGATAGGGGGGGAGAGAGACCCCCGGGAGTGGCGGTGTGGGTTGCGGAAGGTATTATCAGGGTAGTGCTTGGTGTGGCAGACTCGCCCTGCGGGTGCGGGGTTTGAATCTGGCTAAGCGGGTTGGTGTTGGAGCGGGGAATGGAGCATCCCGCAAGTGTGCCTATGGAGAACTACCCAGAAACATGCCTTTTTTGTATGTATGGTTTGTGGTAAACATCGGAGAGACCCTTCCTTGCTTGTTTCATAGCCAACAGACAATGGTATGTACAAAATTTGTAACATCGTCACGCAACAAACTAGGATTTTTTGAACCGTGAAGTGGACCACTTCGACATTCCTTTTTGCGATAGTAATAGTGATACGTCTTTACTACCTGCAATATCACTGTGTCAAGATTTTTGCGGACAAAGGAGGTTGAGGAAAGTTGCAATAGTTAGGATAATTTGTGGCTTACACTTTAGAATGTATTTCCTGCCTTTGAATTATGGCTAGATCGCGCATTTGGACCATTCATATATTCCCTCAAGGAGCTAGGGTTGTTGAGATTCCTCGTTCAGCAAAATTGTGAAATCCTTTTGAGCCTTTGGGTACAGGCCTATGCGGGTTACACAGAAGGATTTCCCGAAGGTATATGGCATTGTAGAGGCATGTGCACATTTGGAATCTTCAAGATTCTTGTCAAGGAGGGGGGCGGGATGGTCTTAGCACACTCAGAGGGAGATCTAGCTCCTAAGAAGGTGCCATGGCGGCCATGTGCGAAAATCATGAGCTTCAATGAGACCTTTGTTCTGCACCATGGAAGTTTTTGGATACAGCTTGCAATAGACAGCACTGCGCACAAGACACAACACGTTGCTCACAGCACGACATGGTGCAAAGAATACAAAACAGAACTCCCAGCAAAGCTGACCAGAAGCCCAACAACAAGCTGTCCCCAAGACAACACTCTCCAAACAGTGTATCACTGTGCACATCAATCGGCAACGTCACCGAATGCAACAGATTGGAAAAAACATCACATGGCACAAATCATTGTCCGCGTCCGAACGGGCCAGCAATGAACAGATTCGGCCGTTAAGCGCCGCACATGGGGCACAATCAGACAAAGATACCCTGCAAACGGGGAACCATGGCCCAAGTAAGCAAGAAGCACACACAAATGGGCCGACAAATCGGGCCCGCGGCCTCAACTGCGCGCATGCCCCCCCCCACCCCACCCCATGCCATTGTCTCCTGCGCAGGAGGGACATGGACAAACCCTAGCCCCCTAGGGGGGAGGGGCGGAAGGGGCGGGGCAGCGCATGCCGCGATACCCCTAGGGAAGGAAGGGCAGGGTGTTACGCAAAAGGGAGGGACATGTGTGCGGTCTAAATGATGGGTGCTGAGCATGAGCCTATGAACGGGTTCCAGGTGGGAAGGACTTTGTTTTTGGAAGGAGATTGGCCCATTGGCCTCCACAAAGTGGCGCTGAAAGCACCAAAGCAGCGAGTATATACCAAAAGAAAATAGACACTCAGAAAGTGTACTTCTGTGCAGCGTGTGCAGACGTTGACGGACACAAAATCCTTGCTTGTTTCATAGCCAGTTTTACCACAGGCTGCAATCAGAATCAGAATCTGGCTAAGCGGGTTGGTGTTGGAGCAAGGGTGCCTATGGAGACCTACCCAGAAACATGCCTTTTTTGTATGTATGGTTTGTGGTAAACATCGGAGAGACCAGCAAGGGGAGTGCCATGCATTTTGAATGACAATGCATGGTGGCTTTTTGTTCAATTGCTACGGGAACAAATCCACCAATGAACATCTCATCACATTAGTGCCAAAGAGTCACCCGTGAGGCTGAACCTTTACTAGGTAGCACGTTCAGCGTGGATGATCCACGTTGTCTTGCAGGGTGCTCAGACGCTCTGCAATCGCCGTGCATTTTTTTGCTTCACTGTTGACTACCCTAGCCACAGCTGTGCTAGCCAGCTGGGTGCAGTGCATGAGCTTTTGAATGACAATGCATGGTGTGGTTCGGTTAAATCGCCAGGGCAGCAGGGTTCACCGAGATAGCTAGGATCCATTGAGCGAAAAAAAAACCAAAAAAAAATTGTCCGACGGACAATAGGATATTCCCCCTAACCTTATCCTTTTGCCCGACGGACAATTTTAAATTGTCCGTCGGACAATTTTTTATTTTCCGTCGGACGATTTGTCTTTCGTAGCATTTGACGGACAGAACTTTATTCGTTGTTTCACAGCCACTTTTACTTACCACAGGCTGCAATGAGTTGTCCCGCTGACGATTTTTTTCGGACAATTTTAAATTGTCCGTCGGACAATTTTTTATTGTCCGTCGGCCGATTTGTCTTTCGTAGCATTTGACGGACAGACCCTTATCCTTTTGTCCCACGGACAATTTTAAATTGTCTGTCGGACAATTTTTTATTGTCCGTCGGACGATTTGTCTTTCGTAGCATTTGACGGACAGAACTTTATTCGTTGTTTCACAGCCACTTTTACTTACCACAGGCTGCAATGATTTGTCCCGCTGACGATTTTTTTCGGACAATTTTAAATTGTCTGTCGGACAATTTTTTATTGTCCGTCGGACGATTTGTCTTTGGTAGCATTTGACGGACAGACCCTTATCCTTTTGTCCGACGGACAATTTTAAATTGTCCGTCGGACAATTTTTTATTGTCCGTCGGACGATTTGTCTTTCGTAGCATTTGACGGACAGAACTTTATTCGTTGTTTCACAGCCACTTTTACTTACCACAGGCTGCAATGAGTTGTCCCGCTGACGATTTTTTTCGGACAATTTTAAATTGTCCGTCGGACAATTTTTTATTGTCTGTCGGACGATTTGTCATTGGTAGCATTTGACGGACAGACCCTTATCCTTTTGTCCGACGGACAATTTTAAATTGTCCGTCGGACAATTTTTTATTGTCCGTCGGACGATTTGTCTTTCGTAGCATTTGACGGACAGAACTTTATTCGTTGTTTCACAGCCACTTTTACTTACCACAGGCTGCAATGAGTTGTCCCGCTGACGATTTTTTTCGGACAATTTTCAATTGTCCGTCAGACAATTTTTTATTGTCCGTCGGACGATTTGTCTTTCGTAGCATTTGACGGACAGAACCTTATCCTTTTGTCCGACGGAGAATTTTAAATTGTCCGTCGGACAATTTTTTATTGTCCGTCAGACGATTTGTCTTTCGTAGCATTTGACGGACAGAACTTTATTCGTTGTTTCACAGCCACTTTTACTTACCACAGGCTGCAATGAGTTGTCCCGCTGACGATTTTTTTGAGACAATTTTAAATTGTCCGTCGGACAATTTTTTTTTGTCCGTCGGACGATTTGTCTTTCGTAGCATTTGACGGACAGAACTTTATTCGTTGTTTCACAGCCACTTTTACTTACCACAGGCTGCAATGAGTTGTCCCGCTGACGATTTTTTTCGGACAATTTTAAATTGTCCGTCGGACAATTTTTTATTGTCCGTCGGACGATTTGTCTTTCGTAGCATTTGACGGACAGACCCTTATCCCTTTGTCCGACGGACAATTTTAAATTGTCCGTCGGACAATTTTTTATTGTCCGTCGGACGATTTGTCTTTCGTAGCATTTGACGGACAGAACTTTATTCGTTGTTTCACAGCCACTTTTACTTACCACAGGCTGCAATGATTTGTCCCGCTGACGATTTTTTTCGGACAATTTTAAATTGTCCGTCGGACAATTTTTTATTGTCCGTCGGACGATTTGTCTTTCGTAGCATTTGACGGACAGACCCTTATCCTTTTGTCCGACGGACAATTTTAAATTGTCCGTCGGACAATTTTTTATTGTCCGTCGGACGATTTGTCTTTCGTAGCATTTGACGGACAGAACTTTATTCGTTGTTTCACAGCCACTTTTACTTACCACAGGCTGCAATGAGTTGTCCCGCTGACGATTTTTTTCGGACAATTTTAAATTGTCCGTCGGACAATTTTTTATTGTCCGTCGGACGATTTGTCTTTCGTAGCATTTGACGGACAGAACCTTATCCTTTTGTCCGACGGACAATTTTAAATTGTCTGTCGGACAATTTTTTATTGTCCGTCGGACGATTTGTCTTTCGTAGCATTTGACGGACAGAACTTTATTCGTTGTTTCACAGCCACTTTTACTTACCACAGGCTGCAATGAGTTGTCCCGCTGACGATTTTTTTCGGACAATTTTGAATTGTCCCCCGGACAATTTTTTATTGTCCGTCGGACGATTTGTCTTTCGTAGCATTTGACGGACAGACCCTTATCCTTTTGTCCGACGGAGAATTTGGAATTGTCCGTCGGACAATTTTTCATTCTCCGTCGGACGATTTGTCTTTCGTAGCATTTGACGGACAGAACTTTATTCGTTGTTTCACAGCCACTTTTACTTACCACAGGCTGCAATGAGTTGTCCCGCTGACGATTTTTTTCGGACAATTTTAAATTGTCCGTCGGACAATTTTTTATTGTCTGTCGGACGATTTGTCTTTCGTAGCATTTGACGGACAGAACCTTATCCTTTTGTCCGACGGAGAATTTTAAATTGTCCGTCGGACAATTTTTTATTGTCCGTCGGACGATTTGTCTTTCGTAGCATTTGACGGACAGAACTTTATTGGTTGTTTCACAGCCACTTTTACTTACCACAGGCTACAATGAGTTGTCCCGCTGACGATTTTTTTCGGACAATTTCAAATTGTCTGTCGGACAATTTTTTATTGTCTGTCGGACGATTTGTCTTTCTTAGCATTTGACGGACAGAACCTTATCCTTTTGTCCGACGGAGAATTTTAAATTGTCCGTCGGACAATTTTTCATTGTCCGTCGGACGATTTGTCTTTCGTAGCATTTGACGGACAGAACTTTATTCGTTGTTTCACAGCCACTTTTACTTACCACAGGCTGCAATGAGTTGTCCCGCTGACGTTTTTTTCGGACAATTTTAAATTGTCTGTCAGACAATTTTTTATTCTCCGTCGGACGATTTGTCTTTCGTAGCATTTGACGGACAGAACCTTTTCCTTTTGTCCGACGGACAATTTTAAATTGTCCGTCGGACAATTTTTTATTGTCCGTCGGACGATTTGTCTTTCGTAGCATGTGACGGACAGAACTTTATTCGTTGTTTCACAGCCACTTTTACTTACCACAGGCTGCAATGAGTTGTCCCGCTGACGATTTTTTTCGGACAATTTTAAATTGTCCGTCAGACAATTTTTCATTGTCCGTCGGACGATTTGTCTTTCGTAGCATTTGACGGACAGAACTTTATTCGTTGTTTCACAGCCACTTTTACTTACCACAGGCTGCAATGAGTTGACCCGCTGACGATTTTTTTCAGACAATTTTAAATTGTCCGTCGGACAATTTTTTATTGTCCGTCGGACGATTTGCCGTGGATACATCCTGAAGGGGTCCCTTGGGTTGCCGACTATGCCTATGGAGAACTACCCAGAAACATGCCTTTTTTGTATGTATGGTTTGTGGTAAACATCGGAGAGACCAGCAAGGGGAGTGCCATGCATTTTGAATGACAATGCATGGTGGCTTTTTGTTCAATTGCTACGGGAACAAATCCACCAATGAACATCTCATCACATTAGTGCCAGAGAGTCACCCGTGAGGCTGAACCTTTACTAGGTAGCACGTTGAGCGTGGATGATCCACGTTGTCTTGCAGGGTGCTCAGAGGCTCTGCAATCGCCGTGCATTTTTTTGCTTCACTGTTGACTACCCTAGCCACAGCTGTGCTAGCCAGCTGGGTGCAGTGCATGAGCTTTTGAATGACAATGCATGGTGTGGTTCGGTTAAATCGCCAGGGCAGCAGGGTTCACCCAGATAGCTAGGATCCATTGAGCGAAAAAAAAACCAAAAAAAAATTGTCCGACGGACAATAGGATATTCCCCCTAACCTTATCCTTTTGTCCGACGGACAATTTTAAATTGTCTGTCAGACAATTTTTTATTGTCCGACGGACGATTTGTCTTTCGTAGCATTTGATGGACAGAACTTTATTCGTTGTTTCACAGCCACTTTTACTTACCACAGGCTGCAATGATTTGTCCCGCTGACGATTTTTTTCGGACAATTTTAAATTGTCCGTCGGACAATTTTTTATTGTCCGTCGGACGATTTGTCTTTGGTAGCATTTGACGGACAGACCCTTATCCTTTTGTCCGACGGACAATTTTAAATTGTCCGGCGGACAATTTTTTATTGTCCGTCGGACGATTTGTCTTTCGTAGCATTTGACGGACAGAACTTTATTCGTTGTTTCACAGCCACTTTTACTTACCACAGGCTGCAATGAGTTGTCCCGCTGACGATTTTTTTCGGACAATTTTAAATTGTCCGTCGGACAATTTTTTATTGTCCGTCGGACGATTTGTCTTTCGTAGCATTTGCGGTGTGGGTTGCAGAAGGTATTATCAGGGTAGTGCTTGGTGTGGCAGACTCGCCCTGCGGGTGCGGGGTTTGAATCTGGCTAAGCGGGTTGGTGTTGGAGCGGGGAATGGAGCATCCCGCAAGGGTGGAAGAGGAAAGGGAAGGGGGAACGGGACCCCGAGGGAGGGATAGGGGGGGAGGGAGACCCCCGGGAGTGGCGGTGTGGGTTGCGGAAGGTATTATCAGGGTAGTGCTTGGTGTGGTGTAGCTAGGATCCATTGAGCGAAAAAAAAAGCAAAAAAAAATTGTCCGACGGACAATAGGATATTCCCCCTAACCTTATCCTTTTGTCCGACGGACAATTTTAAATTGTCCGTCGGACAATTTTTTATTGTCCGTCGGACGATTTGTCTTTCGTAGCATTTGACGGACAGAACTTTATTCGTTGTTTCACAGCCACTTTTACTTACCACAGGCTGCAATGAGTTGTCCCGCTGACGATTTTTTTCGGACAATTTTAAATTGTCCGTCGGACAATTTTTTATTGTCCGTCGGACGATTTGTCTTTCGTAGCATTTGACGGACAGACCCTTATCCCTTTGTCCGACGGACAATTTTAAATTGTCCGTCGGACGATTTTTTTTTGTCCGTCGGACGATTTGTCTTTCGTAGCATTTGACGGACAGAACTTTATTCGTTGTTTCACAGCCACTTTTACTTACCACAGGCTGCAATGAGTTGTCCCGCTGACGATTTTTTTCGGACAATTTTAAATTGTCCGTCGGACAATTTTTTATTGTCCGTCGGATGATTTGTCTTTGGTAGCATTTGACAGACAGACCCTTATCCTTTTGTCCGACGGACAATTTTAAATTGCCGTCGGACGATTTTTTATTGTCTGTCGGACGATTTGTCTTTGGGTTGCGGAAGGTATTATCAGGGTAGTGCTTGGTGTGGCAGACTCGCCCTGCGGGTGCGGGGTTTGAATCTGGCTAAGCGGGTTGGTGTTGGAGCGGGGAATGGAGCATCCCGCAAGGGTGGAAGAGGAAAGGGAAGGGGGAACGGGAGCCCGAGGGAGGCATAGGGGGGGAGAGAGACCCCCGGGAGTGGCGGTGTGGGTTGCAGAAGGTATTATCAGGGTAGTGCTTGGTGTGGCAGACTCGCCCTGCGGGTGCGGGGTTTGAATCTGGCTAAGCGGGTTGGTGTTGGAGCGGGGAATGGAGCATCCCGCAAGGGTGGAAGAGGAAAGGGAAGGGGGAACGGGACCCCGAGGGAGGGATAGGGGGGGAGAGAGACCCCCGGGAGTGGCGGTGTGGGTTGCAGAAGGTATTATCAGGGTAGTGCTTGGTGTGGCAGACTCGCCCTGCGGGTGCGGGGTTTGAATCTGGCTAAGCGGGTTGGTGTTGGAGCGGGGAATGGAGCATCCCGCAAGGGTGGAAGAGGAAAGGGAAGGGGGAACGGGACCCCGAGAGAGGGATAGGGGGGGAGAGAGACCCCCGGGAGTGGCGGTGTGGGTTGCAGAAGGTATTATCAGTGTAGTGCTTGGTGTGGCAGACTCGCCCTGCGGGTGGGGGGTTCGAATCTGGCTAAGCGGGTTGGTGTTGGAGCGGGGAATGGAGCATCCCGCAAGGGTGGAAGAGGAAAGGGAAGGGGGGACGGGACACCGAGGGAGGGATAGGGGGGGAGAGAGACCCCCGGGAGTGGCGGTGTGGGTTGCAGAAGGTATTATCAGGGTAGTGCTTGGTGTGGCAGACTCGCCCTGCGGGTGCGGGGTTTGAATCTGGCTAAGCGGGTTGGTGTTGGAGCGGGGAATGGAGCATCCCGCAAGGGTGGAAGAGGAAAGGGAAGGGGGAACGGGAGCCCGAGGGAGGGATAGGGGGGGAGAGAGACCCCCGGGAGTGGCGGTGTGGGTTGCGGAAGGTATTTTCAGGGTAGTGCTTGGTGTGGCAGACTCGCCCTGCGGGTGCGGGGTTTGAATCTGGCTAAGCGGGTTGGTGTTGGAGCGGGGAATGGAGCATCCCGCAAGGGTGGAAGAGGAAAGGGAAGGGGGAACGGGAGCCCGAGGGAGGGATAGGGGGGGAGAGAAACCCCCGGGAGTGGCGGTGTGGGTTGCAGAAGGTATTATCAGGGTAGTGCTTGGTGTGGCAGACTCGCCCTGCGGGTGCGGGGTTTGAATCTGGCTAAGCGGGTTGGTGTTGGAGCGGGGAATGGAGCATCCCGCAAGGGTGGAAGAGGAAAGGGAAGGGGGAACGGGACCCCGAGGGAGGGATAGGGGGGGGGAGAGACCCCCGGGAGTGGCGGTGTGGGTTGCGGAAGGTATTATCAGGGTAGTGCTTGGTGTGGCAGACTCGCCCTGCGGGTGCGGGGTTTGAATCTGGCTAAGCGGGTTGGTGTTGGAGCGGGGAATGGAGCATCCCGCAAGGGTGGAAGAGGAAAGGGAAGGGGGAACGGCAGCCCGAGGGAGGGATAGGGGGGGAGAGAGACCCCCGGGAGTGGCGGTGTGGGTTGCAGAAGGTATTATCAGGGTAGTGCTTGGTGTGGCAGACTCGCCCTGCGGGTGCGGGGTTTGAATCTGGCTAAGCGGGTTGGTGTTGGAGCGGGGAATGGAGCATCCCGCAAGGGTGGAAGAGGAAAGGGAAGGGGGAACGGGACCCCGAGGGAGGGATAGGGGGGGAGAGAGACCCCCGGGAGTGGCGGTGTGGGTTGCGGAAGGTATTATCAGGGTAGTGCTTGGTGTGGCAGACTCGCCCTGCGGGTGCGGGGTTTGAATCTGGCTAAGCGGGTTGGTGTTGGAGCGGGGAATGGAGCATCCCGCAAGGGTGGAAGAGGAAAGGGAAGGGGGAACGGGACCCCGAGGGAGGAATAGGGGGGGAGAGAGACCCCCGGGAGTGGCGGTGTGGGTTGCGGAAGGTATTATCAGGGTAGTGCTTGGTGTGGCAGACTCGCCCTGCGGGTGCGGGGTATGAATCTGGCTAAGCGGGTTGGTGTTGGAGCGGGGAATGGAGCATCCCGCAAGGGTGCCTATGGAGAACTACCCAGAAACATGCCTTTTTTGTATGTATGGTTTGTGGTAAACATCGGAGAGACCCTTCCTTGCTTGTTTCATAGCCAACAGACAATGGTATGTACAAAATTTGTAACATCGTCACGCAACAAACTAGGATTTTTTGAACCGTGAAGTGGACCACTTCGACATTCCTTTTTGCGATAGTAATAGTGATACGTCTTTACTACCTGCAATATCACTGTGTCAAGATTTTTGCGGACAAAGGAGGTTGAGGAAAGTTGCAATAGTTAGGATAATTTGTGGCTTACACTTTAGAATGTATTTCCTGCCTTTGAATTATGGCTAGATCGAGCATTTGGACCATTCGTATATTCCCTCAAGGAGCTAGGGTTGTTGAGATTCCTCGTTCAGCAAAATTGTGAAATCCTTTTGAGCCTTTGGGTACAGGCCTATGCGGGTTACACAGAAGGATTTCCCGAAGGTATATGGCATTGAGAGGCATGTGCACATTTGGAATCTTCAAGATTCTTGTCAAGGAGGGGGGCGGGATGGTCTTAGCACACTCAGAGGGAGATCTAGCTCCTAAGAAGGTGCCATGGCGGCCATGTGCGAAAATCATGAGCTTCAATGAGACCTTTGTTCTGCACCATGGAAGTTTTTGGACACAGCTTGCAATAGACAGCACTGCGCACAAGACACAACACGTTGCTCACAGCACGACATGGTGCAAAGAATACAAAACAGAACTCCCAGCAAAGCTGACCAGAAGCCCAACAACAAGCTGTCCCCAAGACAACACTCTCCAAACAGTGTATCACTGTGCACATCAATCGGCAACGTCACCGAATGCAACAGATTGGAAAAAACATCACATGGCACAAATCATTGTCCGCGTCCGAACGGGCCAGCATTGAACAGATTCGGCCGTTAAGCGCCGCACATGGGGCACAATCAGACAAAGATACCCTGCAAACGGGGAACCATGGCCCAAGTAAGCAAGAAGCACACACAAATGGGCCGACAAATCGGGCCCGCGGCCTCAACGGCGCGCATGCCCCCCCCCACCCCAGCCCATGCCATTGTCTCCTGGTTAGGGTTAGGGTTAGGGTTAGGGTTAGGGTTAGGGTTAGGGTTAGCCATTGTCTCCTGCGCAGGAGGGACATGGACAAACCCTAGCCCCCTAGGGGGGAGGGGCGGAAGGGGCGGGGCAGCGCATGCCGCGATACCCCTAGGGAAGGAAGGGCAGGGTGTTACGCAAAAGGGAGGGACATGTGTGCGGTCTAAATGATGGGTGCTGAGCATGAGCCTATGAACGGGCTCCAGGTGGGAAGGACTTTGTTTTTGGAAGGAGATTGGCCCATTGGCCTCCACAAAGTGGCGCTGAAAGCACCAAAGCTGCCTAGTGAGGAGCGAGTATATACCGAAAAAAAATCGACACTCAGAAAGTGTACTTCTGTGCAGCGTGTGCAGACGTTGACGGACACAAAATCCTTGCTTGTTTCATAGCCAGTTTTACCACAGGCTGCAATCAGAATCAGAATCTGGCTAAGCGGGTTGGTGTTGGAGCAAGGGTGCCTATGGAGACCTACCCAGAAACATGCCTTTTTTGTATGTATGGTTTGTGGTGAACATCGGAGAGACCAGCAAGGGGAGTGCCATGCATTTTGAATGACAATGCATGGTGGCTTTTTGTTCAATTGCTACGGGAACAAATCCACCAATGAACATCTCATCACATTAGTGCCAGAGAGTCACCCGTGAGGCTGAACCTTTACTAGGTAGCACGTTCAGCGTGGATGATCCACGTTGTCTTGCAGGGTGCTCAGAGGCTCTGCAATCGCCGTGCATTTTTTTGCTTCACTGTTGACTACCCTAGCCACAGCTGTGCTAGCCAGCTGGGTGCAGTGCATGAGCTTTTGAATGACAATGCATGGTGTGGTTCGGTTAAATCGCCAGGGCAGCAGGGTTCAGCCAGATAGCTAGGATCCATTGAGCGAAAAAAAAACCAAAAAAAAATTGTCCGACGGACAATAGGATATTCCCCCTAACCCTAACCCTAACCCTAACCCTGACCCTATCTTTACCCCAAAGCGAGGGGATAATTTAAAATTATCCCCTCGCGCGAGGGGATAATTTAAAACTATCCCCTCACGCGAGGGGATAATTTAAAACTATCCCCTCACATCATACAACGTTTTCATAATCACCTTTCGCGTCAAGGGAGAAATTCTAACCCTAACCCTATCTTTACCCCAAAGCGAGGGGATAATTTAAAATTATCCCCTCGCGCGAGGGGATAATTTAAAACTATCCCCTCACATCATATAATGTTTTCATAATCTCCTTTCGCATCAAGGGAGAATTTCTAACCCTAACCCTATCTTTACCCTAAAGCGAGAGGATAATTTAAAAGTATCCCCTCGCGCGAGGGGATAATTTAAAAGTATCCCCTCACGCGAGGGGATAATTTAAAACTATCCCCTCACATCATACAACGTTTTCATGCTCTCCTTTCGCGTCAAGGGAGAATTTCCAACCCTAACCCTAACCCTTTACCCCAAAGCGAGGGGATAATTTAAAAGTATCCCCTCGCGCGAGGGGATTTTTTAAAACTATCCCCTCACGCGAGGGGATAATTTAAAACTATCCCCTCACATCATACAACGTTTTCATAATCTCCTTTCGCGTCAAGGGAGAATTTCCAACCCTAACCCTATCTTTACCCCAAAGCGAGGGGATAATTTAAAATTATCCCCTCGCGTGATGGGATAATTCAAAATTATCCCCTCACATCATACAACATTTTCATAATCTCGTTTCGCATCAAGGGAGAATTTCCAACAGAAACCCTATCTTTACCCTAAAGCGGGGGGATAATTTAAAAGTATCCCCTCGCGCGAGAGGATAATTTAAAAGTATCCCCTCACGCGAGGGGATAATTTAAAACTATCCCCTCACATCATACAACGTTTTCATAATCTCCTTTCGCGTCAAGGGAGAATTTCCAACCCTAACCCTCTCTTTACCCCAAAGCGAGCAGATAATTTAAAATTATCCCCTCTCGCGAGGGGATAATTTAAAACTATCCCCTCACATCATACAATGTTTTCATAATCTCCTTTCGCATCAAGGGAGAATTTCTAACCCTAACCCTATCTTTACCCTAAAGCGAGAGGATAATTTAAAAGTATCCCCTCGCGCGAGGGGATAATTTAAAAGTATCCCCTCACGCGAGGGGATAATTTAAAACTATCCCCCCACATCATACAACGTTTTCATAATCTCCATTCGCGTCAAGGGAGAATTTCCAACCCTAACCCTAACCCTTTACCCCAAAGCGAGGGGATAATTTAAAAATATTCCCTCGCGCGAGGGGATAATTTAAAACTATCCCCTCACATCATACAATGTTTTCATAATCTCCTTTCGCATCAAGGGATAATTTCCAACCATAACCCTATCTTTACCCTAAAGCGAGGGGATAATTTAAAAGTATCCCCTCGCGCGAGGGGATAATTTAAAACTATCCCCTCACGCGAGGGGATAATTTAAAACTATCCCCTCACATCATACAACGTTTTCATAATCTCCTTTCGCGTCAAGGGAGAATTTCCAACCCTAACCCTATCTTTACCCCAAAGCGAGGGGATAATTTGAAATTATCCCCTCGCGTGATGGGATAATTTAAAATTATCCCCTCACATCATACAACATTTTCATAATCTCGTTTCGCATCAAGGGAGAATTTCCAACCGTAACCCTATCTTTACCCTGAAGCGAGGGGATAATTTAAAAGTATCCCCTCGCGCGAGGGGATAATTTAAAAGTATCCCCTCACGCGAGGGGATAATTTAAAACTATCCCCTGACATCATACAACGTTTTCATAATCTCCTTTCGCGTCAAGGGAGAATTTCCAACCCTAACCCTAACCCATTACCCCAAAGCGAAGGGATAATTTAAAATTATCCCCTCGCGCCTGGGGATAATTTAAAACTATCCCCTCACATCATACAATGTTTTCATAATCTCCTTTTGCATCAAGGGAGAATTTCCAACCGTAACCCTATCTTTACCCTAAAGCGAGGGGATAATTTAAAAGTATCCCCTCGCGCGAGGGGATAATTTAAAAGTATCCCCTCACGCGAGGGGATAATTTAAAACTATCCCCTCACATCATACAACGTTTTCATAATCTCCATTCGCGTCAAGGGAGAACTTCCAACCCTAACCCTAACCCTTTACCCCAAAGCGAGGGGATAATTTAAAATTATCCCCTCGCGCGAGGGGATAATTTAAAACTATCCCCTCACATCATACAATGTTTTCACAATCTCCTTTCGCATCAAGGGAGAATTTCTACCCCTAACCCTATCTTTACCCTAAAGCGAGGGGATAATTTAAAAGTATCCCCTCGCGCGAGGGGATAATTTGAAAGTATCCCCTCACGCGAGGGGATAATTTAAAACTATCCCCTCACATCATACAACGTTTTCATAATCTCCTTTCGCGTCAAGGGAGAATTTCCAACCCTAACCCTAACCCTTTACCCCAAAGCGAGGGGATAATTTAAAATTATCCCCTCGCGCGAGGGGATAATTTAAAACTATCCCCTCACATCATACAATGTTTTCACAATCTCCTTTCGCATCAAGGGAGAATTTCTACCCCTAACCCTATCTTTACCCTAAAGCGAGGGGATAATTTAAAAGTATCCCCTCGCGCGAGGGGATAATTTAAAAGTATCCCCTCACGCGAGGGGATAATTTAAAACTATCCCCTCACATCATACAACGTTTTCATAATCTCCTTTCGCGTCAAGGGAGAATTTCCAACCCTAACCCTATCTTTACCCCAAAGCGAGGGGATAATTTAAAATTATCCCCTCGCGTGATGGGTTGCGGAAGGTATTATCAGGGTAGTGCTTGGTGTGGCAGACTCGCCCTGCGGGTGCGGGGTTTGAATCTGGCTAAGCGGGTTGGTGTTGGAGCGGGGAATGGAGCATCCCGCAAGGGTGGAAGAGGAAAGGGGAGGGGGAACGGGACCCCGAGGGAGGGATAGGGGGGGAGAGAGACCCCCGGGAGTGGCGGTGTGGGTTGCGGAAGGTATTATCAGGGTAGTGCTTGGTGTGGCAGACTGGCCCTGCGGGTGCGGGGTTTGAATCTGGCTAAGCGGGTTGGTGTTGGAGCGGGGAATGGAGCATCCCGCAAGGGTGCCTATGGAGAACTACCCAGAAACATGCCTTTTTTGTATGTATGGTTTGTGGTAAACATCGGAGAGACCATTCCTTGCTTGTTTCATAGCCAATAGACAATGGTATGTACAAAATTTGTAACATCGTCACGCAACAAACTAGGATTTTTTGAACCGTGAAGTGGACCACTTCGACATTCCTTTTTGCGATAGTAATAGTGATACGTCTTTACTACCTGCAATATCACTGTGTCAAGATTTTTGCGGACAAAGGAGGTTGAGGAAAGTTGCAATAGTTAGGATAATTTGTGGCTTACACTTTAGAATGTATTTCCTGCCTTTGAATTATGGCTAGATCGAGCATTTGGACCATTCATATATTCCCTCAAGGAGCTAGGGTTGTTGAGATTCCTCGTTCAGCAAAATTGTGAAATCCTTTTGAGCCTTTGGGTACAGGCCTATGCGGGTTACACAGAAGGATTTCCCGAAGGTATATGGCATTGTAGAGGCATGTGCACATTTGGAATCTTCAAGATTCTTGTCAAGGAGGGGGGCGGGATGGTCTTAGCACACTCAGAGGGAGGTCTAGCTCCTAAGAAGGTGCCATGGCGGCCATGTGCGAAAATCATGAGCTTCAATGAGACCTTTGTTCTGCACCATGGAAGTTTTTGGATACAGCTTGCAATAGACAGCACTGCGCACAAGACACAACACGTTGCTCACAGCACGACATGGTGCAAAGAATACAAAACAGAACTCCCAGCAAAGCTGACCAGAAGCCCAACAACAAGCTGTCCCCAAGACAACACTCTCCAAACAGTGTATCACTGTGCACATCAATCGGCAACCTCACCGAATGCAACAGATTGGAAAAAACATCACATGGCACAAATCATTGTCCGCGTCCGATCGGGCCAGCAATGAACAGATTCGGCCGTTAAGCGCCGCACATGGGGCACAATCAGACAAAGATACCCTGCAAACGGGGAACCATGGCCCAAGTAAGCAAGAAGCACACACAAATGGGCCGACAAATCGGGCCCGCGGCCTCAACTGCGCGCATGCCCCCCCCCACCCCACCCCATGCCATTGTCTCCTGCGCAGGAGGGACATGGACAAACCCTAGCCCCCTAGGGGGGAGGGGCGGAAGGGGCGGGGCAGCGCATGCCGCGATACCCCTAGGGAAGGAAGGGCAGGGTGTTACGCAAAAGGGAGGGACATGTGTGCGGTCTAAATGATGGGTGCTGAGCATGAGCCTGTGAACGGGTTCCAGGTGGGAAGGACTTTGTTTTTGGAAGGAGATTGGCCCAACGGCCTCCACAAAGTGGCGCTGAAAGCACCAAAGCTGCCTAGTGAGGAGCGAGTATATACCGAAAAAAAATCGACACTCAGAAAGTGTACTTCTGTGCAGCGTGTGCAGACGTTGACGGACACAAAATCCTTGCTTGTTTCATAGCCAGTTTTACCACAGGCTGCAATCAGAATCAGAATCTGGCTAAGCGGGTTGGTGTTGGAGCAAGGGTGCCTATGGAGACCTACCCAGAAACATGCCTTTTTTGTATGTATGGTTTGTGGTGAACATCGGAGAGACCAGCAAGGGGAGTGCCATGCATTTAGAATGACAATGCATGGTGGCTTTTTGTTCAATTGCTACGGGAACAAATCCACCAATGAACATCTCATCACATTAGTCCCAGAGAGTCACCCGTGAGGCTGAACCTTTACTAGGTAGCACGTTCAGCGTGGATGATCCACGTTGTCTTGCAGGGTGCTCAGAGGCTCTGCAATCGCCGTGCATTTTTTTGCTTCACTGTTGACTACCCTAGCCACAGCTGTGCTAGCCAGCTGGGTGCAGTGCATGAGCTTTTGAATGACAATGCATGGTGTGGTTCGGTTAAATCGCCAGGGCAGCAGGGTTCACCCAGATAGCTAGGATCCATTGAGCGAAAAAAAACCAAAAAAAAATTGTCCGACGGACAATAGGATATTCCCCCTAACCCTAACCCTAACCCTAACCCTAACCCTATCTTTACCCCAAAGCGAGGGGATAATTTAAAATTATCCCCTCGCGCGAGGGGATAATTTAAAACTATCCCCTCACGCGAGGGGATAATTTAAAACTACCCCCTCACATCATACAACGTTTTCATAATCACCTTTCGCGTCAAGGGAGAAATTCTAAGCCTAACCCTATCTTTACCCCAAAGCGAGGGGATAATTTAAAATTATCCCCTCGCGCGAGGGGATAATTTAAAACTATCCCCTCACATCATATAATGTTTTCATAATCTCCTTTCGCATCAAGGGAGAATTTCTAACCCTAACCCTATCTTTACCCTAAAGCGAGAGGATAATTTAAAAGTATCCCCTCGCGCGAGGGGATAATTTAAAAGTATCCCCTCACGCGAGGGGATAATTTAAAACTATCCCCTCACATCATACAACGTTTTCATGATCTCCTTTCGCGTCAAGGGAGAATTTCCAACCCTAACCCTAACCCTTTACCCCAAAGCGAGGGGATAATTTAAAAGTATCCCCTCGCGCTAGGGGATAATTTAAAACTATCCCCTCACGCGAGGGGATAATTTAAAACTAACCCCTCACATCATACAACATTATCATAATCTCCTTTCGCGTCAAGGGAGAATTTCCAACCCTAACCCTATCTTTACCCCAAAGCGAGGGGATAATTTAAAATTATCCCCTCGCGTGATGGGATAATTCAAAATTATCCCCTCACATCATACAACATTTTCATAATCTCGTTTCGCATCAAGGGAGAATTTCCAACCGAAACCCTATCTTTACCCTAAAGCGGGGGGATAATTTAAAAGTATCCCCTCGCGCGAGAGGATAATTTTAAAGTATCCCCTCACGCGAGGGGATAATTTAAAACTATCCCCTCACATCATACAACGTTTTCATAATCTCCTTTCGCGTGAAGGGAGAATTTCCAACCCTAACCCTCTCTTTACCCCAAAGCGAGCAGATAATTTAAAATTATCCCCTCGCGCGAGGGGATAATTTAAAACTATCCCCTCACATCATACAATGTTTTCATAATCTCCTTTCGCATCAAGGGAGAATTTCTAACCCTAACCCTATCTTTACCCTAAAGCGAGAGGATAATTTAAAAGTATCCCCTCGCGCGAGGGGATAATTTAAAAGTATCCCCTCACACGAGGGGATAATTTAAAACTATCCCCTCACATCATACAACGTTTTCATAATCTCCATTCGCGTCAAGGGAGAATTTCCAACCCTAACCCTAACCCTTTACCCCAAAGCGAGGGGATAATTTTAAAATATTCCCTCGCGCGAGGGGATAATTTAAGACTATCCCCTCACATCATACAATGTTTTCATAATCTCCTTTCGCATCAAGGGATAATTTCCAACCGTAACCCTATCTTTACCCTAAAGCGAGGGGATAATTTAAAAGTATCCCCTCGCGCGAGGGGATAATTTAAAACTATCCCCTCACGCGAGGGGATAATTTAAAACTATCCCCTCACATCATACAACGTTTTCATAATCTCCTTTCGCCTCAAGGGAGAATTTCCAACCCTAACCCTATCTTTACCCCAAAGCGAGGGGATAATTTGAAATTATCCCCTCGCGTGATGGGATAATTTAAAATTATCCCCTCACATCATACAACATTTTCATAATCTCCTTTCGCATCAAGGGAGAATTTCCAACCGTAACCCTATCTTTACCCTAAAGCGAGGGGATAATTTAAAAGTATCCCCTCGCGCGAGGGGATAATTTAAAAGTATCCCCTCACGCGAGGGGATAATTTAAAACTATCCCCTCACATCATACAAAGTTTTCATAATCTCCTTTCGCGTCAAGGGAGAATTTCCAACCCTAACCCTAACCCTTTACCCCAAAGCGAAGGCATAATTTAAAATTATCCCCCCGCGCCTGGGGATAATTTAAAACTATCCCCTCACATCATACAATGTTTTCAGAATCTCCTTTTGCATCAAGGGAGAATTTCCAACCGTAACCCTATCTTTACCCTAAAGCGAGGGGATAATTTAAAAGTATCCCCTCGCGCGAGGGGATAATTTAAAAGTATCCCCTCACGCGAGGGGATAATTTAAAACTATCCCCTCACATCATACAACGTTTTCATAATCTCCTTTCGCGTCAAGGGAGAACTTCCAACCCTAACCCTAACCCTTTACCCCAAAGCGAGGGGATAATTTAAAATTATCCCCTCGCGCGAGGGGATAATTTAAAACTATCCCCTCACATCATACAATGTTTTCACAATCTCCTTTCGCATCAAGGGAGAATTTCTACCCCTAACCCTATCTTTACCCTAAAGCGAGGGGATAATTTAAAAGTATCCCCTCGCGCGAGGGGATAATTTAAAAGTATCCCCTCACGCGAGGGGATAATTTAAAACTATCCCCTCACATCATACAACGTTTTCATAATCTCCTTTCGCGTCAAGGGAGAATTTCCAACCCTAACCCTAACCCTTTACCCCAAAGCGAGGGGATAATTTAAAATTATCCCCTCGCGCGAGGGGATAATTTAAAACTATCCCCTCACATCATACAATGTTTTCGCAATCTCCTTTCGCATCAAGGGAGAATTTCTACCCCTAACCCTATCCTTACCCTAAAGCGAGGGGATAATTTAAAAGTATCCCCTCGCGCGAGGGGATAATTTAAAAGTATCCCCTGACGCGAGGGGATAATTTAAAACTATCCCCTCACATCATACAACGTTTTCATAATCTCCTTTCGCGTCAAGGGAGAATTTCCAACCCTCACCCTATCTTTACCCCAAAGCGAGGGGATAATTTAAAATTATCCCCTCGCGTGATGGGATAATTTAAAATTATCCCCTCACATCATACAACATTTTCATAATCTCCTTTCGCATCAAGGGAGAATTTCCAACCGTAACCCTATCTTTACCCTAAAGCGAGGGGATAATTTAAAAGTATCCCCTCGCGCGAGGGGATAATTTAAAAGTATCCCCTCACGCGAGGGGATAATTTAAAACTATCCCCTGGCATCATACAACGTTTTCATAATCTCCTTTCGCGTCAAGGGAGAATTTCCAACCCTAACCCTAACCCTTTACCCCAAAGCGAGGGGATAATTTAAAATTATCCCCTCGCGCGAGGGGATAATTTACAACTATCCCCTCACATCATACAACGTTTTCATAATCTCCTTTTGCATCAAGGGAGAATTTCCAACCGTAACCCTATCTTTACCCTAAAGTGAGGGGATAATTTAAAAGTATCCCCTCACATCATACAACATTTTCATAATCTCCTCTCGCACCAAGGGAAAATTTCTAACCCTAACCCTATCTTTACCCTAAAGCGAGGAGATAATTCAAAATTATCCCCTCACATCATACAACATTTTCATAATATCCTCTCGCATCAAGGGAGAATTTCTAACCCTAACTGGAAATTTCCCCAAAGAGAGAGGATAATTCAAAATTATCCCCTCACATCATACAACGTTTTCGCATCAAGGGAGAATTCCTAACCTATCTTTACCCCTAAGCGAGGAAATAATTCAAAATTATCCCCTCACGCGAGGGGATAATTTAAAATTATCCCTTCACGCCAGGGGATAATTTAAAAATATCCCCTCACGCGAGGAAATAATTCAAAATTATCCCCTCACGCGAGGGGATAATTTAAAATTATCCCTTCACGCGAGGGGATAACTTAGAATTATCCCCTCACATCATACAACAGGCTCTCTTGAGCTGCACTGGAGCCATATTGACCCATCCAAGTTGCCAAAAAGGCTTCGCAATTCCATGAGCGTTCTTTTACTTTTTTTTAATGGTATTATCAGGGTAGTGCTTGGTGTGGCAGACTCGCCCTACGGGTGCGAAGTTTGAATCTGGCTAAGCGGGTTGGTGTTGGAGCGGGGAATGGAGCATCCCGCAAGGGTGGAAGAGGAAAGGGAAGGGGGAACGGGACCCCGAGGGAGGGATAGGGGGTGAGAGAGACCCCCGGGAGTGGCGGTGTGGGTTGCAGAAGGTATTATCAGGGTAGTGCTTGGTGTGGCAGACTCGCCCTGCGGGTGCGGGGTTTGAATCTGGCTAAGCGGGTTAGTGTTGGAGCGGCTAATGGAGCATCCCGCAAGGGTGGAAGAGGAAAGGGAAGGGGGAACGGGACCCCGAGGGAGGGATAGGGGGGGAGAGAGACCCCCGGGTGTGGCGGTGTGGGTTGCAGAAGGTATTATCAGGGTAGTGCTTGGTGTGGCAGACTCGCCCTGCGGGTGCGGGGTTTGAATCTGGCTAAGCGGGTTGGTGTTGGAGCGGGGAATGGAGCATCCCGCAAGGATGGAAGAGGAAAGGGAAGGGGGAACGGGGCCCCGAGGGAGGGATAGGGGGGGAGAGAGACCCCCGGGAGTGGCGGTGTGGGTTGCAGAAGGTATTATCAGAGTAGTGCTTGGTGTGGCAGACTCGCCCTGCGGGTGCGGGGTTTGAATCTGGCTAAGCGGGTTGGTATTGGAGCGGGGAATGGAGCATCCCGCAAGGGTGGAAGAGGAAAGGGAAGGGGGAACGGGACCCAGAGGGAGGGATAGGGGGGAAGGCATTTGTCAAGTGGATTGCATCATGAAGGTGGTAGGAGGCCGTGGTGCTGTGCAAAGTACAACCAGCACCTTCTTTGTGTGGTGGAAAACATACGCGATTTTTGCCGCGATTTTAGTAGGGAGCGGTGAACTATGGCAACTATAAATTACCTGCAAATTCATCGTATTTGTGCCATATTGCTCGGACTTGCAAAATGTTTTAGTGAGTACCATCATTGCAGCCTTGCAAATGCATTTTGCAGTTTCTCGAAAAAGACAACTTGAGGAGAGAAGGTTCATTGCGAAGATGTCTTTTCAATTTCAACACCACTTTTACGGCGCGCACAGGTAACAAGGACAATGATGCTCAAGGAAACCAAAGTGTAGTGCAGCTGCTATTTCAAGCATTTTTGATTGATGATTTCACCCATTATTTCATGAAAATTGTCCACCTCATTGCACTCCCTGAAGTGAAGGTTGGATTACGGGGTACGACTGCAAAAAGTGGGTACTTATGTGTTTTGCCAACCGCTTGACCTTTTGAGGCAGGTGATGGGATACCACAAAGTACCGGGCCCAATCATTTTGCCACCGGCCCTAAGTTTGTTGCAAATTATTGCATGAAGGGCACCCCGAGGGGAGGGGGCAGATTCCTCGGAGTGGCTGAGTGGGTTCCTTGGTGCGGCATCTTAGAACCACCACAGGTTGTGCCAACAGGTTTGAACGAAAGCCCCCGATGCTTGCCTACCACCGGCGTTTTCTGTTGACTAGTGCGTGGTTAACCGCGTGGGAATCTCAAAATCTCAAAAAAGAACGACACAAGCCAGAATACAGACATCTTCCGACAATTCTTGGGTCTCAGCACAGCAAAAAGGTTGGGATTCTTCGAACATGTGCAAGAAATGGAAGAATAGAACGTCTGTATAGGGCGAGAAGGAACAAAAAGCTTTCCCGGAACGTCTGTGGGTCTACATCTATAAACACACACACACATATATGTATATATATATGTATATACATATATACAGTGTATAGGTTCAAGGGAACCTGGTGTCGCGGCTGTGGTGGCCTGATGATAGCCGTTTTCATAATCCGACATCGACACCTGGCAGTTTTGGCTTTGGCGTCTTCGAAAAGCGAATATGATCCACTAAGAAAGGCTGCACTACTGGTGCTGAACCTCGGCCTTCACCACCGACCGGACACCAATGGTGGAGGTCCTGTGAGACTACAGTGCCTCAGAACTGCGCCCGACCACGTCATTGCAACGAGGCAAAGCTGGATGGCAACACCGTAGTCGGGACGTAGGAACCAAGCAGGCTCATCAATGTGTTCCCTACATTGTTCACGGATCCACACGGCAAAGCTTCCCGTAGAATCCTGTAGGTCGCAATGCGGAGCGTTGGTCAGATCAACGGAACCTTTGCCGCCAAAGACGGTGAGGATGATACATTTGAAGAGATCAAATTTGATGTTGCATTTTTTCCCCAAAGGTCTTGTGGAACGTTGGCGCAAGGTCCCCAAGCCTGGAAGCAACCTGTGCCTCCACTGCCTTTTCGTAGTCCTCGTTTTTGCACCCCGTGGTTGCACGATGGAAGCAAACCTGCCGGAGGTAGGATTGCCCGTGTTGTCCGATTCCTACCATGCCACCCTCCACATCCGGACGGACTTGGGAATAGTGTGCATGTGCAGTACGCAGTAGGCGTTGAACATTCTTGATGTTGGCTTTCATTCCACCATCCTGATGTTGATGGTCTGGCAGCCAGGTTATGGTAATTTCTTCGACACAACCATCCTGAAGCTGTAGTTGAAGAGTCTCTGTGGTCGGCACACGAACAGAACGTCGTCTTCGCTCCACCAGTGTCCATCCGTTGTCACAGTCCGTGGTGGGCATCTGGTCAGCTGCGTACCTTGCTCCAAGGACCTTCCCCTTTGATTGCTTCAAGGAAAAGTATGTACCCCTGTTGATCGCCGCTCCGAACCGAATCCCGGGAAGAACTACCCGGAAACATGCCTTTTTTGTATGTATGGTTTGTGGTAAACAGCTAACCAGGAAGGCATTTGTGAAGTGGAATGCATTCTGAAGGTGGTAGGAGGCCGTGGTGCAGTGCAAAGTATACCCAGCACCCTCCTTGTGTGGCGAAAAACATGCCCAATTTTTACCCCGATTTTACCAGTAAGCGGTGGACCTTAATGGAGCTGCGGCGGCTGGACAATGTTTTGGTTTGGCAAAGCGAGTTCAGATGTCCATGCCCTGATCCCAGAGACCTCACCAACGCGATTGGCCTGGGGCACAGAAGCCGTGGATACATCCTGAAGGGGTCCCTTGGGTTGCCGACTATGCCTATTGAGAACTACCCAGAAACATGCCTTTTTTGTATGTAGGGTTTGTGGTAAACATCGGAGAGACCAGCAAGGGAAGGGCCATGCATTTTGAATGACAATGCATGGTGGCTTTTTGTTCAATTGCTACGGGACCAAATCCACCAATGAACATCTCATCACATTAGTGCCAGAGAGTCACCCGTGAGGCTGAACCTTTACTAGGTAGCACGCTCAGCGTGGATAATCCACGTTGTCTTGCAGGGTGCTCAGAAGCTCTGCAATCGCCGTGCATTTTTTTGCTTCACTGTTGACTACCCTAGCCACAGCTGTGCTACCCAGCTGGGTGCAGTGCATGAGCATTTGAATGACAATGCATGGTGTGGTTCGGTCAAATCGCCAGGGCAGCAGGGTTCCCCCAGATAGCTGTGATCCATAGAGTGAAAAAAAAACCCAAAAAAAATGTCCGACGGACAATAGGATATTCCCCCTAACCTTATCCTTTTGTCCGACGGACAATTTTAAATTGTCCGTCGGACAATTTTTTATTGTCCGTCAGACGATTTGTCTTTCGTAGCATTTGACGGACAGAACTTTATTCGTTGTTTCACAGCCACTTTTACTTACCGCAGGCTGCAATGAGTTGTCCCGCTGACGATTTTTTTCGGACAATTTTAAATTGTCCGTCGGACAATTTTTTATTGTCCGTCGGACGATTTGTCTTTCGTAGCATTTGACGGACAGAACCTTATTCTTTTGTCCGACCGACAATTTTAAATTGTCCGTCTGACAATTTTGTATTGTCCGTCGGATGATTTGTCTTTCGTAGCATTTGACGGACAGAACTTTGTTCGTTGTTTCACAGCCACTTTTACTTACCACAGGCTGCAATGAGTTGTCCCGCTGACGATTTTTTTCAGACAATTTTAAATTGTCCGTCGGACAATTTTTTATTGTCCGTCGGACGATTTGTCTTTCGTAGCATTTGACGGACAGAACCTTATTCTTTTGTCCGACCGACAATTTTAAATTGTCCGTCGGACAATTTTTGATTGTCTGTCAGACGATTTGTCTTTCGTAGCATTTGACGGACAGAACTTTATTCGTTGTTTCACAGCCACTTTTACTTACCACAGGCTGCAATGAGTTGTCCCGCGGACGATTATTTTCGGACAATTCAAAATTGTCCGTCGGACAATTTTTTATTGTCCGTTGGACGATTTGTCTTTCGTAGCATTTGACGGACAGAACCTTATCCTTTTGTCCGACGGACAATTTTAAATTGTCCGTCGGACAATTTTTTATTGTCCGTCGGACGATTTGTCTTTCGTAGCATTTGACGGACAGAACTTTTTTCGTTGTTTCACAGCCACTTTTACGTACCACAGGCTGCAATGAGTTGTCCCGCTGACGATTTTTTTCGGACAATTTTAAATTGTCCGTCGGACAATTTTTTATTGTCCGTCGGACGATTTGTCTTTCGTAGCATTTGACGGACAGAACCTTATCCTTTTGTCCGACGGAGAATTTTAAATTGTCCGTCGGACAATTTTTTATTGTCCGTTGGACGATTTGTCTTTCGTAGCATTTGACGGACAGAACTTTATTTGTTGTTTCAAAGCCACTTTTACTTACCACAGGCTGCAATGAGTTGTCCCGCTGACGATTTTTTTCGGACAATTTTTAAAAGTCCGCTGGACGATTGTGCATTTTCTGTCGGACATTTCGACATCGACCGTCGGACGATTTTTCATTTTTTAGCCGTTCACGGACACAACTTCCTTGCTTGTTTCATAGCCAGTTTTACCACAGGCTGCAATCAGCTGTCCCGCAGACGATTGTTTTCTGTGCGACGGACAATTTTCAATTGTCCGTCGGACAATTTTTTATTGTCCGTCAGACGATTTGTCTTTCGTAGCATTTGACGGACAGAACCTTATCCTTTTGTCCGATAGACAATTTTAAATTGTCCGTCAAACAATTTTTTATTGTCTGTTGGACGATTTGTCTTTCGTAGCATTTGACGGACAGAACTTTATTCGTTGTTTCACAGCCACTTTTACTTACCACAGGCTGCAATGAGTTGTCCCACTGACGATTATTTCGGACAATTTTTAAAAGTCCGCTGGACGATTGTGCATTTTCTTTTTTTTAGCCGTTGACCGAAGCAACTTCACTTTGTCGTTTCATGGCCAGTTTTACCACAGGCGGCAATCAGTTGTCCCGCGGACAATTGATTCGGGCCCCGCGTCGTTTGACGTCATCCTGACGCCATCCTGACGCTAAATTATCCTAACGCCTTCCTGACGCCACTCTGACGCCTTCCTGACGCATCCTGACGCATCGTGACGTGCTCCTGACGCCTACACCACTACCCTGACACACCTCTGTTGCCTGCCTGACGCCATCCTGACGCATCCTGACGCCATCCTGACGCCATCCTGACGCCATCCTGACGCATCCTGACGCATTCCTGACGCGATTGGACTATCCTGACGTTCCTTAACACCATCCTGACGCCATCCCGACACTTTCCTCACACTCTCCTGACGCCATCCTGACGCCATCCTGACGCTACCCTGACGCTTCCTGACGCATACGTGAACCATTCCTGACGCCATCCTGACGCCATCCTGACGCCTTCCTGACGCCATCCTGACGCATCCTGACGACATCCTGACGCACCCTGCCCCTCATCTAGCTCCAATCATACGTTCAATACCCAAGCTATTCGGAAGCTTTCAAACATGTTGTTTTTGCAGCCCACACTTTTGCCAGTGCAAAATAGGTTTCAATTCGCATTCCATGCCTAGTCTTTTTTTTTTATGTTTGTTTTTGCCACTCCGCAATTTGAATGGTTCAAAACCATGCCGACCCTACTTCGCGAATGGGAAAATTATCCAATCAAACATTCCATGCCAATTCTATTTCTAAACCCTTTCAAACATGTTGTTTTTTACAGCCCATGCTTTTTGACAAAAAACAGCTGCTTTCGCCTTACATTCCATGCCGCGTCTACTTATGGTTTTTTTGCCTTCTACTTAAGTTTGGAACCATTTTTTACTGAATAATCAGGAAAACCATTCATTGGCCATGCCCATCCTGATTATACTCCTTTCAAACATGTCGTTCTTGCATCCCATGCTTTTGCCAATGTACAAAGCTTTCTACTTGCAATCCATGCCTCATCAATTGAGGTTTTTTGTGTGCCCCAGCTTTATCAACCAGAAAATGGTTCAAACGTACATGCCAGGTGGGAAGCGCTTTGGTTTTGGAAGGAGATTGGCCCATTGGCCTCCACAAAGTGGCGCTGAAAGCACCAAAGCTGCCTACGAAGGAGCAAGTATATACGGAAAAAAAATAGACACTCAGAAAGTGTACCTCTGTCAGCGTGTGCGTGGCATCACGTGTGCGTGGCAGCTTTTTCATGCGCACGCATGTTGGCAGGGGGGTTTTTCGGACCCCCCACCGCTTGTTAGGACCCCCCTCCGCCATAGATCAACGCCACTGTCTCGGATTAGCAATATGAGTGACGTTTTGGACTCAGCGACCCCGAAATAGGGGGGGGTTATTGTGTCAATAGCTCATTTTAGGATATGGGTGACTATTACCGACTCGGTAGGCTCTGCCCGTTCCTAACCGGACTCGGTAGGATCTGCCTGTCTAGGAACGGGCAGATCCTACCGAGTCACCCATATCCTGAAATGAGCTCAAGACGGCGCGTGTGGAAGGGGGCCGCCGCGAGCATGGCGGCACGCAGTGGCACATGCGCCATGTGTGCAGCAGGTTGGGAGGGAGGGGAGGAAGCGGATTGGAGGGGGGACGTGGGGTGCACCGCGGGGGGGTGCCGGAAAAGGGGCAATAAAAAAGCGTACAGCACCCAGTGTTCCCAAGTGGTCTCCCACCTCAGTACTAACTGGGCCTGACTAGGCTTAACTTCTGAAATCGGACGGGTTCAGGTGTATTCGCAGTAGTATGGCCGTACGCATTAATCATGGGCGGACGCCCGGTCTGCGGGCGGGGGAAAGGGGGGTAGTCATGCAATACACTCTGAGCACTGGCATCAAACAAAAAAAAATACAACATATGCAAGAAACCTACTGCAGGAAAACTGTCAAGGATTACTGAAAATGGGGTGAGCCATTGTGCTCCTTCGGAATTTTCAGCACAGCATTCCAAAAACTGGATTCCTGGCACACACACTGGCACAAAGCAAATCAGCATGGCATTCCCTTTGTCACATTCTCAGTCTGCTCACCGCCAAAGTGTCAATTGAATCTGGAAAAATGTTGGCACCAACATTGACAGTAATGATCTCTCCAACAATAACTGAGGGAGAGCCCCAATGTGTTCAGATCAAGACTCGTCAAACATCTGGATGGTGCACAGCAAAGGAGCAGGTGGCAGTAAACAGCAGCGCATCTGTACTGTAACAACAACGGCAACAGGGTGAGCAGGGACTGGGAAAGGTTCTGAATGAGCCTGAGCCACTTGAAATTGTGGATAAACAACCAAAGCACCCCTACTGGGGAGAATCCAGGTTTGAATAAGAATCATAACTTCTTCACACCATGGCCTTCACACGACACAGTGGTGTGTGTGGACAATAGGAGGCAATTGTGTTGTGAGCATATGGAAGGGGCTGGGGCAGGGGTTCACAGGTGTTGCGGTCGGTGGAAGGGCCTGTGGTCCTGCGTGTTACCAAATCCGTCGGACTTTCGAACGATTCCGTGCTTGCGGGGCTTTGCGGTCCACTGTGTCGCACATCGAGTGGTTGCGAGGCGACGGGACTTTCGTTGGTTTCCAGGGGACCTTGGTTCTCTGCATACAGTCAACTCGGGAGAGAATAGCAACGGAGTACTGCCTTCCACCGCATTGAAATCCGGCCAGTCAATGATAGTGGTTGCTCACTTCGCTCATCTTCTCATTCACTCTCATTGCGATCTCGGCCTTGACACCCTGTGCATCAGAAACCATTGGTCTGGTGTGGTGCTGTGGTGTGGTGCGGTGTGGTGGTGTGGTGTGCTGTGCTGTGGTTTGGCGAACAAAGTAATGACACTCACAGCACGCGCCGACACTCACATGAAAGTCACAGCACGCGCGAACACGCAAATGACACTCACAGCACACGCCGACACACAGACAGATTTTGGAACTGGGGGAGGCGGCGGATGAGAAGACCATTCGTAAAAACTATTTAAGGCTGTCTCTTAAGGTGCATCCTGACAAAAATCAGGGCGACCAGCTGTCTAAAGAGAGGTTTACGCTACTGTTGAGCCTGTACAACCGCCTGTCCTAACCCT
This sequence comes from Eutreptiella sp. 'Long Island Sound 2002', assembly GCA_964036045.1. Classification (NCBI taxonomy): domain Eukaryota; phylum Euglenozoa; class Euglenophyceae; order Eutreptiales; family Eutreptiaceae; genus Eutreptiella; species Eutreptiella sp. 'Long Island Sound 2002'. The sequence goes on along the minus strand of OZ038389.1, from coordinate 68,162,942 downwards.
AGCCTAGCCTGAACCTAACCCTAACCCTAATCCTAACCTGAAGGTGCCGTGAAGATCCTAACCTGAAGTTGCAAAATTTTGTCATTGAGCTGGTGGGAGAATCATCAGTATTTTGTTGTTATTGCTATTGCTGAAACGTTTCACAAGGCAGCTGCAGAGGTAAGGAGCTTACCACTGCGGTAAGGTCAGTAGTCTGCGCGACCGGTGGACAGGCAAGCAGCGATGAAGAAAGCCTTGCGCCCATAACAACACACTGTCGGGTCGCGCAGGGCGCCGAATGAGGGCCACATGGCCCTCATTCTGTTGCCATTGCGACGGCCTGATTGGGCCTGGACGCCAGGGTGGCTGCAATCATGAGGCTCCATTGACAGCTGGCAAATTTCAGCACCACGGTCCCTAAACCATATACTGACTATGGTGACGTGCCTAAAATCAGACAACACTGAAACCATGCCATTGGGGCCCACCGTTTTTTTGCATACCAAGAGGTAAAACATTCAATAGACACGAAATAGACCTCATTTCATATTCGATTGCCTTATTGTATGAGACGGTATGAATGTTTTATTCATGAATGTGAAAGTATTTCTACTTAATTCTGATAAGAAACTTCTAAAGTTGCTTTTTCTATTACCACTTTGCTGAAACTAGGAAAAACAAAGTGAGCATGCCGGATGAGCTACGTTGGGTTGAACAATGATGTACTGATACAGACGAAGGCATTTGTGAAGTGAAAAGCAGCGTGAAGGTGGTAGGAGGCAGTGGTGCAGTGCAAAGTATAACCAGCAGCCTCCTTGTGTGGCGAAAAACATACCCGATTTTTACCCCGATTTTAGTAACGAGCGCCGGACATTAATGCAGCTCGGAGAAAGTCTAACCCTAACCCTAGCTTTACGCTAAAGTGAAGGGCGTGAAAGCGACACTAGTCTCTAGAGGAAGGTCCCGGGAGTGCAAAAAAGCCACGAACACCCTAGAAAATGTAGCCGTTGGGAAACCAACCCAAGCGGGGGGTGGCCCAAAATGGCTCTAGATCTCCGAATTGACAGGTGTCTTGGGCGTGAAAGCCGGGAGTGCAAAAAGAAGCCACAAATACCCTAGGGGTTGAGCCAACAAACACATTCTACATCTCCTAGGGGTTAGTTCCTTGATGTTTGCAAAATCACACCGGGAAGCATGGGGGTCCGTCCATCCTTTCGCTTCCCATCTTGTATGTATGGTAGTGTATTTCCTCCCCCCCCAGGCGCAACAAGCGAAGAGGAAATATTCACACAGCCCAGGCAGTCAATTTGTCGGCTCTCAGAGGGGGTTGCTTTGTTCAAAAAAAAAAAAACAGTCTCTCCAAAGCGGGTAGTACTAGAAGTGCAACCATCACTCCTACTTACATGGGGCAACACATGCTTTTGAAAAACGCCATGTAAAGTGGCAATAAGGAGGAGAGTGCTCTTTGTGATCATTGGGCAAGGTGTGGTAGGCGGTCCGCGGATCACTGATCCGCGGGGGTCCAAACCCCCGCCCCCACCAAATCATCCGCAGATCACGGATCACCCACCGCATAACCCCCCCCCTCCCCCCCAAAATGATCCGCAATGCCAGCACATATTCGCCTCACTTGAGCATGCAGGGCAAACCCCACTTCTTTAGACTCCACTGCAACTCACAAATCAATTCTGGCTCGATGACCTGAACTAGATGCTCGGATCCCAACCCTCGGAACGTCATGTGCCACACACATCATAATTCGGCTGCAACTCCTTGCAACATTTTGTTTTCATGTTGTGATGCCTTCGCCACCTTTAGTGCATGGCTTCCCCCCCCCCCCAAAAAAAAACAAAACGAGCTTCAATATTCAAAATTTTCTGTGTTTAGACGCCTTCGTCTCATATTTTTGCATTCTGGGACCAAGACCGACCCCTTCTACCGAATTTTGGAGCAAGGCCCACCCTTTTCAAGAGTAGTTGGAGCAAACCGCACCCGTTTGAAAGGATTTTACTCTTTTGAAACGCTTTTTGACCAAGGCCCACCCCTTTCAAAGGACTTTGGAGCAAGGCCCAGCCTTTGAAAAGGTGTTGGGGACAAGGCACACCCATTTAAAGGCTGTGGGGCGAGGACCAACCCCTTTTTACCGATTTTTGGAGCAAGGCCCACGCTTTTCAAGAGTAGTTGGAGCACACCGCACCCGTTTGAAAGGATTTTGCTCTTTTGGAATGCTTTTGGACCAAGGCCCACCCCTTTCAAAGGACCATTTCAGTGTGTGACTTTGGGCATTGTATCAAAAGGGAAAAAACCTTCTTGTCTTTGGATGTTACCCTTTGGTCCCTGGGTTCTACCTTTCGGTCCTAGGGGTTTTCCCATAGACGTTTTGCATTTACCATTCGCTCCCTGCATTTTAACTTGTGGTCCTTGGATTTTACCCTCGAATCATTGGTTTTGGCCCACCGTCCTTGTACACATCAAAGCAAATGAAAAGCACCAAGCTGCAGTTCAAAATACACGGTGCCAAAGGATGCCATCCCGCCCCAAAAGCCCCCCCCCTCCCCTTGCCGTAAAAACACCCCCCCCTTTGAAATGCTGAAAGGCCCACCCCTTTCAAAGGACGTTGGAGCAAGGCCCATCCTTTGAGTGGCGCACAGTGTCCTATCACACGCAGGGGGTGGGCATCGTAGCGGTGCAGCAACGTACACTCCAACTCTCATTGTCACTATGGAACCCCAGGAAACGGGGGGGGGTCCACTTATTCGGGCTCAAGGTTTCAGGCTGGAGTGAATTATCATAAAGCAGTGCACGTGCTGCATTTCGGTTTCAAATACTCACTCCCAGGCCCCCAACACTCTCTGGTTACCCATTGCCCCCCCCCCCCCCAAGCCTCCAAAATTCCAAGTGGCCTTGACATTGGGGCATTTCAGGATCGCAAAAGGGTCCAAAAGGGGTCAAACACTTTTTCATAATTATCCTCTCGCGCGAGGGGATAATTTAAAATTATCCCCTCACACGATGGGTTAGAGATAATATAGCTAACCCTAACCCTAACCCTAACCCTAACCCTAACCCTAACCCTAACCCTAACCCTAACCCTAACCCTAACCCTAACCCTAACCCTAACCCAGCCCATCAGCGAACTCCGATCCTTCATGGGGTTCTGCAACTACTATTCGGGCTATGTCCGGATGTATGCAGAACTATCGGGGCCGCTGCACAAGATGCTGCAGGTGGGCAAGTTCGATGGCCGGAAGGGGAGCAAGAAGAAGCTCGCCTGGACCCCTGAAGCCGAAGATGCGTTCAGCCGCCTGAAGGAGCGACTCCTGGGGCAGCTGGGGCTATTCCTGGTGGACCCGGACAAGGGGTTCGTGCTACGAACAGACGCCTCGGACTATGCTGTAGGGGCAGTCCTCGAGCAGGTCCGGGATGACGGTTCGCACGTACCCGTGGCGTTTTGGAGCCGGATCCTGGCTGAGGGCCAACGTCGAACCTGGACCGCGAGGGAGAAGGAGACATACGCCATTGTTTGTGCGCTCAGGAAGTGGTCTGGCCACATCGGATTGCAACCGGTGGTGGTTTGTATTGACCATCAGTCCTTACAGAGCTGGCACAAAGAGCACGTCGACACCTTCTCTGGACTGGCGGCAAGGAGGGCCCGATGGCATGAGACGTTCGCCAAGTTCGACCTCAGCGTCGTGTATGTCCCGGGGAAGGACAACACTGTGGCAGATTGCCTCAGTCGATGGGCCTACCCCGCGGGCCAGGCATGGATGGACATATCCAGCCATGGGGACGCCGAGGAGACGGAGGAGGCCAAACGCATCATCGAGATGGAGAAGGCCATGGAGCAAGAGGGGGTCAAGTGCTTTGTGGTGATGGCAAACCGTACGGACCTGGCCAAGTTCCGGGGTGCCCGAGTCCAAGCTATTCGAGAGAAAGCCCTTGAGCAATGGATGGTGGCCCCTGTAGAGCTAGTCGGGTCGGTGCTTACAGAGAACTGGTTGGATGACTACGCGGCATCCGACCACTGGAGCAAGTACTGGAATGCCGTGAGCGCCCCGTCGGACGACGAATGGCCCGAGGGCTTGACCGAGGATGAGGATAAACTGTTCCTCAAGGACAAGCTATTGGTCCCTGAGAATCGAATGGAGGAGCTCATTGACCACTGGCATAACGCCCAGCTCATGCATCCTGGTCAGGACAAGATGCAGCAGGACGTGGAGTGGCGCTTCAAGTTCCCACCGGGGTACTACGCCATCCTGGACAAGTACTGCAGCGACTGTGCCGTGTGTCGGGCCACGAAGAGCCCCAACCACTCCACGGCTGGCAACCCGGTGTATACGGCTATACCGGAGGCCCCTATGCGGTCCGTGGCCATGGATGTATTCGCCATGCCGGAGGTCACCGTGGAAGGAGAGACCTACGACTGTGTCATCCTGGCGGTGGATAGGCACAGCGGGTATATCACGGCGGTCCCTGGCAAGAAGACCAAGAAAAGGGACAAGAAGGACAAGCATGGAGTGGGTCTGCAGGCCAAGACCGTCGCTAATGCCATGATCAGGCATTGGCTGACGATTTTTGATGTCCCGGCGGTCATCTGCAGTGATAGGGGCAGTCAATTTGTGGGGGCGTGGTTCAAGACGATGTGCAAGCACATGGGGATTCGGCACGCCAAGACCGTGGCGTACCACAGCCGGTCAAATGGCCGTGCTGAGGTGGCCGGGCGGCAGATGTTCGAAAGGTTCCGCCAGCTGCACATTGAAGAACCGGGCCGGAATTGGTACAATTCGCTGTGGAGAGTGCTCCAAGTGTACCACGACCTTCCGGGGCTGACTGGACTGTCGCCCCATCGCATCCTGTTCCTACGGGATGGAGTGTCACGCACTCTCCCGTGGTAGAACCATGGCAAAGTGGCCCGGGATACGAACACTATGATGGCTGAGGTGGATGACACGGCGGCCAAGGTGTGCAAAGAACTTCAGGACAAGCATGAGAAGAGGGCCAAGTACTTCAAGCAGGGAAAAGACCAGAGATATGCTCTTCAAGACACCGTATGGGTGGAGCGGCACCACAAGGAGGTCCTGTCCAGGCATCGGCAGGCGTCTTGGTATGTGCCGGGGGTAATCGTGCGGAAGGTCGGGCAGGATGTGTATGCGGTTCGTGTGGGGGATAACAAGATCCTGGACCGCGACCATACCCAGCTTCATCCCCGAGCACCAGACCCGAGCGGACGTCCCGTCACCTTCGAGTTCACGGCCGGCGATGCGGATTCGGACGACGAGGGTGAGGACGACGACATCACCGGCGAGAGGATCCTGACGGACAAGCCGGACCCGGGGACGCCTGGGGGGAGGCTTTGTAAAGTCCGTTGGAAGGGATTCGCCGCATCCAGGGACTCGTGGGAGCCTCCGAGCAGCTTTGTGCCGAGGTAGACCACGGTCTGGATGGAGTATCTCAGGAGGAAGAACATCTCCTTGGATGTCAAGGACGTGTTCGTCCATTTGGTGGCTGCTGTAACACCGTAATGGATCCTCCTTGGCATTTTTGTTTGTTTTTGTGCTTGGGAGACGGGTGAGGGCGTTCATCCGGGGATTTTTGGGCTTTGATTGGCCATATACCCCCTTCACTCGATCTCCACATATATATTTCATTGTGGTATACTTATTTAGGTCGACCGACGACGTTTCTCTATCTTTGATCCCCTTGGTCCATGTTGTAGATCAAGAGGAGACCGGATATGGCGTAGGGCACCGATTATGATGTCCTCACCCCTCCCTTGGGGCATGGGGGACGCCTACGACGTGTGTGGGGCCTCCATGTGTCCTTGGGACATGGGGGGGGGGCTGTGGAGCACATTGGGGTCCTCCCGTGCTCTCTTCAATGATTTCCGAGCGGATACAACGCTCTCAGAAGGGGGGTGAAGCCGGTTCGGACCCCCGTGGCCATCTTTGGGTCACTTCGGGTGTGTATCTATGTGCCAGCAAGCCGCCATTGGCTGATATCATACTCTCCCATCCACCTGACCTAACCTGATGTGATAGTGTGATAGGATTGGCCATTCCAGCTATGAGCGGCCATATTCAATACCGAGGCGCCGCCGGCTGAGATTTATATATCAGAATATCAGGAATCAACAGGGTTTTTCTATCATAATGTTCCCGTAATTTTTCAGCCTTCCGTTCTGGTTGTCAATGTATCGGCGACTGTCAGTTGGCTCGCGATTTTGCGGTAACCGATTGGTTAACTGTTATTTGCAGATATTTTCGCGGAAACCCCGATGAAGGGTCAGATTTCATCAGTAAAGGGTTCGTTGCTTCCGCAATTTTCAGGTTCTACAGTCGCAAAATTAATCCAATTTTTTCAGACTTTCAGAATCGGATTTTCGACTTCGACATCGCCGCACTTGATATACTGAATCTCGAGTGGTCCTACATTTTTCCCTGATCAAGAATCAACCTTCCTTTTGTTGTCTCCTTCATTTTTTTTGGAGATATAGTCGAAACAAAAGTGATTCGTGAGGCCACTTTGAAGAATCATATCTCCGGCTCACGGCGGGGAATATCGCTTTTGAGAAATGGGTTGGAATCGCCTTGGTCTCAACTTAATTTAAGAAGCATCAAACGCCTTTGGTGTGTACACATGCCCGGTGTAGCAAGGGATAATGGCCAACAGGGTAGAAAGTGGTTTACAACTCTTGGGCCATGCAACCGAATATTTTGTTGCGACTTTCGAGTGTACCGCATGAGTGTTGGGGTTGCATAGATACTTTCCTTGGGTTCCTACGTATTTTTAACGTGTAGTTATGTCCATGGAGGGGCATGGCATCCCATGGTAGGAGCCACTTTTTGAGGGTATGTGTTATATGCATGGTATGTGCTTCGAGATGCTCACGCCCGTGTTATATATCTCCGTTTGTAGGAAGATATATGGAGTCAGACGTGGCAAGGGCTTCGCCCATGTCCCAATGGTGAGCTCCATAGCGCTAGACTAAGTCTACTGCTCATATAGTGCATGTTGGAGGGCTTACAGAGCGACCCACAAGCGCCACCATCAATTTTCCCATTTCATGGTGCGTGTTGGGAGGAGGTTCAAAGGTGTCCCCATGCGTCTATGTGGCGATCCAAGTGGGGTGATGGTCTGCAAATAATCCCGGGCAATTGTGTTTTGAATCATATGTTGATACCATGGGTGAGCGAAGTTATATACTATTGTAATTATCTTGAATTTGGCATTATTTGCATGTTTTTGACCTCATTTTATGCTCATTTTTGTTTTTTATGTGCTCAACTGGTTGGCTAACAGGAAATTGCCTAGAGATCCGTGAATTATGGTATGTTGCTTATATGTTGGCATATGCTTCGGTGTTGCACCTCACCATATGCCGGATCACGTGGTCACTTTGGCTGGCACACGAGGCCTCACAAAATTAGGTCTCAAATTCATGAGTTGACTTGTGAAGCATGTCATGTACATAACCGGAGGGGTTTCGGTGCCAATGATGGGATATTCTTGGGCATGGACCTTTGGTCTATATCACCCTTGTATATTACCTTCCAGTTTGACACAGGCATGGAGCATTTGAATATTTGCCGTATGCATTTTTGAGTATATAATTAAATTTTGGGCACTATGGTGTGATTTGCCTGATTTTGCTAGGTTATGAGGTCATCTTCATGGGGCAGTTCTCCAAGCCCAATCGACTCCAAGTCCAACCAAGGTCATGTCAGGGCAGGACATGGTCCTGAGTGCCACTCTAGGCCATGACACACCACCTCCCCTACTGGGCTAGGATTTAGAGGCTTGGGAGAGAACACATTTTGGGGTTTATGTAGGACTTTTGACACATGGCATTTAGCCATCTTATTTGACTGGGTTCAGGGCATCATGTTGGCGAGTCAAGGGAAGGTCTTGAGTCCAGGGAATGAGGGGTCTATGGCTGTGATTGTGTACGTTTCCATCTCTCCCCAACTTTGCTTTATTTGTGTTCATATGCCAATTTCAGGGCTTCCTTTTTGGTGCACTTCTTTGTACATGCCCACCGCCCGTGTCTCCGAGTGCACCGAGAGATAACCGGCGTATTGAAAGGAAGCCCGCAGTGTGGATTGATTGGATTGGATTGTACTTGGGAGTTGGGTATTGCAAGGGTTTTGTGTGAAGGAGCCTATTTTTCAATTTTTTGTGGGAAATTGTGCAGGATAGGGCAAGAGCATGCAGACCCTGGTGAGGAGCAAGACCCTAGGAGTGACGGGTTATGGTGGAAGGGGTACAGCAGGGGCCGGTCCTGGTAGGGACCTTCTTTACAGTTGCCAGTCTTGAGGTGCAACTGAGAGCTCACTGAGCCGTTTGGCGCGCTCACTCGGCGCTCATTTAGCTCGCTTAGCCCATTTAGCTCTCACTGACGGCTCAGTGAGCTGTCAGTGAGGTTGAACACGGGACCAGGGCGTTGCAGTCCTTTGCTGCCGTTTGCATCTTTATCGAAACTGACACTTTTGGAGTCCCCAGCCCCCGTCGCTTCGAGCAGCCGAAATGCAGGTGGTCATTTCGGGTGCGGAGGGATGCAGAAGCCGCATCAACGGAACGATTGGCCCCGGGGCCCCTGACCCATCCCCTTGGGCCACGCACGCCCCGGCTCCAGGGGCGTGATTGTTCCTCAAGGGATCGTGCGCAGCACTCTGCATTGGGGGGCCTCCACAGCCCAAACGCCAGGTGCCACACACACCCCGCCCGCGTCGGATGGGCCTGAACCTAGCTCAACCTGGGTGACAGTGCACCCGGGGAGGCCGCCCTGCTGCAGCAGGACTGGGCCCCCTCTTCTCGCCCCATCTCTGCCCAACAAGCTTTGCTACTTGGCTTCTCTTGGCATCGCGGGCCAGAGAAGCGCTGTACAAGGAGCGATGCGGGCGCCAAGGTCCCGCTTTTGATGCGCTGCATCTGCAGCGGCTAGGTCTTCCTCCCTTCTCCCCCTGCCCTGCAGGATTCACACCGGGGTTTTGGGGGGGGACATCAGTAGTGGGCGCGGCTGGGTGGTGGTGGTGTGGTGGTGTCGTGGTGGTGGGGTGCACCAGGGTGTTTTGGAAAGCTGGGTTTGGGGCCGTGGGTCTGTGGGGCTTTGGGCTGGCAGGGGGTCCTTTTGCTGCTTTGGGCATGTGTGTCGTGCGTGTAATGCCCCACGAGTGGGCTTAAGACGTGCACAAGGTGGCCCGCGAGTGGGCCTCCTACACAGGCCGTGCCCGTCTGGTGCTGGCCTTTAAGGGGCCTATGTGGGGCCTGTATGGGGCCTGTGTGGGGCCTGTATGGGGCCTGTGTGGGGCCCGTGTATGGCCTGCATGGGGGTGTGCTGAGGCGGCTCCAGCACCCTGCCGCCAGTTGCAGCTGCCAGTCTTGAGGTGCAACTGAGAACTCACTGAGCCGTTTGGCGCGCTCACTGAGCGCTCATTTAGCTCGCTTAGCCCATTGAGCTCTCACTGACGGCTCAGTGAGCTGTCAGTGAAGTTGAACACGGGACCAGGGCGTTGCAGTCCTTTGCTGCCGTTTGCATCTTTATCGAAACTGGTACTTTTGGAGTCCCCAGCCCCCGTCGCTTCGAGCAGCCGAAATGCAGGTGGTCATTTCGGGTGCGGAAGGATGCAGAAGCCGCATCAACGGAAAGATTGGCCCGGGGCCCCTGACCCATCCCCTTGGGCCACGCACGCCCCGGCCCCAGGGGCGTGATTGTTCCTCAAGGGATCGTGCGCAGCGATCTGCATTGGGGGGCCTTCACAGCCCAAACGCCAGGTGCCACACACACCCCGCCCGCGACTGATGGGCCTGAACCTAGCTCAACCTGGGTAACAGTGCACCCGGGGAGGCCGCCCTGCTGCAGCAGGATTGGGCCCCCTCTTCTCGCCCCATCTCTGCCCAACAAGCTTTGCTACTTGGCTTCTCTTGGCATCGCGGGCCGGAGAAGCGCTGTACAAGGAGCGATGCGGGCGCCAAGGTCCCGCTTTCGATGCGCTGCATCTGCAGCGGCAAGGTTTCCTCCCTTCTCCCCCTGCCCTGCAGGACTCACACCGGGGTTTTGGGGGGGGGATATCAGTAGTGGGCGCGGCTGGGTGGTGGTGGTGTGGTGGTGTGGTGGTGGTGGGGTGCACCAGGGTGTTTTGGAAAGCTGGGCTTGGGGCCGTGGGTCTGTGGGGCTTTGGGCTGGCAGGGGGTCCTTTTGCTGCTTTGGGCATGTTTGTCGTGCTTGTAATGCCCCACGAGTGGGCTTAAGACGTGCACAAGGTGGCCCGCGAGTGGGCCTCCTACACAGGCCGTGCCCGTCCAGTGCTGGCCTTTAAGGGGCCTATGTGGGGCCTGTATGGGGCCTGTGTGGGGCCCGTGTATGGCCTGCATAGGGCTGTGCTGAGGCGGCTCCAGCACCCTGCCGCCAGTTGCAGTTGCCAGTCTTGAGGTGCAACTGAGAGCTCACTGAGCCATTTGGCGCGCTCACTGAGCGCTCATTTAGCACATTTAGCCCATTTAGCCCATTTAGATCTCACTGACGTCTCAGTGAGCTGTCAGTGAGGTTGAACACGGGACCAGGGCATTGCAGTGCTTTGCCGCCGTTTGCATCCTTATGAAAACTGACACTTTTGGAGTCCCCACCCCCCGTCGCTTCGAGGAGCCGAAATGCAGGTGGTCATTTCAGGTGGGGAGGGATGCGGAAGCCGCATCAACGGCACGATGGGCCTGGGGACCCGCACGCCCCGTCCCCGAGGGCGTGATTGTTCCGCAAGGGATGGTGCCAGCGATCTGCCTTGGGGGGCCTTCACAGCCCAAACGCCCGGTGCCCCCCCCCCACCCCCCCTCCCCCCGCCCGCGTCGGATGGCCCTGAACAGGGGGCCTCCACCACCAGGAACCGCTTCGGCACATGCCTCCCCTGGGGAAGGTGCGATCCGGATGGGGCAGCGGTACCACTGCCGTACCAAGTGCTACACACCCGGAGCCGCGGTGAGTGTCATGTCCTCAGGCAAACCTCACCAGTCTCAATACCTGCAGACCTCGTCCTGTGGTCCAGTGCGTTGGCCCTAACCTTGTGCATCATGTCTCGGACTGTGCACCGCCGCCTGTGTGCCTCAGCCGCTTCGACACGGTGTGGGACCTGCAGTGACCGCCACTGCTTGCAGGTGAGCGCGGATACTCCACTGATTGCTTTGCGTGGGGCACGCCATGCCCCCCGGTCAGGACCATTGAATGACATGGAGTGTGTGTGTGTGTGCGTGAGTGTGGGCCGGAAGCTCCGGACGTGACGCCGACCAAGGTCCCCAAGGAGTGAGGGTATGGAAACTTCACCTGCCGGTCTCGGATGGGTCAGTGGTGGCTGGCGTGGCTCCGAGTCCAGCTCGCGGAGCCTGTGGCACAGGCCGCTGACACATAGGGTCGGCGTGGCGATGTGTTTGGCAGGTGTTGGACACACTACCATCCCACCCCATCCCTGCCTCCATTTGCAGGCTCGATTCCCCCTGCACGAACCTCTGGTTGATGCAAACGGCAGCAAGACACAGAGTCAACGCCCAGTAAGGTTCGCGGCCCCTAGCGAAAGTGCCAGCGGTTCTACCTCACGCCCTCCGCTTCCACGGCAACCGCAAATGGCGTAAGTGACGAATGAGCCGGTTCCGGGGGCATCAGCAGCAGGGCCCACGATGGTGACAGCCGCGGGCGCCAAGAGGGCCGCCGCCGTTGACAAGGGTCGGGGGCCTGTGGGCCCATCACTCGCCGACTTAGCCATCGGGTCCCCGGTCGCTTACCCCCCGGTGCAGGCACCCCGGGCCAGTGATGTACGCGCGGGCTACTTGGGGCTGGGCATTGCCCCGGTCAACAAGCAGTACTGCAATATTGCTGAGAGGGTAGCCCTGCTGTATGAAGCGCGAGCCGTACGCACACCAAAGGCCTTGCAACTGGGCATGGAGCGCAGGTAGGTAGGTATCTTCGGGTGCTCGGGATGCCTCCTTTGACATTGCAGGAAGAAGGTCTTACCAGGGGGACGTCCTGTCCCTCCCACTGCCCTATGTCAGGTGCCTCTTGAGCCGCTCCCGCATGTGCTTGGGAAGGCATTGTCGCGGCCACCCGGTCCATGTGTCCCAGGTGGGAGGGTGTCCCCACATGTGTCCATGGGTAGGGCCACATGCCCCCTCCTTTGGGCGGCAGCTCTGGGGGGCTGCCCACCCGTGTGGAGTATCTCTCACCACAAGGGGTATTGCTCCCGCTTGTCTACGGTACGACCGCCTCACCCTTGTGGCTTGAGTTGCGGGGCCACTCTGCTTGGCAGGTGACCCCCTCCTGGACTGTGTACCGGCTCACCTGCCACCGGTTGCTTCCATGGCTCCGGGTGACGTTTGTCATGGTCCCCGATGCAGCCTGGCCGGGCTCGGACCAGTGGCCTTGGAGTACCGCTCCTGCCACTGGCCCGGTGGGTCGGCTGGGTCGCCCCAGTGCGTCCGACCCATGGGGTATTGGTTCTTTCCTGTCCCTCGGCCGCCCTACGTGTGTGCAGTGTCCTGGGCCGTTGGGCTCCTGTTCACCGGTGTGCCCGCGCGGTTTGCTGTGGTGCGTCTGCGGTGTCCTGGGCCAGCCGGCTCCTGTTCACTGGTGTGCTCGCTCGGTGTGTTGTGCTGCATGTGCGGTGTCCTGGGCCACTGGGCTCCTGTTCACCGGTGTGCGTGCTGTGTCTCCCGCAGGCGCCTGAGGACATACGGGTGGTCCTGGGGCGCGGGGAGGTTGCGGGGGTGGACTCCCAGGGGGTGGAGCGCATCGGCCAGCATGGCTTCCCATGCGGCCTGCGGCATCCACCCCCCCGCCGGCCGGAGGCGGCAGTTCTCGACCGACCCCTTGCGGGGCCGATGGACCAGGCCCTCGAGGGAGGGCTCTCCCCGGGCCCACTTCCGCAGCTCCCAGAGCTGCGGGTGGGTCCAGCGCTGCCACCACTGTTCTTGGGCGGGCCTGCGGTCTTGGGCGGAGGAGTGGGCGTGGGTGGGTGTGACGGGGTCATGGGGACCGGCGGCGGTGGCGGGCCTGGGGGATTCCTCGTAGTCCTGTTCCGTGGGGGTGCGTGGGGAGTGGGGGTGCACGCGGATGTGGACCCCTGGGTGTGCGCGTACGGTCTCCGCCTCGGGGTTGGGCGGAGATTCGCGGCGGCGGCGGTAGTGGGGCATGCGTTGCATGTGGGCCGTCATCGGGGGCCGGTAGGGGGGCGGGGGCGCTGCCGGTGGACCCTGGCGGTGTTCTGGCTTGGTCGGGAGCGGTCCGTGGGCCTGGGGTGCGGGCTTTGGGAGGTGGTGGGACGAGGCGCGTCGCGCTTCGGCCGCGGCGCGCTCCGCCATGAAGGTGGTGGCGGTGGCGTCGGTGACAGTGGGGGGGCGCCGCGCTGGGCGCTGCTGCCTTCGGGCCTGGGACGGCTGGGGCCGGATGTCGTAGAGGACATCCTCGGGGGGCCGGGCTCGCGCTGCCGTCGTGGCGCCGGGTTTGGGCGTGGGTTTGGGCTTGGCTGCGGGTCGCTGTTTGGCGGCGGTCTTGGGCTTCGGCTGGGTCGTGGGCGTGGGCTTCGCCGGGGCGTGGGCTTTGGCGGCGGCGGGGCTGCTCGCGGTGGGGGCGGGTTTCGAGGCCCGTTTGGGAGGTGTCCCCCGCGGCCTGGGGGGTGGAGTGCTGGATGAGGACGTGGTGGTGGTGGTGGATGAGGTGGTCGTGGTGGTGGAGGTTGTGGAGTCGGAGGCGGAGGAGAGGGCTGCGGGAGACGGCGGAGGGTCCCGGGCCTCGGGGGCGGGCGTATGATGCTGGGTCCTGTAAGCAGCGAGAACGAGGGTGCAGGTTCGGGCATCGGGCGTGTGCGCGCGTTTTCCCTGGTGATCCGTGCGTGCTGGTGCTGGCGTGGTGGCGTTGTCTCGGCTGCGCGGGCACGTGGGTTACCCGGGGGGTGGCCATATCTGCTCCAGGACGTGGGGGTGTGTTTGCTGGAGGTAGTCGAGGGTCCGGAAGAAGCATCGCTGGATGCCGGGCATGTCCTCCTCTGTGAGGTGGGGGTAGTTTTGGGTGGGGGTGTGGGGGCCCGGCCATAGCAGCGTCATGAGGCGGGCTGCCACCATGTACGGGCATAGTTGTGGGGTGGTGGGGCGTGGGGGGGTGGGTCCCCCGTGGTTTGGGGGGGCTTCCCTCCGCTGGGGGCGCAGCGTGACCACCCACACCCATCGGTCCGTGGCGATCCCCCAGGTCCGTTGGGTCCACTTGGCGAGGCAATACATCGCCCTACCAAGGCCCTGGTAGCCGCTGCGGATGGAGAGCAGCGTGCCCCAGATGTGGGGGTCGTCCGGGTCGTCCCCCCTGGCGTACGTGTCGGGGCCTGGGTTGTGTGTGGGGGGGGTGTAGTCGGCGGGGAGGAGGGAGTCGGTGCCGTGTACCACCCAGTGGTCTGTGGGTGCGTCGTAGGTTATGGTGGAGAGGGTGTAGTGCAGATTGTACATGAGGGTCATGTACGTGGAGGGGGCTGGCTGCTGCTCGTCGGGGGTGGGGATGTCCCCCGGGACGTGGTGCCGGAAGTTGCTCAGGGAGGCCATCCGGGCTACCCATGTTTCCCGCTCCCACTCTTTGGTGCTGTCGGGGGTGGCGTCGGGTGGGGGCCGGGCCATGTTGGGCTCGCGGTAGCGGGTGCGGCCCTGGGTGCTGTCCCGCTCCGGCAAGGGGTGTCCGACCAGGTGTCGCCCCCAGTCGATGGGGGGCACCCAGATCCGGCTCCCCGTGGGGGGCGGGCTCTCGCCGTCTGGGGTGGCGCGTGGGGGGCGCTTGTGTCGGGCGACGTGGAGGAAGGCGTCGAAGAGGAAGTCTCTGACGCCTTCCCCCAGGGTGGCAGCCTGGACCAGGGTGGCCGCCCGGATGGGGCCGCTGGAGCCGGAGGTGCGGAGGTACAGCACGACGTCCTGTTCCCCGAGTCCCCGGAGGTGCTGCCGTACCGCTGCGGGGTTGTGTAGGGCGTAGGGTTCGGCCGGTGCGGCGACTGGTGGTGCGGGGTGTGATGGGGGGGGTGGTGTGGGTTGGGGGGGGTGGTCGTCGTTGTCGCGCGTGGGGTCCGGTGATGGGGTCTCTTGTGGCGGTCGCGGGAGGGGGGATTCGCGGTGGCGTGTGTCGGCGGGGGTATCGACGTCAATTGGCTGGTGCTGGCTGCCGCGTGTTGTGTCCGTGGCCTGGTCTCGGGGGGGGGGGGCGGGGGGGGTGGTGTGGGGGTGGCGCTGTTGGTGGTGGGGGGGGCGGGGGTGGGTGTTGTGCTGGCTGGGGGTCTGGGCGTCCCTGTGGGTCGTGTGGGTGTTGCGTGTGTGCGCCGTGCGGCCCTTGCGGTTCTTGACTGGTTGTGGTGCCGGGGTGTGGGTGGGAGGCGGCCGCATGGGCGTCCGGGTGGGGCTGTGGTCCGTATGTAATGGGTGGCTGCTGGTGGATGGTGCTCGCTGGTATGGGGTGTGGGTGGGGGGGCTGCTGGTGGTGGTGGGGTGGGGGGGGCGGGGGCGGGTGTTGTGCTGGCTGGGGGTCCGGGCGTCCCTGTGGGTCGTGTGGGTGTTGCGTGTGTGCGCCGTGTGGCCCTTGCGGTTCTTGACTGGTTGTGGTGTCGGGGTGCGGGTGGGAGGCGACCGCATGAGCCCCCGGGTGGGGCTGTGGTCCGTATGTGATGGGTGGCTGCTGGTGGATGGTGCTCGCTGGTATGGGGTGTGGGTGGGGGGGCTGTTGGTGGTGGTGGGGCGCTCCTACTAGGCCCTGGTGTTGCTGGTGTGCGTGCGCGGCTCCTCGCGGGTCCATGGGGGTGTACCGTGGCTCGTATGTCGTGGGCCCGTGTAGCGGGGGCGGCGGGTGGTGCTGGACCGCGTGGTGGTGGTGTGGAGGGTGTGCCGGTTGTGTGTGGTACCCCGGCGTTGGTGGGTGTGGTGGCAGGGGCTGGTGGTGGTGGAATACGTGATGGTGTGGTGCGGTGATGTGCGCTATGTGGGGTGGGTGGTTCGCGGGGCCTGGTTGTGCTGGGGCGTGGGGGGGATGTAGCTGGTGGGGATCGCTGTAGCATGGGGGCATTAGGGGGTAGGGGTTGGGAGGGACGGGGGCGTGGTGGTGGTGTTGGTGGTGCCATGCCCCCTGGTTCTGCGGGTACGGTGGTCCTGGCATGGTGTGGACGTGTGTGGGCGGTGGTGGCTGACTGGGCTGCAGGGTTTGGGTGCTGCGGTACGGTGGTGGTGGTGGGCGCTGGCGGTGGTGGTGTTGTTGGTGTGCCCCGGGGGTCTGGGCGTGGGGCGGTGCGGTGTGGCTGGACCCGGGCCTTGGTCGGGGCGTCGCGCCCTGCTGGCGGGCGCGTTGACGGGCCCCCTGACCTGTCTTGGTCTTCTTGGCCTGGTGGGTGTCGGGGGCGGGTGAACCCCCTTGTCCCCGTGGGGGCGACGGGGAGCGGGCGTGCCAGCGGTGTGCCTCTTGGAGGCTCGTCTTGAGGCCTCTGACGTAGGCTTCCTGGTCCGTGAGGCCCATCCGCGTGGCGGTGGCCTCATCGGGGGCGGCCAGGTGGGCGTCCCGAAAAGACGCCCAGCCCTCCGGGGGCTTCTGTTGTGCGGGGTGGGGGTGGTGTGCCGGGTAGAGGAGTGCGCTGAGTGGGTAAGGTGTTCCTTGCCGTCGGCCGAGGGCGTGTTTGAACCGGCGGCAAGTGGTTCGGAGGTAGGCTGCTATCTCCTCTGGTGCCGTGTCGGCCCACGCTTCCGGCGTCAGGGCTGCTGCTTGGGGGGCCGGGAGTTGTGGGTCTAGGAGGTGTAGGTCTCCGTGGTGGAGGTACAGGGCGAGGAGGATGTGGCGGGCCGCCACGTTCAAGCCGCCTCCGCTGTGGCGTAGGGGTGGGCTGTGGGGGGGTAGGGGTGTGTTGCCCGTGGCCACGGCTATGGTCCATGCGTGGTCCGCCGCGTCCGCCACGTAGTACCCTCCCAGTTGGTCCCGGAGGGTGTCGGTGAGGATCCCGAAGAAGCTGGGGTGGCTGGCGGGGGGGGTGCGGCTGGGGCCGCGGGCCGTTGCCGGTGGCGGGGGTTGAGGTCCCTGCAGTGGGGGCAGTGGGTGAGGCGGTGCTCGGCTCCCAGGCAGACCCAGTGGTCTGGGTTGCAGGGCAGGGCTGTCTGTGGTAGCCGCTGGCGAACGCAGAGGGGACATGCGATGGCTGGTGGTTGGTGGTACCTGTGGACGGACGGCGGCGTGGGGGGATGGGGGCTGGTGGCGCGCGCATGCTGGTGGGAGCGTGTGCGGTGACTGTGGCGCCCGTGTGTGCTCCGCCAGTGCTGTGCTCGGTGGACGGTGTGTAGACGTGGTGGGGGTTCCGTGTTGGTATGTCACGGGGTAGGTTCTCATGGTTGGTAGAACAGGAGTTTGAGGAGGTGGGCTTTTTCTGTTGGGGGCAGGGTTGCCGCATGCTGCAGGTATTTGTGGGTGCGGTATGTGAGCTGCTCCGCCGTCTTGGCAACGGCCGTCCGCTGCATGTGCGCCGCCGTGGCCTGGGGGTCCTCCGCGTGGGTGCGTAGCAAGGTGTAGACCGCAGTGGGGACGAGTCCCCTGCGGACTGCCTCGAGCACCTCTGTCTGCTTGAGGACGGTGGTGAGTTGCTGGGTCGCCGGGGACTGCGCCAGCCATCCGGCGTGCTGTGCGATGGTGTGGGTTGGGTTCCAGTCTGTGAGGGTGTCCAGTCCTCTGTACAGGGGGCACGCCTTGAAGTGGTCCCATGTTTCTTCTTCCGCGTGGCTGCAGATGCATTTGGTGTGTCCTGCGGGGACGTGGATCGAGCGGCGCGTATACCATCGGTGGTATCGGGTGAGGAGGGGAAGTTGTTCGAGGGCGAGTTGGAGTCGGGGCTTTTGTAGGTGTGCTGGGAGGCTATCTGGGCGCAGGGCGGAGTAGTAGAGGGGGGTGTGGACGGAGTCTTCGAGGCGTCGGAGGAGTTCGGTGTTCGCTGGGTGGCCCAGTGTGGTGGCCAGTTGCTGGATGGGTGTGGGGTAGTGGTACTGCTTGTCTCGATCCGTGTACGGCGTGTCCTCGGGCATCCATTGGGGGGGCTGTGTGGCCAGGGGTATCGGAGGCGGGTGCTGCAGGTGGCTGTGGTGAGGGGTGTCCAGTCGCACGCGTTCGAGCCCTGGGGTGTGGTTGGTGTTCTGGTGTTTGGCCTGCGTGTCTGCGCGTCCATTGCCGTATGCGTAGCGGTGTGACTCCTGCTTGACGATGTGTAGGGCGTCCTGGGGGTGCATGCCCTTGAAGGCCATCGATAGTCCCAACGCTTGTGTGGTGAGGCCGGACTCGAGTGCTTTGTGGAGGGGCAGGTCCGCAAGGCGCCTGGTGAGGTGGATGTCGACCGTGGCGTCCACGACTACCCAGATGTTGCGGGGCCGGACCGTCGTGGGTGGCGGGGTGGCGGTGACGGCGTCTGCCATGGTGCGCAGTTCGCCGTGGGAGGACGCCCCAAAGATGGTGGTCCCGGTGTGGTGTTCCGCGTGGAGGCCGTCCGTGTGCCGGGTGATGCGCACGGAGGCGCAACCGACCGTGGGGGTGCGTTGCTGGGTGCCGGATGCGTCAGTGAAGTAGATGATGTCGGTGTCGCTGGGTATGGGTAGGCGAGCGATTGCTGTGGGGTGATAGACGTAGATGGGGTCCCCTGGGTGGTTCTGGCGGTGATTTGCGTGGGTTGCAGTAGTGGCGCTGCATAGACGCCTATCCCCTGGGTGATGATGGCCTGGGCTCGTGGAGTGAGGCGGAGGAGGCCCCTGTCTGGGCGTCCCTGGGTGATATACGCGTACATCAGGTGGAAGAGGTATCCCGTATTGGGGTGGGACTTCTGGCACGTGATGGTCTGTCGCCGCTCCTTGTCGTCTTTGTCGCCGCGGAGGGTGGGGCATTTGTGCTGTACGGGGCGCATGGGTGCCTCCTGAGGTCCTGCGCGGTGTGGGTCGCAGCGGTCGTACTCCATGGCTACGCTGTCCGGGTCTGCCCGCTCGTTGGTGAACGTCCATGTCGCCGTGGGTGTTCGGGTCCAGGCTACGTGCGCCGGGTGGTCTGGGGGTACCGTGTGAAACCAGGGGGAGAGCCATGCCTGCTGGTCGGCGGTGGCGGCGGCGGTGGGGGTGCGGTAGTGGGTGGAGATGAGGTGCAGCAGGGGCCACGGAGTGTCGAGGGCTGCCGGGCCGCAGTGCCAGCACGTGCGTGGTACGCCCTGGTCACTGTGTCTGACTGGTGGTACATCGGTCTCCGGTGCATTGTGTTTGGGGATGGACCAGGGGGCATGGTGTCGCTGGACAGTGCGGGTAGCATGTTTGTGGCCGTTTGGTGCTAGTAGCAGGATGGTGGGTGGTGTCCAGCCTTCAGCTGACGGGGTGGGCTCCCCCTGCGTCGTGCCGCCGTCGTTGGGGGTCTCGTGCTCGCTCGGGCGGGGCCGGGGGTGCTGGCGCTGGAAGGCTGTGTACGCCGTGTCGATGTCCTTGGGCCCCGGCATGTCGCGCCCTGCCTTCGTAGCACATGCGCGGAGGTACGCTTGGAAGACGTGGCGTGCTGGCCATTGTGGGTCGGAAAGGAACGGGGCGTGGTGGGCGTCGCATTGGGCCATGATCTTCATCTGTGTTGGGGTGATATACACTATGGTGATGGTGGCCCCTACGAGGCGCAGGGTGTCCACCTCGCCTGCCGGGCGTCGCTGGATGTCGGTGTGTGTGGCCACGAGTGGCCCCTGTTGATCGCAGTGGTGGTTTGTCAGGATGGCGTGTGTGTGGTGCGGTAGGAGGAGTTGTAGCTGGGCCCAGATGCCAGTGCCCACGGGGTTGGAGACGCCGTGTTGCGACAGTATCCACCGGGGGCAGGTGTTGCGGGCCATTTGCGCTTCTTTTATGCGTATGGCTGCCGCCTCGCGAACTTCTGGTTGGTGGTTGTGTGTTACCCTGTGTAGGAGGTGTGCTGTGTGTTTGGCATAGGCCATGTCGACCAGGGCGCCCGTATTGTCTCCGTAGTAGCGCCAGTGGGCCATCATGGCCTCCTTGGGGAAAGACGTGGGCCAGCCTCCGTGTTGCGCCCATGCCTTCGTCACTTGCTGTCGAGCGCGGCGTAGTGCGTCTTGGGGGCGCGGGAGGTGCAGGGCTTGGTACCCGATGGCCGCGTTGAGCACTGCTTCCATGAAGTACGCCAGGCCCTGCGTAGACAGGAGGTCCCCCCTGGCAATTTGGGGTAGCCGGGCGAGGCGCTCTTCTGGCTTGCTTGGGAGTGTGATGTGGTGGTGCCGCGTGGCCTGTGTGACTCCCAGGTGGACTGTGGTGTCTTCCGGGTGTAGGGGTTCGCCTTTCCAGATGTGGGGGGTGGGGGTCTTGGCGTCGGCCAGCCCGACCGATTTGCGGGGGTGCACTAGGAGCTGGTGGGCGTCCAGGTAGGTTGTGGTGAGTTGGAGAATGGCGGACGCTTGTTCGGTGGTCGTTGGTAGCCCTGCGTTCTCAGGGTCGCGGTGGCGGGTGGCCGTAGTGAGGAGGTTGTCATCTGCGAAGTTGATGAGGGGGGACCGTAGCGGGTATGGGGCGTACCCCGGGTATACCCGTTCTAGCTCGAATGCCAGTGGCAGGGTGAGAAGGAGGTAGAGGAAGGGGCCTTCGGCGCCTCCCTGGGGGACCCCGCTGTCTGTGCCGGTCCAGGGGGTGAGGCCCGCGGCCGTGATGACGGCGTAGAGTCGGGTCTGGATGTACCCGGTCATGAAGGATAGAAATGGGAGGCCCATGGCATCCCATACCTCCGTGAGGAGCCGGTGTGGGGCGTGGGGGAACGCGCCTTGGACATCGAGGGAGGCGATGATCATCTCGTAGGGGTTCATGTCCAGTGCGGTGTCCTGGAGGAAGATGGCCTCGTGGGGGGACCTGCCGGCCATGGCTCCCCACATGCTGGCGGGCACGTGGGCGAAGACCGCTGGCGCGATGCGGCCTAGGATGAGCGTCCACACCAGCTTGACCTCGGTGGTGGCGCAGACTATGGGCCGCCAGTTCCCCGGCTGCGCCCAGTCCCCCTTTCTGTAGAGGGGGTGGACCAGGTTTGCCCACTCAGGGGGGATGGGCGTGGCGCCCGTGACGATGTCCCACAGGCGGGCTGCCAGGCGGCGTTTGATGGGCAGGGTGAGACGTTGGTACGCTTCGGCCGGCAAACCGTCGACGCCGGGCACGACCCCCTTCTTCAGGCGGTCTAGGGCGCGTGGCAGTTCTGAGATGCTGAAGGGGTCGTGTTCGATGGCGCGCCGCTGTTCCCGGTTGAAGACCCTGGGCACATGCTCGCGGATGGTGTTTCTGGTGTGGGGGTCGAGCTCGGGGAGGGCGTCCCCGTGTTGTGCCTGGAAGCTGTCCAGGACTGCCTGGAGGACGGCGTCGGGGTCATTGGTGAGGCCTCCTTCGGGGGTGCGTACCGCGTGGATGGTACGGCGCCCCGTGTCCTCCAGGATGCGGCTGACGTATCGTAGGGACTTGTACGGCGTGTCGTTTCTGCCGTATCTTTCGCGTTCTTGGGCTGCGGCCGCTATGCGGTTGGCGTGCCATTCCTGGAGTTGGTGGCGGCGGGTGGTGAGGAGCGCACGGAGGTGGGCGTCCCGGTCTCGTGCCTCCGGTGTGCTGGGGCGTAGCAGGGTGGCGATTTCCCCTTTCGTGGTCCAGATGTCATGGACGAGTTGCTGGAGGGTGAGGTCTGGTGGTGCTCCCGTGTGGTTGGTGTCACGCTCCATGCCGCATGCTTGTGCCGCCCGGCGCATGGCGGTGGTGAGTGTCGGTGCACCCGGGCGGCGCAGGATGGCGTGTAGGGCCCTGTTATACCTGTGCCAGGTGCCGTGGTCGTCCTCGGCCGGGAACTGCAGTGTGGGTGGGAGGGTGTCGTCTGGCAGGGTGGCCCCGGGTGGGGGTAGGTTGGGGATGATGAGGTCGATGTAGAGGGGCCGGTGGCCCGTGCCTGTGGGCGGGAGGTCCCCGTAGGCTGCTTCGTGGACGCGCACCGTGGTTGGGTCCCCGTAGCACGTGTCGATGCGGGATGGGTGGGTGCCGGCTTGGTGGGGGTAATGGGAGGGTGTGCCGGTGAGTCTTGCCGTGAGGTCGGTGAGGCCCAGTTGGTGCATGGCGTCCCGGACAGCTGTGTCGGTGGCTGTGGGTGGGCCAGTGCGGTCGTCGTCGGTGGGGGCGGCGTTTAGGTCGCCTATGATGATTGTTGGTGCCAGGAGGGAGAGTCGGCGGTACGCCAGGCTCAGGGTGTCCAGGAAGTCCTTGGTCTCCTCCCCGAACGGGACGTGCGTGAGTAGCACGTTTAGCTGCCATCCGGGCCCCACGCACTCGTACGCCCCGAGGCGACCATCCACTCCGAGGTCGGGGTGGGCATGTACCGTGACCGACGTCTTGTGGTAGAGGGGTACCCCCCGTTCCCAGTGGGCGTGATATTTGTTCCCCTCCGGGGCCAGGATCGGTGCTGGTTCGGGTTGGTCCGCTCTGCGGAGGGCTTGCTCCAGGAACCCCAGGAGGTCTGCGCCTTGGGGGTGCGGCCCGGGCATGGCTTGCAGTGTGGCGGCCTTGGTGGGGTCGTAGGTGACCGCGGGCTCGTTGAGGATGTTGATGCGGGCGTGGGCTTCCGCAGGCGCCGGTTTCTGGGGACCGGTAGTTGGGGGGGCGGGTCGTGTCCGGCCCTGGCCCCGTCAGGCGTCGAGGAGGTCGATGACGCCCTGTGCTGCGGGTGCCCTGCGGTTCCACTTCTGGGGCTGCAGTAGGGCCCATGCATTGTGGACTTCGCCCGTGTACTCGGTGCCGGTGAGGTGCTCCGTGTCGGGGGTGCACAGCTGCATGGGGACCATCTCACGACCGGCTTGGTCCCGCCAGAGTTCGATGGTGCGCCCCAGCTTCTTGTCGTTGGGGGTGGCCGGGTCCCACTTGACGTGGATCTTGAACCCCTGGTGGTCCCCGGTGACGAGGTACCGGTGCTTGACCTCCCCTGCGGCCCATATCCACTTGGAGGGGCCCGCGGCCGTGGGGTACTCGAAGGGCAGCTGCACCCGGGTGTTGATGGCGTATTCGGGATACAGGGCAGCGGCTTCCTCTTTGGTCCAGCTCTTCGGCTTGGCCCTTGGCTTTGGCGCGGGTTTGGCCTGTGTGGGGGCCTTGCGCTTCTGCGCACCTTGGCGGCGCCGGGCAGCGGGCTGTCCCCGTTGGGGAGGTGCGCCCTGGGGCCGCTGTACGGGTGCGTGGCCCGGTGCAAACACGGGGTGTTCGCGGGCGGCTGGGACGTCGGGCTTGGACGTGGGGACGGGGTCCGTCAGCTGGAACACTTGCTTGGTCATGAGGCCAAGCACTTCCTCGGCCTCCTGCAGGGCGTCGGGCGGGTCCGTGGGCCAGGTGAGGAGCCGGTGCCCGGTGCCTGCCCCGTGGCGGCGCATGTGGGCCGTGTAGCGGGTGGCGTGGACTGTCCACGCTGGGGTGCGTTCCGGGGGGAGGGGGCCTTCTGGCGCCCCCGGCGCCCAGTAGAGGGCGCAGTGCAGCGCTTCCCGGGCTGCCTCTGGTGCGTGGGGGATGCGTGCGGCGAGTCGCAAGCGGTCTCCTCCGCGTGGTGGGGGCGGGACTTCGCCGTCGGGGGCGTGTGCCGTTGCCCGTCTGACCTTGCCGTGGTCGTCCCATTCCACCGTCCACCAGGTGTCCCGGTGTTTGAGGATGTGGACCTCCGTGGTGGTCGGGGGGGCGTCCATGGCGTCCCAGCTGACGAGCTGGATGGGGCGGACCGCAGGGTGGGTCTTCGGGGGTGCTCGCATGTTGAGGATTTGGTGGATGTCCTCGGCGGTGGGGCCCGTGTCGGGGGCGTCCTGCGCTGCTTGGGCTAGAGGTGGGGAGGGGCGGTCCTCCGAGAGGCGGGATGCGGACGCCGTGGCGTACATGGCTGCGATCAGGACGTGTTCCGTCAGCCCTTCCACCATGAGGTGGTTTTCCCCCTCCAGGTCTCGGGGGATGGCGGCTTCCGCCTTTAGGGTGAGGAGTCCGATGGCGCGTTTGGGTCCAGGTGTGGCGTGTGTCGGCTCATCTGGCGGGCGTCCGTCGGATGGGGTGTGGGGGGGGCGCTTCTGGAAGGGGGATGGTCCCACCGCCAGGTGCTCGACAAGGTGTAGTGGTATGGCGTGGTGGCGGTCCGCTGCGGGCAGGAGGTAGGGGTGTGGGTCCCCGGGTACCGTGCCGAGGTATATGCCCCCCCTGTAGGTAGGGGTGGGCAGGTGTTGCTGCAGAGCGCCTGCGCATGGTAGCGCGCACCGAGGGTTGCAGTGGGTGCATGGGGCTGTTATGGGGTGCGGTACCGCGTACACGGTGAAGGGCCCTACCGCTCGCTGGATGTGGCGGGGGATGATGTTGCGGAGGTCCGCCACCCGTGCCGTGCGGCCTTCGCCATAGTATATCCAGAGCGTGTCCTCCAGTGCCATTTTTGGGCGTACCTTGCGAGCCAGTAGGTTCAAGGTGCTTTTGTGGGTGGCCTCGGTGATGGTGCCGGGTCCAGCGTTAATGCGTGGGAGCAGGTGGCTTTGGTGGTGTGCCGCGGCCCGTCTGCGGGCGGTTTGGAGGGCGGTGCTGTCGGCGGGAGGGGGCGCGTGGTGAGTGGGCCTTTTGCGTGGGGTCGGGGCGACGTGTAGGGGATGCTTCCATGCCGGGCGCGGGTGGTGTTGCGGTGGCTGGAGGCCAGGGTAGGTGGTGAAGGTGTATACGGTGATGGGGGAGCGCTCATGCGTGGCCTGGAGGTAGTAGTGGTCGCGACCCGCTTTGTGGGTGACGATGATGTTGGGCGTTGGTATGTCGTAGTGGAGTGCGGTATTGGGGAGTTGTTTGGTGACGCGTACCGTCGCGTCCCCTGTTTTGGGCGCGGTGTCGTGGGGCACGAGCATGTGGACTGCCCACGCATCGTGGGCGGGGAGGTCGAGGTCCGGTAGGGTGGGATGAATGGGGCGTCCCCGGAAGTGTGCGAAAGCTGGGTTGTGGCGTGCCGCCGTTTCCTTGATGATGGACGGTGCCCACTGGGGTGGCGCCCCAACTTGCTGGGCCATGGCGGCGACGGCGCGGGCGATTGCCGTGAGGTCTGGGCCGATGCTAGGCTGGTCTGCCGGTGGTTGCAGGCCCCCTTCTGCCGCAGGGTGGTGCCACCATAGGGTGTAGCCCTTTTGTGTGTTATCGGGGGGGTTGTGCACGAGGCCCTGGTGGTTGGAGATGGCGGTCTTGAGGGCTTCCGCTGCCTCGCGGTGGAGGGTGCGCGTGTAGGCCCAGACTCCGGTGGGGGGGGCCGCCCCGGTGTGGGATTCGGCCGTGGTGGGGGCCGGCTCGGGGGTTGTGACTGGTGAGGGAGGGTCTGTGCAGCCCTTCGTGCAGGGAGGCGCACACGTGTGCCCACCTGTCCGCCCATCCCTGTTGGGCGCTTCCTGTGTCTGCTCCTGTGGGCAGTCGCACGATGACCACGTGCCAGGGGTGTGACCCCGGTACTACGGTGGGGGATGTGGTGTGCTCGTGAGCGTGTAGCCATACTGCGGTGTCTGCGTTCGCCGTCACGCAGTCCTCTCCTTCCGCTGTGTGGACGTTTTCGACGGCGGCCTCTCCCTCCAGGGTGAGGAGGAGGTGTGTGCCGGGGGGCTGCGCGTGCGTCTCCGCGTCCCGGAGCCACAGGTACGTGAGCGCCACGGCGCCGGGGAGGATTTCCCCCCACGTGAAGGTGCCTTCGGGTGATGCCCACTGCAGGGGCAGTGTGCGGCGTCCCCGCGAGTCGTTGGTGGCATGGTAGTCGTGGGGGAGGTGACGTTTGGTGAGCCGGTGCGGCATGCGTTCGGTGGTGGCTGTGGGGGGGTCCCAATTACATTCCTCCGGTGGTGGTGCGTCTGCGTCGTCCTCCTGGGGCTGGGCCAGCGGCAGCGCCTGTGCATTGGGTGCGGCGTCGGGTAATCCGCTGTGCGTGAGGGTGTAGAAGCCCTCGGGGGTGAGTTGGAGGACGATGTCCCACTTCGCCGTTTGCTCTGGGGACCACTGGTGGGGCCCGTCCTGCGGTCGGTGGAGGGTGACCTGGTGGCCCCATCTCCAGCTGTGGTAGGCGAGGAGGCTGAGGACGGTGTCTTGCTCCGTGTCCTCCACGCTTTCCATGTATGCCGTCATGTCGGTGACGTCGACGGCGTACTCGTCCTCCGTTTCTTGTGTGGGGGTGCCTGGAGGGGGGGGGGCGGTGGTGTACCCGTGGAGTCCCGACCCCGTGACGTCGGGCAGGTCGTGCTCGAGTGACGCCCGGTACTCGGCGGGCCCGTTGCTGGCTTCGTGGGTGGGGTGGTGGCGCCGCAGGGCGTTGGACAGGTGCGTCCAGGGCGCCCTCTCGCGGGGGGGGGGGGCGCGGGGGGGCATTTTGCGGGTTGGGGTCCGCGGGGCTGCTTGCTGTGGGCTCGAGCTCCGGCGGGGTGAGGTCCATATGATGCTCCTTGTCCCTCGTGTGTTGGAGTTCCAGTTCTAGCAGGCTGTCGATGTTCAGGGCCATGGGGTCATCGTGCGTGTTCACGTGCTGGGGTGCTGTTGCATGGCACGGTGGGCGTGTGATGCTGGTGTTCGGGGAACGTGCGGCGGCCGGTGCGGGGTCGTGCGCCGGGGGAGGCGCGCCGTTTGGCGTGGTTGTGGTGTGTGGCTGCACGCTGGTGGCTGTCCTGGCCGGTGGTGTTGCCCCTGTGTGCGGTTCGGGTTGTGGCCGGTGGTGGGTGTTGAGCTGGCGCGAGGTGTGCGGGGTTTCCAGGGGTGGTGCCGGTGGGGTGGGGTGCGGAGTTGGCGGGGCGCGGCTTCGTTCCTGTGTTGGTGGGCTGTGGTGTCCCGTGCCCCCGGGTGGGGGAGGGGGGTGCGGTGCGGTATGGTGGTGTTGTGCTGTGTGGTGGCCTTCCCGTTGGGGGGGGGGGGCACCGTGTCCAGGTCTGGTGGGGTGGGCTGTCGCCCATGGTTTGTCCTCTGGCGGTGTGGGGCAGCCCCGCGTGGTCTCTTGATCGTCCTCCTGGCGTGTTTCAGTACGTGGCCCGTGCGGGGTCGGTGTGGCGTGGGGCCTGGGGTCCCCTGGGGCGGGGTGTGCGGGACTGGAGTGTCGCAACCAGGGGGGTGTGGTCGTGTGGTGCTTGGGGGTGTCCGCCCGCCGTTGGGTGGGCCCGGTGGTGTGGGGTATTGTGTTTGCGGGGTCCGCGGGTCGGTGGGTCGTGGCTGCTTGGGCGTGTTGTGGTCCCGGTGCGGTGCCCGCGGGTGGTGAGTGGCGGTGTGTGGCTGGGGTGTATCGTTTCCACGGTGGGGGGGGGGCTATTTGCTCGGGTGTGGGGTGGGTCCGTGGTAGGTTGCCGGCGGGTAGCGGGTGTCGGGGCCGCACTGTGGGTGGGTATTCCGCGGCGTCGCCTTGGTGCGTCCCGTGGTGGCCTCTGGTCGGCTGGCTGAAGGGGCCTTTTGGGGTGTACCGCATCCGTGGGGGCACCATTGTGTGTTGGGGCGCCGCAGCGATGGGTGCGGCGGGTTGTGGGGGTGGGGCTTGTGTCGGTGTCGACCGTGTGTTTGGCGGCGGTGTGTCGTGTGTCGTCCTCGGCGGCTCCTCATGGTGGTCTGTTGTGGTGGTGCCTGGGGGGTGGTCTTGGGCTTTGCGGTTCCTGGGAGGGTGCGGGACATGCGGGGTCGGGTTGGCTGGGGGGGGGGGGGCGCGTGTGTGGGCTTGCGTGTTTGCCCTCTGCTCCCCCCGTGGCCCCTTCCTCTGCCTGTCCCTTACTCCTCTCTTTTCGCTGGCTTGTTTGGCTCTGTTTTTTTTTGGGGGGGGGGGGGCTGACTGGGTTGCTGTGCGTGGGTGTGGGTGTGTGCCGGTGTCGGCTCCCGGTTCCCAGGGCGCCGGTCCGGGGGGGGCTGACGGCGGGTGGTTGGCGGCAGTGGTGGCGTGGCGCTTGCGTGGGTGGCTGCGGCTCCTGGTTAGTGTCTGGGTGGCGTGGCCGGGCGTGGGCGTGCGTGTGGGTGTGTTCGTGGCGTGGGCTGATGGGGTGGTGGGCAGTGTGGGCGTGGTTGGTTTGTGTGGGTGTCGGGTATGTGTGCGCCGAAGGTGCACCGGGACGCCGCATAGATCGTACCCAGAGAAGCCGGGTGAGCACGAACCGGAGTGGTATGGGGGGCCACGCCCCCCATGGACAGCACAACGCCAGTGACGCCCGCTTTGTTGCCTGCCCAGGGAAGGCAGAGGGACGGAAAGAGGCAGAGCGACCCCCCGCCCTACAGTCAGTCGGCGATCTGGCGGTGCTACTGTCCGCCTCTTACCCCCGTGCACGTCAGTCGGCGATCCGACGGTGCCGCACCCCACCCAGCCCCCTCCCCCCCTGTCCCGACCCTGTGCACGTGGACTGGGGCCTCCCGGCACGCGCAACACGCTTCACAACGCACAGCCCCACCCTCAGGACTGGATTCATAGCCGACGACACCCCTAAGTTGCGTAAGAGACTCCCGCGGCCCAGTAGTGAGAGCGTCGGTCTTCAATCGTCCAGTGCGGGGGTTCGATCCCAGGCGTTGGTGCTCCTGGGATCCCTGCACGTAGAGCTCTCTAGTTGGCGACGTGGGAACCACCTCCCCCTCCAGCAACTCGCGCCACCACCGATACCGGTGGATCGGGTGGAGGTCTCGTTCGTTTTACCCCCCACCCTAGAAAAACAAAACACATGGGAGCAACCGGCCCCTGCAGCAGTGCGCACCGTCACCTGTACTCGAACAGGTCGACGGGAGGCCTCGTGCGGTATTCGAAGGGATCGGTGGGAGACCACCGATCCCGGGGTTCGAACCAGCTCCTTCGCGGTACGCGCCTGGTGCGCTACCTCCGGGGCGGCTGCTTTCTGAGATACACTGGCACCCGGGTCACAGAACAAACGCGCCCGCAACCCCCTCCCCCTGTGCTAAGAGTAAGCCCGCGGTAGGGGTGCTCTGCTGGGCCATGAACCGGAACATTGGTGCACCACTCAAGCCACGGTCACCCCAACCCCCCCACGCATCCCGCAGGGCGAAGCTCCGTGCGCATCGGGCTCGTCATGGGAATCCGGCGGACCGGCGCCTGGACACCAAGTCGACACCTCTCTCCCCCCCCACAGGAACAGAGCGGGGCCCCCACAATCGCACGCCCGCGCCCACAACGCAGACCCCGACAGCCCACCCGGTGGACGGGCAGTCGGGGGAAGAGGAGCGCAAGACCCCAAACGCCCCACGCAACGGTCGAAGGCACCCCCCCGGGGACGCCCTGCCGCCGCCCCCACAACCCCAAGCCAAGTAGGGGGGAACCGGGACCGGACCGCCCCCCCCCAAGCACGCCAGACGGAGCACGGGACCGGGGCAGGACACGCGGAGGGGCACGGACCACATGGAACGGCCCTACCAGCGCCCAGTGCCGGGACCACGCGAGATGCGCGCGCCACACCACCCAGCGGGGAGCCGACACCGCGAGAGCGCGAGCGCACACACACGAAAAGGATACGCGGGGACCACCAGAAGGGCAACCGGACCGAGCGCGCGGAGCGCACAGACCGCATGGAATGGCGTACCAGCGAGCGAGGATAAGGGACACCCGGACGGGACGGCCCGCCACACGCAGCGCGGAACACGCGGGGCGGGAAGGGGGAAGAAGGGGAGACACAACACCAGGTACCGGCCCGAACCCCCCCGAACCGGCCGCGAGCGCCGCGCACACACAGACGGGACACTGCACCCGCCAAGGCAGTAGTGGCGCACAGCGCCACGCCCCAACCCCTAGGCTAGGCAGCCTCCACGCCAGCCCAAGGGGGTCCCACTGGCGACAAGCCAGTAGCACGGGCCCGGCGGCGCCGGCGCCCCGGGCGACCACGCATTAGGGGGGCGACGCAGTGGGTAAGCGCCCGCGGCCACGGCTGCGAATTGATGCACTGACCGGGGAGTGGCGAAACGGGGACGCCGGGGAAGGACGGGGCTCCGAGCTCTGTGAACCCGGGGGACTCCGCCACCAGGCAGGAGGTGCGTCTTGGAGGGCCCCCCACTAGGGCCCGGTGGGGAGGATATCACCTGGCCCGACCAGGTGGCCCCCCGGGGCCAAAAGGCGTCTAGTACCCGCAAAATCAAACCTCAAACCTCAAACCTCGAAGGTGCAGTGGGTTGGGCTGGGGCACCGTGGGCGATGCAATTGGTGGAGGAGATGCTGGTGACGCCTACGGGGGGGTGCTGTAGGCGTCGAAACGGGTCTGTGTTGTTGACGTGGGTGCTTCGGGTGACGCGCCGGGCGGCGACGGGGTTGGTGACGCTGTTGGTGTCATAGGTGACGGGGCGGGCGTTTGGGGGGCCTGCGGCTCCGGTGGTCGCTGTAAGTGGTGTAGTGGGTGGTGGCGCGACTGGTGGTGCCGGCGGTGAGGGTGCTGCCGGTGACGTCGATGGTGAGGGTGCTGTGGGTGATGTCATGGGTGGTGGCGATGTTAATGTGGGTGTTGCAGGTGGTGTGCCGGCTGGTGGCGCCGCTGGTACTGTCCCTACGTAGGGTGTTGCCGGGGGTGCTGTGGGCGGTGGTGTCGTCGGTGGTGCCGATGGCGAGGGTGACGTAGGCGATGCACTGGGTGACGGTGAGGCCGGTGTGTGCCGTAGGTGACGCGTTGGGAACGGTTGGTGGGGGGCCGGAGGGGGGTTTGCCGTTGGTGCAACGGGCGATGGTGGCGTTGGTGCCGCAGGTGGTGGCTTGGGTGATGGTGCTGTTGGTGATGCCGACGGGGTGGTTTGTCTGCCTGTCTGCCCGCGGAGTCGGTGCCGGCGTTGGGCGGTTGTCTGTGCGTGTGGTAGTCGGTGCGCCGGGTGCTTGGTGGGCGTGGTCGGGTGCGGGTGTGCGTGTTGGTGTGTACGTGGCGCGGGCTGCGGGGGGTCTGCGGGCGTCGGGTGCGCTGTTGCCGTGCGTGTGGTGGTTTGTGTTGTCTGGTGGAGCGTGGCCGGTGTGTGCGTTGCGTGGGTGTTGTGGGGTCTGGTCGGCGTGGGTGGTGTCGGTGTGGGTGTTTGGGGTTGGGTGTTGGTTGTGGGCGTGTCGTTCGCGCGGTGCAGTCGGGCGTGATGGTGGTGCCGCTGGTGACGTCGATGGTGACGGTGCTGCAGGTGGTACGGGTGGGACGGTGGTGTTGGCGGTTTCCGGTGTGGGTGGTGTGGAGTGTGGGGGTGTGGCAGGTGTGGTGCGGGGCGGATGGTGGTGTGCTTTGCGAACGCGTCGCGCGTGCTGCCGGGGGGGAGGGTGTTGTTGGTGATGTTGTGGGCGGCCGGTGGCGGGTGGTGGTGGTGGTTGTGGCTGGACTGCTTGGTGGTTGTGGTGTCGGCGGGTGGCCCTGATGACGGGCCCTGGGTCTGTGGTGGCGGGTGGGCGTGCTTGGTGGTGGTGATGGTGTGTCCTTGCGGGTGGTGTTGGGTGTGGTACCATTGGGCCTGTGGTTTGCAATAACTGAGCACTCACCCCTCCGGGTGGCGCGGGCCCGGTGGTCCGGTAGCCCGTCCGGCAGGTGGCGCCGGGTGCTCACGCGTCCCTCCGGACGGCGGCTGCTCCGTAGCCGGCAGGGGCTGGGTTCACTGCCGGGCGCACACACGTCCCTCCGGACGGCGGCTGTTTCGTAGCCGGCAGGGGCTGGGTTCACTGCCGGGCGCACACACGTCCGTCCGGACGGCGGCTGTTTCGTAGCCGGCAGGGGGTGGGTTCACCGCCGGGCGCACACACGTCCATCCGGACGGCGGCTGTTTCGTAGCCGGCAGGGGCTGGGTTCACTGCCGGGCGCACACACGTCCATCCGGACGGCGGCTGGTTCGTAGCCGGCAGGGGCTGGGCTCACTGCCGGGCGCACACACGTCCATCCGGACGGCGGCTGTCGCGCTGTGGGGACTGCGGGGCTTGGACTTGTTCTTGGCGGCTCGTTCGTCGTCCGGTGTGGGTGTTTGCCGTGGTGGTGTCGTGTTTTTGTGCCGTGGTGCGTGCTGGCGTGCGGTGCTGCGTGTGTGCCCTGCTTGGCCTGTGTGTGGCGCGCGCTCCTTGCCCGGGCGTGCTGCTGCGCAGGCGCGGGGACACACCCTCTCTCTGGCGGGCCCGTTTGGCTCCATGGCGGGCCCTGTTGGTGCCCGGCTGTGGCCCGGCGCGCGGCAGTGGGGTGTGTGCACGTTGGGGGGGGGGGGGTTCGGACCCCTCCTCTCGTTTACCACGCCTTGTCCCTCTATCCCTCTTCGCCGGCCTGCCCTGCCTGCCCACCCTCTTCGTACCCGCTGGGTTGGCCTTGGCCGGTCGGTTGGTCTTGGCGGTCTGACATGGTGTTTCTTTCCTGCAGGGCGGCGTGGGCTGGGTTCGTTTTGGGGGCGGGTTGCTCGTGTGGTGTGCCGCGCCGCTTGGCTCCTGTTCACCGGTGTGCACGCTCCGTGTGTGGTGTTGTGTGTACGGTGTCCTGGGCCCCCCGGCTCCTGTTCACCGGTGTGCACGCCCTGCGTGTGGTGTCGCGTGTACGGCGTCCTGGGCCTCCCGGCTCCTGTTCACCGGTGTGCACGCCCTGCGTGTGGTGTCGCGTGTACGGCGTCCTGGGCCTCCCGGCTCCTGTTCACCGGTGTGCACGTTCTGTGTGTGGTGTTGCGTTTACGGTGTCCTGGGCCTCCCGGCTCCTGTTCACCGGTGTGCACGCTCTGTGCGTGGTGTTGCGTGTACGGTGTCCTGGGCCCCCCGGCTCCTGTTCACCGGTGCGCACGCTCTGCGTGTGGCGTTGCGTGTACGGCGTCCTGGGCCTCCCGGCTCCTGTTCACCGGTGTGCACGCTCTGTGTGTGGTGTTGCGTGTACGGCGTCCTGGGCCTCCCGGCTCCTGTTCGCCGGCGTGCACGCCCTGTGTGTGGTGTTGCGTGTACGGTGTCCTGGGCTCCCCGGCTCCTGTTCATCGGTGCGCA
Organism: Eutreptiella sp. 'Long Island Sound 2002'; assembly: GCA_964036045.1. Taxonomy (NCBI): domain Eukaryota; phylum Euglenozoa; class Euglenophyceae; order Eutreptiales; family Eutreptiaceae; genus Eutreptiella; species Eutreptiella sp. 'Long Island Sound 2002'. The sequence continues at coordinate 68,130,037 of OZ038389.1, read as the reverse complement.
CGCCCTGCGTGTGGTGTTGTGTGTACGGTGTCCTGGGCCTCCCGGCTCCTGTTCACCGGTGTGCACGCCCTGTGCGTGGTGTTGCGCGTACGGTGTCCTGGGCCTCCCGGCTCCTGTTCACCGGTGCGCACGCCCTGTGTGTGGTGTTGCGTGCACGGTGTCCTGGGCTCCCTGGCTCCTGTTCACCGGCGTGCACGCCCTGCGTGTGGCGTTGTGTGTACGGTGTCCTGGGCCCCCCGGCTCCTGTTCACCGGTGTGCACGCCCTGCGTGTGGTGTCGCGTGTACGGTGTCCTGGGCCTCCCGGCTCCTGTTCACCGGTGTGCACGCTCTGCGTGTGGTGCTGTGTGTACGGTGTCCTGGGCCTACCGGCTCCTGTTCACCGGTGCGCACGCCCTGCGTGTGGTGTTGCGTGTACGGTGTCCTGGGCCCCCCGGCTCCTGTTCACCGGTGTGCACGCCCTGCGTGTGGTGTCGCGTGTACGGTTTCCTGGGCCTCCCGGCTCCTGTTCACCGGTGTGCACGCTCTGCGTGTACGGTGTCCTGGGCCCCCCGGCTCCTGTTCACCGGTGTGCACGCTCTGCGTGTGGTGTTGCGTGTACGGTGTCCTGGGCCTCCCGGCTCCTGTTCACCGGTGTGCACGCTCTGCGTGTGGTGCTGTGTGTACGGTGTCCTGGGCCTCCCGGCTCCTGTTCACCGGTGCGCACGCCCTGCGTCTGGTGTTGCGTGTACGGTGTCCTGGGCCTCCCGGCTCCTGTTCACTGGTGTGCACGCTCTGTGTGCGTGTGCGGTGTCCTGGGCCCCCCGGCTCCTGTTCACCGGTGTGCACGCTTCGTGTGTGGTGGTGCGTGTACGGCGTCCTGGGCCTCCCGGCTCCCGTTCACCGGTGTGCACGCTCTGTGTGTGGTGGTTCGTGTGCGGTGTCCTGGGCCTCCCGGCTCCTGTTCACCGGTGTGCAGGCTCTGCGTGTACGGTGTCCTGGGCCCCCCGGCTCCTGTTCACCGGTGTGCACGCTCTGCGTGTGGTGTTGCGTGTACGGTGTCCTGGGCCTCCCGGCTCCTGTTCACCGGTGTGCACGCTCTGCGTGTGGTGCTGTGTGTACGGTGTCCTGGGCCTCCCGGCTCCTGTTCACCGGTGTGCACGCTCTGCGTGTGGTGCTGTGTGTACGGTGTCCTGGGCCTCCCGGCTCCTGTTCACCGGTGTGCACGCTCTGTGTGCGTGTGCGGTGTCCTGGGCCCCCCGGCTCCTGTCCACCGGTGTGCACGCTTTGCGTGTGGTGGTGCGTGTACGGCGTCCTGGGCCTCCCGGCTCCCGTTCACCGGTGTGCACGCTCTGTGTGTGGTGGTGCGTGTGCGGTGTCCTGGGCCTTTTGGCTCGTGTTCACCGGTGTGCACGCTCTGTGTGTGGTGTTGTGTGTACGGTGTCCTGGGTCTCCCGGCTCCTGTTCACCGGTGTGCACGCTCTGTGCGTGGTGTTGCGTGTGCCGTTTGGCCCTTTTGCGCTCGTGTGGTGCGTGTTGTGTTGTGCGTGTGGTGTCCTGGGACACTTGGTTCGTGTTCTCCGGTCTCGCGGTGTGTTGCCGTGTGTGTGGTGTCCGGTGTGCGGTGTTGCGTGTGCGGTGTCCTGGGCCTCCCGGCCCCTGTTCACCAGTGCGCGTGCTCGGTGTGTTGCGTGGTGTGTGCGGTGTGGGTGTGGGTGCGTGCTCGCGTGTGCCATACCGTGGCCGCGTCGTTGCGGACTCTTTGTTTTTGCGGAAACATTTTTCTTTACACATTGCTTCCTATGGCGTCTGATTTATTCTTCCCGTTTTGGACTCTCTGATTTTGGCGACGCCCAAGAGTAAGCGTGTCTTAATGCATGCATGGCGGTGTATGCTATTTACGCGTTGGTTTGCGGACTCTTTGCATTTTGCGGCGCCCAAGAGTAGGCGCGTTTGTTCAATGCATTCATGCTATGCTACTTATTCTTCATGTCTTGGACTCTTTGTTTTTTGCGACGCCCAAGAGTAAGCGTGTCTTAATGCTTGCATGGCGGCATATGCTACTTAACCGTTGGTTTGCGGACTCTTTGTATTTTGCGACGCCCAAGAGTAGGCGTGTTCGTTTAATGCATTCATGCTATGCTACTTATTCTTTATGTCTTGGACTCTTTGTTTTTTGCGACGCCCAAGAGTAAGCGTGTCTTAATGGGCTCAAAGGTGGGTGGGGAGGTACATGGAGAAGGACAAAGGAAGAGGAAGCGTGCAAGTCGGAGGGTGTGGCGTGTTAGTTATCCATTTATTCGGTGTTTACGCGCCGCTCGTGTTGCGTTTTTCTTTACCTATACGGCGTGTTAGGGGGCGGGAGGCACGGTTTGTGGACTCTTTGTTTTTTGCGACGCCCAAGAGTAAGCGTGTCTTAATGCATGCAAAGCGGTACAAGGTACTTACTCGTTGTACCTTGGGACTCCCTCGCTACTTATTCCCTTTGTCTTGGACTCTTTGTTTTTTGCGACGCCCAAGAGTAAGCGTGTCTTAATGCATGCATGGCGGCATATGCCACTCACTCTTTGGTTGGTGTTGGGGCGCGCACAAGTCCCCTACTCCTATTGCATGCACTTTGCTAAGTGATTTGGGGCACGCAACGTTCCGCTTTCCCGTCTTGGCGTCTCTTTTGCGCTACAAAAAAAAGGGGGGTTGGTGTGTAAGAGCGGTTGTCATGGTTGCCCCGCTTTGCACCGCAGGACAGGAGTGTTAGCCCCCCATGACAACCACTCCCTGGCCGAAGGCCATCGTTTTGGCCCTACTCTCGGGAGGGCGCGCGAGGCGTTGCGACCGCGGCCCCAGCGAGCCGCGCCACCGCCTTGGCCGGCCACGCCTCGGCCCCCAGCACGCCACGAAAGCAGGGGAACGACCCCCTACTGAAGCGTTTTCGTGGAGCCCTTGCAAAGCACCGCAATTTCTGCAAGAATCGAACATTTCGTGAGTCGGTTTAAGTTGCTTAAACTGTTCTAAGGCGTTAGCCATAGGCCTTCAAATCTACATAGATGACTGTGAAAACACGGGAAAACAGTGAAATCTCGCGAATAATTACAAAATGGGGTACAACCCCCCTCCCCCCGCCCGCGTCGGATGGCCCTGAACAGGGGGCCTCCACCACCAGGAACCGCTTCGGCACATGCCTCCCCTGGGGAAGGTGCGATCCGGATGGGGCAGCGGTACCACTGCCGTACCAAGTGCTACACACCCGGAGCCGCGGTGAGTGTCATGTCCTCAGGCAAACCTCACCAGTCTCAATACCTGCAGACCTCGTCCTGTGGTCCAGTGGGTTGGCCCTAACCTTGTGCATCATGTCTCGGACTGTGCACCGCCGCCTGTGTGCCTCAGCCGCTTCGACACGGTGTGGGACCTGCAGTGACCGCCACTGCTTGCAGGTGAGCGCGGATACTCCACTGATTGCTTTGCGTGGGGCACGCCATGCCCCCCGGTCAGGACCATTGAATGACATGGAGTGTGTGTGTGTGTGCGTGAGTGTGGGCCGGAAGCTCCGGACGTGACGCCGACCAAGGTCCCCAAGGAGTGAGGGTATGGAAACTTCACCTGCCGGTCTCGGATGGGTCAGTGGTGGCTGGCGTGGCTCCGAGTCCAGCTCGCGGAGCCTGTGGCACAGGCCGCTGACACATAGGGTCGGCGTGGCGATGTGTTTGGCAGGTGTTGGACACACTACCATCCCACCCCATCCCTGCCTCCATTTGCAGGCTCGATTCCCCCTGCACGAACCTCTGGTTGATGCAAACGGCAGCAAGACACAGAGTCAACGCCCTGTAAGGTTCGCGGCCCCTAGCGAAAGTGCCAGCGGTTCTACCTCACGCCCTCCGCTTCGACGGCAACCGCAAATGGCGTAAGTGACGAATGAGCCGGTTCCGGGGGCATCAGCAGCAGGGCCCACGATGGTGACAGCCGCGGGCGCCAAGAGGGCCGCCGCCGTTGACAAGGGTCGGGGGCCTGTGGGCCCATCACTCGCCGACTTAGCCATCGGGTCCCCGGTCGCTTACCCCCCGGTGCAGGCACCCCGGGCCAGTGATGTACGCGCGGGCTACTTGGGGCTGGGCATTGCCCCGGTCAACAAGCAGTACTGCAATATTGCTGAGAGGGTAGCCCTGCTGTATGAAGCGCGAGCCGTACGCACACCAAAGGCCTTGCAACTGGGCATGGAGCGCAACACTTCGGTGACCCTCGGCGTTGACGGCACCAACCGGTGGAATCGGGCCTATGTGCACTGTGCCGTGGCTGCACCAAGTTGTGGGCCCACACAGCTTGCCAGTTGGTGGCTCTTCGAGGGTAGCGAGATGTGGGCCACGGTGTACAGCATGCAATCGGAGTGTGACTTCGATACTTAGCTCCGCGCGGCTACGGCACTGCAATTGCCGCATGCGGGCCGATGGCAAGGCCCACATCATGCTGGCCGGCGGGGACGGCTTCACCAAGAAGAGCCCCGAGGCCATGATGTGTGACACTGCTGCGGCGCAAACCGTGAAACAGTTTTGCGCAAGTTCAGAGGACAAGAGGTGGCCCTAGAAGGAATCAAGGGCTATGGACGTCTGACGGGGGTGTTTCATGACATGCCGGCGGACTGCCGTGTTCCTGACTTCGGTGCGCATGTAGAACGGGGCACGGAAAGGGGCCCGCACGGTGCGGCCTGGAAAGTGGGGGGCGGACAAGGCAAATGCCAAAGGACAAGTGCGCCTTGAGCTGCAGGCTGCTGCGCAATTTGTCAAGGCCCGGTTGTCAGGCCCCCTGTTGCAGCTGGTTGCACCGGTGATCGGTAACCATCAGGTGGGGGGCAAGCCATGGAGTGATGTGTGCACGGAGTGGTGGGAGGTGTTTGCTGCCATGGCCGAGGTGGCCCGAAAGGACGATTTTCTGAGTGGTGCAGAATAACGTGCCTTGCTGCAACGCCAAGTGACCAAGGGGGCAAGGCACCTTGACCTGGGATGGGGGAAGACCTTGTGGACGCACATGTGGATTGACCACATGTATGCGTATGTTGCACGGTGGGGGACCATTGCAAACTTTAGTTGCTTTGCATTGGAGGGCAGCCATGTGCGACTGAAGCGGCTGCTTAGGAAAAGTCCGGGGGTCAGCTTGCTGAACGATAGGTCGGGCTTGCAATGTGTGGTGGACAACCACACACTAGATGATAACCTCCGCAACGAAGGTTGGCAGGTGGAGAGTAGGGGTGTGACCAAGCAAAGGGGGCTCCAACGCCGGTGCACGCCTTGGTCACGTGCCCGGCGGGAGAGGAAGGGGAGAGAGAACATGGTGAGGAGGATTGTGGAACGTGCATTGCGACAAAGGACCAAGTAAGTGCGTATGATGGAAGATTTGTGCCCGTGCATGTTCAGTGAGCCCTGAGTGAGACCCCAATTAGCTCTCACTGAGCGCTCAGTGAGCCAATTGGCGCGCTCAGTGAGAGCTACGTGAGAGATAAGTGAGCCGGCTCAGTGACGGCTCAGCCGGGGTGCTCCGTCAACTGAGCCGTAAAAAAAAAACCCCCGGTCAAATCCTCTTGGACTAGGGATTGGGATCCCCGAAAGCCACAACTTTTCAAATGAAACCCCTTGGAAAACACCACTTAGCCCCAAATAAGCCGTTTTAGCCCCAACTGAGCCCCAACTTCACATTTCCAAGTGAGCCGCAGGTACAAATGTATGTCATCGCCATAGTCCATGCCCGTGGCTCCTCGAACTCATTGTGGTACAACTTGTCGTTCAGCGACGCAACAATGTCCTTGTCGCTTAACAAATCTCCCACAACACAAGGCTTGGTTTCATCCACGGGCGTGCAGCGGGTCGCCATCCGTCCTGGAGCCACAGGGACAGCAGTATCCTTCTCCTCAGAAATGCCGGCAATCAACAGCCTGGCTACGTTGGAGGGAGTGACAAGGACATGCACCACAACATCTTACCCTGGAGTGGTGGCATTTGAAAGCCCGCTCACCATCCCAGCTAGTACGAACACCTTGTACGAGTCGACCTCATCCTCAACACGACCAGGGGGCAAGGTGGCTTGCAGGAGGGAATCCACATCAACCTGCGTTTTCCACTTGCGGCACAACCACGCATCCTCATCAAGAGGGAGGCAGCCTCGCATGGGGCACTCCACTGTGGTCAAGCAAACACCACATGTGGGCTATGAAGTGCCGCTGCCAATCACTGTTTAACTACGTCAGGTGTGTGTGCCAAGGTAACGATTCCATCCGTGCTCAAACTGCGAGGTTCAACATTCATACGTTCCTACCACTACTGCAAACCATGAGTTGAGTGTCCGGCCCTGCAGGGGGGCAACCGTGACGGGCAGGTTGCTCCATAAGTAAAGACGCTGCCCACAAACAAGGGCTCCCGCCCTCACTGCATGCACCACCATGCCACAGCATCCTCGGACGCATCTAATGCTGCACGATCCGTACTGCATCGCTGACCTCGTTGTTTCAGGCCCTCCTTGTGGGCTTTCTTTGAGGAAGACTGTTGTGGTGGTTCTGCCCGTGCAGTGACCAAGCTTTCCACACGTCCCATCTTGAAGGGCTATTCGGCGATCAATTCCCAAGAGTACTGGGTGGGAACCTTGAAGCCTGGAACCTTCACAATGTGCCACAAAAGGAAGCCTTGACACATGGCATATGTCCCATACGTTGGGCAAGTGCAACGCTCTGCGTTGACCCGGTGGATTGACATGAAAGCAACAAAATCGTCCAATTGCACACATTTGCCTCACCCTATCTTTCGCAATGTCTTATTCCACGCCGCCACTACTGCGGCATCAACAAGCGGGCATGTCCTGAGCCGCTCGCCGTTACGTCCCCTTTTTTTGGACTTCTCCCCGTGACGAAAAAAAAGGGCATCTCTTGCATAAAGAAATGTGGTCGCCTTGTGAATGACTTGGCTTTCTTGCCACATCCACGATTCTGCAACCGGGGCACGGCCCGTGAAAGCGTAAGAATGCTCACTCCAGCATTTGCCGAGGTTAGGAATCCCATCGACAAGAAATTCTGCTCAAATGGACATGCGATGCTCCTTTTCAAACTTCAGCATTTTGACACTAGGCTCGGAGGGCATGGCAGCGGGGATGCCCGGCGATAGGGCACCATTGAACCAATATGTGCGCTGGTCAATGCACTCCTTCTGCACATAAGCAAGGAATGCAGGAAAGGCAGAATACTGTGCACGCAATGCGGCCCATCCCGCCACAAACACTGTGAAAGACCGCGCAAAGGATAATGTCTGTAGGTGCTTGCCGAGTTCGGCCCGAACGGCTTTGTCTGCAACTAAAGCCCTAAGCTTAGGTGTAAGATCACGGATGACATGAAACAGGCATTGCAACCAGACTTTGAGCTCGGGCCATATCTTTTTGGCGGATGAGCTAATGCCTGTGGCCCCATCGCTCATCACATAATCAACGTCCCAGTCGAAGTCGAGATACATGTGTTCAATGGCCTATTTCACCTTCCGCAAAAAAAATCGCAGCGCAACTTTGTTCTCCGTACCAACCACGGCCACAGCAATTAACACCATGGTGTGGGCCGTAGTGAGGGTACACAGCAGCAGGATTCGGTTCTTTTCATAGATGATCTCTCCGTTGCCACCAACGGCTATCTAGATTGGCCCACAGCTCTTTTGTGGCCTCTGCAGTATGGAGTTGTGCTGCACGAAGCCACTGCAAAGTGCGATACACAATGCATAATTGGTCCGGAGTCTTCCTCGTGGATTCGAGTAGCAGTATGGTACTGTCCATGGTGTTCTTTGTTGCATGCTGGGGGGTGTTTTGCAGCAACTCGTGCAACTGTGAACGTGTCATGCGTGCACCGCACCGAAGTGCTCCCGCTTGACGTTCGTGACGTGCACACTCACCAACCGCCGGAGATGACATCGAGTAAATTGCCGACAATTGCCTGTATCACACAAGTTGCGGGCCATCCGGAAAGGTTTGTGTTTTGACTGAAAATAAGCCTCCTCAACTTTCTCCCTCACACCTCCTGCCAAACACAAACCCCACTGGCACCTAACACGCACTTACATGAGTGTGGCCTTTCTGGGGTCCAAGTCCGCGTTCACGTTGCTGCAAAAGGCCTCCCTTCGGCCGACAACAAGATGAACCTTGGCTACCTGTTGCCCCCTCCCGAGTCATCAGTTTTCTACGGCCACCGCCACGGCATCCTCAAACACCATGGAGTTCTGAATAAAGCACCAGCGGTCAACAGGGAATTGCACAGTGTCCATATGCAATTCCCATCGCCAAAGAGACGGGACAAATGCATCCCATCAGACCATGGCACACTTTTATAAGTGCCCATGAGCGAAGACAACTACTCCCGGCACTGCCTAGATATGTTATTTACCATTTGTGGGCACCAACAAGTGTGTTGCTTGTGGTCATAGCAACTCGAGGTGATGGTCGCAGCCTACAGTCCACAAGGGTACATCACCTCTCCCCGCTTACACCACCTGTGCAACACACAAGCCTCGGCCCATTGCAAGAGAAATAGAGAAAATGCCAATATGAAATGGGTATGTCTGGCACGGCCCCCTGTGCAAAGCAAAAGGGGGCACAACACCCCAAACCTAATGGTGCGATGAGCCGATACCCGCCGGCCAGCACGCTGAAGGCACCGTAGGGTCCCTATGCAAGGACGAAAAGCAAAAGCACCTAGTCCTAGACCCCGACTGGAGGGGCCAGCTCAAGGGGCCAACAAATCATGGATTCACAGTCCCTAACCCCAACTCAAGGGGCCACGCAAAAAAGCAGGGATGAAAAGTCCCTAACCCCAACTCACGCGGCCACGCAACAAAGCATGGATTGCGAGTCCCTAGCCTCAACTGAAGGGGCCACACAACAAAGCGTGGATTGAGAGTCCCTAACCCGGGGCCCTACCCCCCCCCCCCTTCAAAGGGGAACAAAATCAGAAGTGGCAGCCTCATTGCCTGTCTTGTGTACTGTGCAACAATACTGGCCAAAATGGGGTTGTGAAACAAACAAACAAACCAGTGGAACACCCTACATTTCACATTGTGTACCGCAATTGCACTCATGGGTTGCCACACGGCCACCAAACGCCGGTGGTCACGCGGCTCCACGATTCGCCCACACTCATTGCTGAGTGGGACACCGCTAGCGTAGCAAGGCTAGCGGCTCCGCCTAGACAGCAGATAGATCGGACACAATGCTCAATGTGGGCGGCGGCGTCCCGCGCCAGGGGCGCCTTGTCCACGGGCTAACAATTGCATTTAACAAGTGTCCCCCGCTACCGGGGGGAAATCAATGGCTCCCAATGCTCAGCACGGGGACAAAATCAGAAATGGCCCACATGTGGGCATCGTGGCTACCTAACCCCTGCCCCCGGGTTGACACCCCGTAACATAACCCTTGCCTTCTCGAGGTCCCCGTGGTAGGGAGAGATCAATATGGCTACATAAAAGGGCCATACAATACCCATTGCCCCCGGGGAGCACAACATGGTGGAATCCAAAAAGCTCCACAAATTAGGCAAGTTTGCCAAACTGCGCGCAAGTTGCGTATCAAAAAAAGTGTAGGTCGCGTATCAAAAAAAGTGTATCTCGTTTTTATTTTTGAAAAAAAAGGCCTAAATCGCGTAACTTTTTTTTTAGGTGTGGGTCGCCTACCATACATTTTCGAGTTTTTTTTTCCACACTCGATGTACGCCTAAAAAAAAAAGGTAAGCGACTTATGCCAAATAAAGAAAAATAAGCGACTTACGCTTGACACTATTGCCCCCCCCTCAAGCAACAGCAGCAAATCATCCGCATACAAGAAGGGTGTGATTGTTAGGCCCCCTCAATTGAGCATGGTGACCACTCTGGCCACAATCATTGCAAAAATTGCGATGGAAAGTGGGTCTCCCTACCTGGTTCCCATCCTCGGGTGATGCAACGCTTTTACTCACCCCGGACCCACCGCAAATAGGAGGGGACATTGCACATACCAAATTTCCCCCCAAAAGCTTGCAGGCTTCCAAAGTGCTGTCAAAAGATGGTGAGACATCGTGGGGCAAGCGTTGCTGAAGTCCATGCCAACGAATCTGCATGGCCCCATTTGCTCTCATGATCTGTATTTGCCGAAAGATTGACCGCCCCTTTATGAACCCCACTTCTTCCTGTGGCGTGCATGTGCCAGCAGATCTGGGATTGGGGAAGAGAAGAATAGAAAGCATTGGAGATCCATCTTTGGAGTACCGTCCTGAGGGTAATCGGGCACAATTCTTGTCACCATTGGGGGAGGGGGCTGCCTGCTACTTGCTTGCTGAAAGGGATATCTTCGGCCTGCACCTTAAAAAAACGTTTTCAAACAGGGATCCACCAGCCTGCTGCTACTTCTTTTCGTTTGGTTTTCAGCAAACAGTGTTGTACAGGGGCCAAAAACCTCCATTTGGAGCCTCGTATTCCCCTTTAGACTTGTCAAAGGCATGTGCGCCTTTTCAAAGCCAAAGAGGGGGCAAAATTGACCCCTGAGAATGCCCAAACAAGTGTTGGAAACCAGTTTTGGGCTGAAAAATGGGGGGGAAATGTGTTTTGGATGTTTTGATCTTCGAGCTATGGGGCTGGTCACACTCATGTGAACCTTCTTTGCCCTTTTTGGGGGTTCAACTGAAAACGTTCAAGCCCGTTTAGAGCCGCAAAAGGCGTCAGAAAAGGGTCTTTCTTCTATTAGGGATGACCCTTAGTTGAATATCACCCCCTTCAGCCCTTCCTTGTACACATAGGGCCTATCATAAGACCATGGAGACGCATACGTACGTATGTACTCCCTACACCAAGCTACCAATGGCATCTCCTTTTTTGTTTTCTTTTGGCCATTTCTCTGGCCCAACGCTTCAGGCTCATGGTTACTAACCTAACTAGGATTGAATATTGGGACCGAGCTGGTGGGGCAAGGAACATAGTGTAGGAGACTTCACTGATACCACAAATGAAGTACACACTGGAAAGGGGATGAGAGCGGCTCACAAAGGGTTCAAAATGAACTGTATTCATCCATTTGGGCACAACAACTGGACAAGGATCATGTTTGGAAAAGCATGGTTTTGACCCGTTTTTGAGCCATTTCTGGTCCCTAATTGGCCCAGATTCAACGCCCTTTCGGCCTTGAGAGGGGCCAAAATTGGTCAACACGGGCTCAAAATGGGACCATTCCATTTGTTTGTGCACCCCAAATAGTCCAAAAGTATCTTTGGAAAACCACATTTTTGATCCATTTTTGACTCATTTTTGGTCCCAAAACAGCGCATTTTTAAGGCGTTGTGGGACTTTGGAGTGGCCAAAATGGCTTGCAATGGGCTCAACAAGGGCTCATTTCAGTTGTTTGTGCACCCCAAATGGTCTAGGATCATTTTTGGAAAAAATACATTTTTGACCCATTTTTGACTGATGTTTGGTCGCAAAACAACCCATTTTCAAGGCATTTTGTGACTTTGGAGGGGCCCAAATGGCTTGCAGTGGGCTCAAAAAGGACTCCTTTCACTTGTTTAGGCACCCCAAATGGTCTCGGGGCATTTTTGGAAAAACACATTTTTGACCCATTTTTGACCCATTTTTTGTCCCAAAACAGCCCATTTTCAAGGCATTTTGGGATTTTGGGGGGGCCAAAACGGGCCACCACGAGCTCAAAGCGCGCCAAAAAGGCTTGTTTTGGCATTCTTTGTGGTCGACAATACTTTTTGAAAAAAGTTTTTTTTTGCACGCTGGACCTTGTTGACCCATCTTGGCACCCACCTCTTTGGGCTACCTCTTGCAGCTTGCTGCAGCCCACCGGGCCTAGGTACGGGTCTAGGTGTCGGTTAGGGCAATTTTGAGGGGTGGAAACCACGAAAAGTGGGTGGTTGCGGGTGGATTAGGTGTGTTGGAAAACGTGTTTTAAGCCAAGTAGCCCAAGATATGGTCTGTTTTTGGTTTGGGGCTGTTGGCGGCCAACGTGCACAAATTGTGGGGCTTTTGGGGGCGTTTTGGGGGCGTCTCGCGGCTTCGCAGACATATTGTGGAGTTAGAGGGCCCTAGAAGGCCCTTCGGCACGGGGAGACCTAGCTGCATGTGTAGAGTAGCCACTATTTCCCTTCATTTGGCCGTTTTTAGCAGGTTCTAGGATGGTTTTGGGCAAGAAAAAAGGGTGCTTTTGGCCCTAAATTGCAGATTTTGAAATGGAGGTCCGGCACTTGCGACTCCCGTTCCCGGCCGCCACCGTTGAGTTTCTTGCTCATACTTGGTGTGGTTTTCCCTCACACGCATAGGTAGCATCCACCAAAATTTTGGCCGAATCCGAAGCACAACGCGGAGCTGTGATTTTTGCCCATTTCGCGCGTGCTTGCTGCTAAACCTGCTAGGTGCACCCTAGACACTAAAGAGGGTTATAAAACCAAAACTGGTTCCACCAGCTCGGTGACCCTAACCGTAACCCTACCGCTGATCTTTTGCATCCAAAAATGCCACTTGAGCAAGTGCTTAGTGATGGCGACCTGGGGTGAAGGATGCCGAGAAACAAAAATGCTGCAATTATCGCTTATTTGGGAGCATATCTGACCCACACACCCCACTTGATCCTTGAATTGCAGTTTTTTCCTGTTTGGTTCCCTTACTCCCTTTGGATCTCTGAATGGAACATTGACGGTGCATGTTTGTTATTGTTTCTGAACTGACGCTTTTGTAGGACCCAAGACTTGTACCCAGGTGGGGTTGCAAACAAAGGGTCTAGAAAGCCACGTGGTCGGGGCCAAATCATCTCGGTCCAATTTTGGGTTGACATTAAAATGAAAACCAATGTGCGAGCAACTGCATGTCCAATCACGTGTCATGCATTATTCAGCCTATTCTAGGGTAAACTGTGAAGATAATCAAACTGACATCATCTTGCACCTTCTGAGAGAGAAAAACGATGCATGTGGCTGAAGCTGATAGTGGAGGCTGTGCAGTTGAACATCGTGGGTGAGGGCTGGCAATTGCTTGTGGAACTTTGACACAATCAAAAGCAGAGCACAATGGGACTATTTTTCAGTGCGGCGGCTTTGGAAGCCAACAATAGTTACTGGCAACATGTAGTAAAGACAGCTCGTAGAAACATAGAGACAATCACGAAAAACAGTCTTGGAAAAAACAACTGCAAACAGCATTGGAAATACTGAGGACGGATACCTCCAACCTGACCCCACAAGCCATACAACAAAAGCACTGGCAGCAACATCAAAAGCTCAAAAGGAAAGCAGTGATCCCAGGGCGGAGGCATTTGCATCCCCTGATAAACAAGGAGGATTCCTTGTGCTGCTGCTGGAGAGATCCTTCATCCTTCATGCTGCTGGATGAAGCTTGACAAGGTGCCTTGCCTCATTTGTCTATGACCCCCAGAAGACGGGTGCATGGGAAAGTGCGGCCATGGTCTGAAGGGAGGCAGCCATACAAGAAGAAGACATACAAGAAGGCAAGACTCCCTTCTCTGCATCTGGGTGTGTCAGCCCCCAGGGGGTGTGCAGGTCATCATGCATCATGGTGAGCACGAGGGGGGGGGGGGGCACCCTGGTGACATGGCAAAGGCATGTGCCTGATGTGCATGTGTGTGTGAACGTACATGCACATGTGCATGTGTGACCGACGAGAAAGGAGGGTCAGCCTCTCCTTTCTTAGGGGGACTGATGATTGCTGTTGCTGCGTTTCTGCATGTTCCAGAAAGCCTGGCTGCTTACCATGTCGTACAATGTCCGGTCAGGGAGGCACAAAGCAGTCGAGGGCGGTACAGTCGCCTCCACGGTATGGGGTGGCGATCCCAGCGCGCTAAAGCATCAGGCCGAGTGCATGAATCTGCCTACTTCGCTTGGTCTCTGGTGACATGTGAATTCAAATTCGTTTGTCCAATTCTTCCGTACGAATGCGAATTGGCCGCAATGAGCCCCACCACACAAAAAAAGAGGGGTGGGCTGGTGTGACCTCCATGCCTCGGCATTATTACCAACGCAGTAGCCCCCCGCCCCACACACACAGCTTGCACCAAGGCCGCCTTGTCAATTCCCCTGCACCCCTCACAGTCCACTGTTCTTTCCCTCCGCCCAGAACGCTGGGCCTGATGCTAACGCAAGCCAGCAAGGGGACTCAGTCTCCGCTGCCCCTTCCTGTGCCCCCACCCGCCATATCACCTTCTCGCCTGCTGGGTAGTCGGTGCTATTGTGCCTCAGTGCGCACCCATTATCAGCAGCATGTGCACGAGGCGTCCCAGGGGGGCCGCCAGAAACGGTCCTACTGCCAACCACCCCCTCCCACTATCCCCCAAAACCCGTTGATGCCCCGAAACACCGCCACCCCCCCCGCCCCTCTGGGCCGCTCCTGGGAGGGGCGGGGGTCCAGGGCGTCAGTGGGGGTAACCCTTACCCTAACCTGGGGTTCCAGGTGGGTATTTGGGGAGGGGGGTCAGGGGGGCGCCGGGGGGGCAAACAGCCGGGTATGTGTACCGTAACCCTAACCCCAACTGGCTTGGGTATTTCCAGGCAATGGGAACTAGAAATTTCGGTGGGGGGGGGGGGGGAGTCCTGAGGCAGTCAGGGGGGGGAGATGCACAACAACTTATTTGTTCGTCCCATGTCCCAGCTGTTTCGGGACAAAAACAATTTTCCAGGCCACTTCGTTGCCCAAGTGAGACCAACTATGGCAATGTCTATCTTTCAAACGTTCGCCCTGAAGGCCAGCAAGTATTGTTATCACCCCTCCCACCTCTCTCTCGCAAAGAAACATCACGGAGAACAACAGGTCCAACCGGGAGCTCATGCCTGGCCAAGGATGTGCTTTTATGAGACCCACAGGTAGGCGGTTCTTGGGGTACTTGGGCCCATTCCAGCCACAGAAGCTGAAAAACACAGCAAAGGCGACAGCCGCACCAACATATCACCTCAGACTCATGACCACAAAACTGCAGTCAGAAAAACAACGGTTGCTGTGCTAAGGCCATGCTAGCTCGGGGGAAGGGGGGGGGGGGGGAGGGAATCGAAAACCCACCAACAAATCCCGACAGCCCCAATCTGACAAAAAGGGTGTTGCCGCACAGCAAATGTACAGCGCATGCACAGCATCCGCTATTGGATTGATTTTACCGATACGCCCCCGAAAACCACAAAGCACCCAAAACACCACAAGCACAGGCTCGAAGCTGGCAATATCCGCCATTGAGCAGTGCGGCATTCACGGTGTCTTCGAACATGGCCCTCCATAACCCTGGGTTTACAGATTAATGGATACAAAAAATGTAAGGGCAGTCTTGAAGGAGAAATCTTGAAGAAGCAACCTTACAACCTAAATACAAAAATGGTTACTTATGCAACATTGCATAAAGAAGGTCGCCTGCTGAACATTCTGATGTGCCCCCCTTTTCTGCAAACCTGGCAAAGATATGTGTCATCCTCCTCCTCATCAACCTCGGGTGCATGTTCCTCTGTCCGAATGGGTGACCCACTATGCTCCTGTGTGCTAGAAGGCGAATACCCTTTTGCACCAAATCACAAGTGGAAAGTGCAGAGCGGGTACAAGACAAAATATCTACACAGGAGAGGAGGAGTAGCTACATGATGTGGCTACATCATGCAGCTACATAATACAGCCCAAAGACACCCCAAGGATCATACAACCATGGTATCAACACAGGTCCATTACAAAGAGGGAGGGGGTTTAGGCACAAAGAGCCACGCTAACCAAACTTGCGGATGCCATCGGAGAGGATTCAAAAGTAGGGAGTAATTCAAAAGTTACCACGCAGGTAGTCCATTGCCATGTCTTTTGGAGAATCTGTTGATCAAGGTCAGTTCTAGGTTGTGTGTCTGTTCATGGGCAGCAAAACGGGGGGGCAGTGGGGGGGGCTGGTCTGGGCGGGTTGGTAGGCTACCATGTAGTACGCCTGTGCCATGTCTTTTGTGAGACCAGCTTGTTGGTAAACATCAGTTCTGGGAGTTCTGAGAAGCATGTGTGGAGGAAGGGGGGGGCACGGCACATGGTGGTGGAGGGGGGGGGGGGGGGGTTAGTGGGCGAGAGTGGAATGTCTGCCGCAGTGTGCACAATCACAGCCATTGGGGAGGGGGTATGTTTGGGTCCCACTGTGGGCATCAGGCATAACAGCTCACAGCACTCGGTGTCACTGGCACAGGTCGGTTCAATGCAAAAAGGGGGCGGGGGGGGGGCATGAGTGCCCGTTTCTCAACCCCCCCACCCTGCATCGCCAGGCCAGTCCCCTCGCTCGCCCCCCTCTTTCGATTTCCCATTCTTCTTCCCCTAAAATACAGTCGCAGGCAGGGGCTAAGCTGCCAGATGACAGGCTTCGTCCGCGACCACTTCTGTCTACCCCCAATGGCCCTGCAACCGGTTTTGCAACCGCCAATAACCGCCTTTGCAAGCACTTTCCAAGCCCTCACACCCCCTCTAGCAGATCCATGGGAAACCCTTTGTGGTGCCAAACTCTTTCAGTGGTAGAATCAGAAGCAACGCTTTATGGAGAAGATTTCGTTGATCTGTGTTCACTTCCATCCCCAGGAGGGGTGGGGCCGCGCATCACTGGCATGGCATGCCCAGCGTCCCTGGTGACAACGGCAGTGGGACTAACTACAGTATATCCTCGAAGGGCTCATGCACTGTCAACCAGCGGCAACCATCCCCTGGCAACACAGTGTAAGATGGTAGTAGCACTTGCCAATAGCTTGTGAATGGACCAAAAACCTGTCGCAGATTGCGGGTGATGCCCACGTCGTAGATGTTAACATAGACTTCCCCTAGCAAAGAGGCAGGGATGAGAGGGAGCGGCTGCAGCAGTGGACTCGTGGAACGTTCTGTTGGCGGTGGGTTAAACGCTCGCGTAATACCTGTAGTGGTGTGCAGTATGACCTGGTCGTCGGTCAAGGTTAGTCTTTGGGGGCGGTGGGGGGGTCGAGATTGGAATGTAAAACTGCCACATCTCAAGATTGCAGCTGCTGCATGTCCACTCCCCTGCCAGCGCTTGCAGGGGGGGGATGAACCAACAAAGTGGAGTAGGTTTGTGGGCTGGTACTTCCACTGTTACAAAACTGGTGTTCTGCAGAGGCGTGGGCGGTGGTGCAGTGTTTCCATTGTTTCTCAGATTGGGAGGCATTGCCAGAAGGCAAATTTGTGGGTGACAGTACAATGCTTGTTCCACACCCACTATTGCAGCCGTCTGCCCTCAGGGCATGTGCTCCCCTGCCGGCCAGCCGGGGAGGGGGGGCTGGAGTAGGTTTGCTGGCTGGTATTTTCGGTTTTAAAGCACTTAATTCGGAGGCCAGCCACGACTAATGTGTTCACTGGTTCGCATTGTAGACCGCATGTTGAGGGCTATATTCACGATACTGGCTTGTGTTTTGCAATTGCGTGCCTCCGGGCGGTATGTGGCTCCAGGAAATGTGTGCATATGGGGGGGGGGGGGGGGGAAGCGGTGTGTTGGGGGGGTGAAACGTCTGTCCCTCTGTTCAAAATATGTGCACTTGGCCCATGTGGGGGGGTCAAAATGTTTGGCACATTTGAAGTCCCCATTCAGGTCTGAGCACTTTTGCTCCACATAATTGGGGAGTAAAGACATTTTTCACTACTCACCAACTAGGACCTTCTGGCGGATGCATACCAGAGAGGGGAAACAAATGTCCAGAGAGAATTATAATTCCACAAATTCTGTCGGCTCTAATTCTGCGGAAATCCTTAAAATGTGTGATTTCATTATGTCAATTTCCTGGATTTTGTTTCCCAAAACACCAGAGACGACAGAAGGCTGCCAGCACACTTTCCTAGTGCGGTAAATCTCGATTGATATTGAAATGCATGAAATTTGCTGCTGTTGCAATGCGGGGCTGCAATGTATAGGACACACTGCACATGTGCAAGCAGGCCGTTGGGGCTTGTGTTAACGAAAATGTCACAGTGCCGCTTTGTTCACCCATCGTGATTGCCACAAAACACCTGAAACATGGGTGTAACAATGGCGTGGGGCCTTTCGGTCAAATGCCTCTGAAATCCCAAAGCACCTAATAAACAATGTTGTTGTCGGCCCCACTACGTCGGCAAAAAACAAGGCTGCTCCCCATGGGCGTAGGTTCGGGGGTCTGTGAGGGGGGCGGGGGTTCCTCACATGTACGCCCCCTGTGAGCAAAGCACACCTTTGCGCCTCAGATCATGATACATGGACCTGTTGTAGTGGAATTCGATGGTGGTTTGGTTGCTGATCACGAGCCACGTATTCCAAGCTGCACGGAAGGGACGCAGATGACGTGCAGCAGCA
This sequence comes from Eutreptiella sp. 'Long Island Sound 2002', assembly GCA_964036045.1. Taxonomy (NCBI): domain Eukaryota; phylum Euglenozoa; class Euglenophyceae; order Eutreptiales; family Eutreptiaceae; genus Eutreptiella; species Eutreptiella sp. 'Long Island Sound 2002'. The sequence goes on along the minus strand of OZ038389.1, from coordinate 68,111,757 downwards.
CGAGGGTGGGTGGGGGGGTGCACAGAATGGGACTCAGTACACTGCACTGCAACGCATTGTGCAGGCACCGGCAGCAACACGAGGGGTGGCATACAAAGGAATAGGCACATGGCGAAGAAGACGGCTGCGGCGATCACGAACGTGAAGATGAGGGCCCCGGTCGCACTGTCTCGCTCCTGAACCGGCGGCACATGAAATTCTCGTCCCCCTCCCCGCCCAACACGCCCTGTCCCCTCCCAAGTGCACCTCAGGCCACGGCCGGGAGAGGGGTCCCCCGTGTATAACAGACACAGGGACAACTGTCCTACATCAGAGAGGCCTTGTCGGAGAGGCTGAGTGGGCGTGATGATGACACAAATGACGCGTGGGGGCCGTGACATTGAGGCGAGTGCATAGAGACCGACCTACGAGCCGCCCAACAAGGGCTGGACACGCTGAGCCAGGTCGTACGGCAGGCACACGCCACACCTCGGCACACGGAGGAGGATAAAGGGCGGCTCAACCGGGATCTAGCGGCGGCACAATGGGCTACCATAGAGCAGCACACACTTTTAAGGGGGCGTGACTGAGGTTAGGCTCACTACTGCAGAAAAAAATCATGCATGATACGTGAATGGCAAATGCAATGCGGAGTACTGTAAGCGATGGTAGATTTCGTAGCGCACCATGGCGATGGACTTCTAATTGCTGGGATTATGGCGGCACTTTTTGTTGATATGCTGGTCTTGGTGAGGCGTTTGATCATTGTTGCAAAGAGATACTAAAGCGGGGCCAAACCGGAAGGCTATGCTTTTTGGATGCATCAAAAGCATAAATGCCACAATGCCGGAGGTATATTGTCAGCTTCTCCCATGGAAAGGGAATCGGTCACCAATGAATGAATGAATGAATGAGGCAGGAGGGGTTTGTCACAAAGCAATTGTGATCAATGGGGGACGTGTGTCCACACATTGACAGCCGGGACCCCCCAGCCTCCCCTTAAAATGTGGAATGTAGTTTTGGATGGATAGAGGCTTGAAAATAAAAAATACATTGGGGGATCGTTTTGTTAGGCAAAATAATGATTCTAGAAGGGGTTAGACGTCCAATATCATGGCTTGGGGTTTGCTACGCGAACGACCCCCCCAAAAAGGGGGTGTGTGTGGCATCCGCCCCAATTCTTGATCTAACACCAGAATTCGCGTTAGTACAAAGAAAAAACAAACAAATTGGCTCTTGGACTTGGGATTGGGAGGCCATTTTCTCAAACCCCTCCCCCACACCATCATGGGGCTCCTGATCCCCCCCCCCCCCAAGAGCAAATTTTTGGTCACCCATACAAGTAGTAGCCCTAACCTGGTAAAGATGCGACATGCAACATGAGAGAGGTGAGGGGTCTGGGTCTGACGATGACGACCAATATTCAGATACCTTGAGCCACTGCAAGCTAAAAAAAATAGGAAATAAAAAAAGAGAGGCAACACCAGCACAAGCAACGGAATCTACTTGCGTCAAAAAATGTAAGGAGGGACTGTCCAGGGCCAGGTTTTGAATGAGCAAACAAAGTATCGTACATGAGAAAGGGAGGCAGTCCTCTCGTACAAACAAAGTTCCTCCTTCTTGTAGTACCTTTGATATTGACATTGCCCACAGTGGACGTATGTGCAGGCCCTCTCCAGCATTGTCCTCCTACGCTTTCTAGCCCTTCAACTTCACCTTGCTTTTTCTAGAGCCGTGCACACACACACAAGTATACCCAATTGCTTTGTGCAGTGTAGTGGGAGGTCCAAAGTAGGAGTCTAGTGGGCATGGGGAGTCATGGGTTTAGCACAGATGAGCTATGAAAGGGGGGGGGGGGCGATGAGAGGGGGGGGGGGGTCAGTTCAGTCAAAAATGAAAAAGTCACTAAGACGCAGGTTGTATGCACAGTGATATGATTCATAGCAAGACAACCCTTTTAGCAGAGCGTGAAAGGGTATTTTCTAGTTGTAAATTTCGAGTTTCCCCAATGAGGATTGACCTGTTGGTCCCGGGGGGGGGGGGGGGGGGCATCCTCCTTGAACTCAATTCTTTCTCAAGCACCATTGGTGTGAGAGCAGGTCCCAAACGGCGGCACTGGCCTGAGCCACAATCGGACCGACAACCAAAATGTATCTCTGCAAATGTGTGGCTTGGGGAAGGACCCACGGGGTAACTCAGGTACAGTCCTTGCACTGACATCCCCCGCACCATTTTGGCACAGCAGAAGGGGGGCGCGCCATAGAGGCCGAAAGAGTATGCCGGGTGGTTCTTCCGGGCGTTCGCCTTTTCACAGGGGAATCCTCCACTTGTGGATAGGTGAGTTGGTTGCCCGCCCGTTGGGTTGGGGGTGAGGAGGGCAGGTTCAGAAAAACTGTGAGGGGCAGGGGGGAAATTTATTTTAACTGTGTGAGGAGGGACAGTCGTCCCGATACTCACAAGGGCTGCTTCTGCCCCTTGGCATCCCTCCCATGCCGGTGCCGGCATATTCGACACAAAGTCTTTACCAAGACAGTGGAGTGCGTGACCACCACTGATGTTGGAAATGTAACACAGGGCTAGGGGTTCCAGATCACCGAGTGTTACCCAGTTGTTTCAGGGATTCACCGCCCATGCATCACTCTGGCATTCCAACAGTACGTCAAGTATCACGCGGCAGAGCCACGACACACATTGTCCTGACCGTTCAGCAAGCCGCCGTCAGGCGCCCCCACGCATTGTCCATTCTGTCCAGGAGGGCACGGTGAGCCGCCGGCGAAAATTAGGTTGCTTGAACAGGGGCAAGGAACATCTGCAGTGGCGATCAGCACAGGCAGCAGGAAGAGCAAGCGCAAGGCGGTAAATGCAAATGACAGAGACAGTTACCAGTTTACCTGCCGCGAGGCCGTAGAATTGCCAAGCCAGCCAATGTAGTTGAGGCCGATCGTGATACAGCCATAGATGCAGGCGATCCAGAGATAGAGAAGAAAGAGAAAGAAGTACCTGCGAAGAGAAAAGACGCAGCGCACTCGGATCTATGGAACTGTGCACGGGGGACAAGTGGTGCCGTGCCCTGAAATGGTAGGTCGCGTGTGCATCAAATGCCCCTGGTGTAGCTGACGTACAACGCATAGAAACATCACCCCATTTGGAATGAGACACTTCCCACCACTTGAACTTCGTGATACAGCGTAAAATGGGTAGAACCAAGGCGAACATCGACAAATACAATTGCATTGGGGGCCATGTTGCGGAGGGGGGGGGGGGGGTTCTTCAACATTGGACACCATGCTTAAACGCTGGACAAGTTTCTAAAGGAGGGGGGCTGGGGGGCTGTATAGCCCCCCACCTTTTTGTCCGGGGGGGGGAGGGGCTGTTTCGCCATCCCCCCAGTTTATTTCCACCCCCTGCAAAACCCAGAACCCCCCCTCGCTTTATATCCAGACCCCTTTTGTTTGTCCAAGCCCCCCCCAGCTGCATACACAGATCCGCACGGTATATACACCCCCCCTTTTATATCTAGACCACGCCCCACACATCAGACCCGCCCCCTTCATATCCGACCCCCGCCATTCGTATTCAATCCCCCATTTATATGCAAGCCCTCGCCTTTTTACATATCATGCCCCTGCTCTCTGGCGGTGGTTGGTGGGCACCGTTGAAATTGTCAGCAGTTTGTCTTTTGATACGTCGGTTTCTGTGCTTACCTGCACAAGGAGTCACAGGTGCCCTTGTGAGATAGCCCCCGCGTGAAAGTTTCCCCCTCCCTGCGTCTGTGGCACACTATTTTTCTGTGTCTGGCACCCTCCAGGCTGCCCTCGTTCAGGCAGGGGCGGTCCCAGCTTTACACATCCAGCAAACCGCATGGCAGTGGGGCGTCATTCAGGTAGGGCGATAATGCAAGGACAGAGGCAAGAGGTACCAATGCTACAGTCAAATTTCCGGCACCCTCTCCCCCCGTGTGAACATACAAAACGGATCCTGCCTCTGCTCGGACGAGAGGCAGAGAAGCACAAAGGAAGCCGACCTATGGTTATAGTGCCCAACACATGAGTTGATCCAGGGGCAATGATGATCCATCTTCAACACACACTTGCCACAGATGTGACAGTGATGTGTACGTGGGGGCTTGGGCACCTGTCAGAAGGTAGCATGCGCATCAAATACAAGGCACTGTGGTGACGTAATGGCGCTGAGAGGGAGTAAGAGGTTGAAAACACACACAGTTTAGTGGTGTGCAGTGTGTCTTGGGAGTGTGGGAATGCCCTGCAGTGTGCCTACTTCCAGGGGGTGGGGGGTTCTCACTTTGCCATGGGGATGGTGGAAATTGGAAATGATGATGTGGAGTGACATGACATGCCACCTCAGCAAAATCAAAGCAAAAATAAAGGGTCCATGTTTCTGGGTGAGCTGGAACTCGTTTTGGGCTATGGGACAAGATCATGAGTGAAACTTTGCCCTTTTGGGAACTGAAAATTGACTGTCTTTTGATTGCTGCATTTGTCTATTGCAGTCTGGATCTACGTGCCCGGCGCCCCGTCCCCCCTTGCGAGAACGGCAGTAAAAGCGCTGAATTAGACGGAACCTCTAACAAGGGCGCTATTCACATGAGCAGGATACACAAGCAATGTCCTTTGCATCCTGAATGCACTATTTGTTGGGTGACTCCCCGATCTCCACGTCCAAACTATAAGAAGGGTTTGCAAAAGCGGAGCACAAGAAGACTGTAACAGAACTTGGGACGGCAGTGATACAGTGTCGCCAAGACCGGGCGTACCGGCGGTAGAATGGATGGGTGCGGCTGCTTCCACTCCGCGAACACGCCAGACCCCACACGATCACGGACCCAAAACCAAAACCCTGGAAGAATCGCTGTGCAACACGGTTAAACCAGCCCTTGACACACGGGCTGACCAGTTTCAAATGGGAGGGAGGCTCCACGGTGCGGGACGCCGGAATCCGCTAAAACACTGGCGAAGGGGGCGGGCGGGCAGGAATGGACAGAAAAACTGCCTAAGTGGGGAAGTGCAAACAAAAGTTCAGGCAAGGCTCAACTAGTATTGGCAAAAGCGGAGCACAAGAATATTGCAACAGAACTTGGGAATTCATTCTCCGCTGTGGGCTCGCCCTCCCGTGGTGGAAGGTAAAAGGCCGCAAAAACGCCCGCCCACCCCGGAACACACAAGCTCGCAGGCCACCACTCAGACGGCCATACCCTGTAGACCCCCCCCCCAACCGCCAGACTCCAGCATGTAAGGCCCACGGACGGCGCGCAACACGCATGGGGTAAAAAACTGAGGTAGAATAATGAACCGGAAGCCGCTATGCAGCGCCGAAGCTCGCAAACACATAGGAGAAACAAACGAGTGCGCAAAGTCGAAGCAGCGCACCGGCAACAGCTCCCATCCGCCCGAAACAACTCCCGGCCTGCGTAGCCGAACGGCCAGAGGCCAGGGCGCCGCTGAAAGCCGAACGGGCCCGGGGCCATCCACACTTTGCAAAACCCCATGGTAGGTCAGCGGGATGCAGGGGACAGAGCGTCATAGGGTACCACGCCCGGGCGCCGGTAACCTAGGTAAAGGGCACAGGGGGGTCAACCACAGGAATACCCTCCAGGATGCGACCTGCTAACGGCTACAAAGGGATGCCACGGCCTGCTGACAACACCCCACAAAGATTAGGACCCAAAAAGCGCCATACACCCGGCCACAGGCCAGTTACCACAACCCATCATGATGCCCCTTCTCGCTCGCCAGTAAATGCACCCACGGTCTACGCACTAACGAAGTGGAGCAACACCTGCAGAGGAAAATGGGCAAGGGGTCAGAGGGGCCTGAAGAGGCGGGCCACGCAAAGCGCAAGGTGCGGCCCGGCTTGCACCCATACATATGGGAAGGTACGGCCCTCCACCCTCCGGTTGGTCGAGAGGGTGAGGAACGCAGTCTGGATGCCTGTGTGCAGCCTCCACCGGTGCCGGCAAAAATGGCCCGGGATGTCAAATTTGACACCCGGGTTGCCGGCGGGGTCGCGGTCCTGGACCGCAGTGCCGCGCAAGCAGGCTGCCAAGTCCATGGCCGCGGCTGCAAGGAGGTCTGCCGCATCAGAGCGTGTGCACGGTCTCTGGAACACCAGACGTGCCCGGGCTCCGAGCCACAGGCGGCGGACAGGCCACCTGGCCGGGTGACCTGCGATGCCCTGCCCCTGGAGGCGGGCTTTGGCGTGGCGGCGCCAACGCCGCATCAGAGCGCTTGTGGCGGCGGCCACCTCGGTGACAGCGCTTAGCCTTGGAGACTCCTCTACGCCGTGGCATAGCACGTGAAAGGATACGCTAAGCGTGTCACGGCGGAAAGGGCCGCTCCGCCTGCAGAACCTTGGTGCCAACTGCAGCCCCCCCACCCCCCCGTCCCCGCCCAACCTCAACAATCGCGCAGACAAAGGTAGCCACGGACCTTACAGGCATCGAGGTGGCACAACATATGTTGCCATATATCCCAAGCCCTCACCTCGGCCCTGGCCTGTGATCCCCCGTGCTCGGAGTTCACTCTGGACATGGGGTCGCCTGGCATGAGGTCCGACGGCACCCACACAAGCCTCACCACCAAACCCGAAACCCACAAAATCCTGGCCAACGACCGCAAAATTGCCTGTTGGTGGTGAAGGTGGCTGCAAGCGCGCACGGACAATGCGTGGGCCAGTGCCACTTCACTATCACTACAGATAGTGACAGATGACAGGCCCAAGTGTACCGCCAAGCGCACCACCCACGCCATCACGTGCAACTCCGTTGTTTGTTGACTTGCGTACCAGCGCGGGGGCGGGTAGAAGGACCTAACTCCCAGGAAAGGCACACGCGCACCAACCGTCCACCTCGCCCCATTCCGGGCCCCATCCACACAGGCAAGCAAATTGCCTGCCCAAATAGATGATGCTGTCAAGCACTGCTCCGCACCGAAGTTAAACGCCGTAAGGTGGGGCCAGGCTCTGCGGGCGGCAGGGGTTGCCCACGGCTCGGCCGGCAACGCTGCAAGAGTGGCGAGGCCTTCAAGTAGTGTAACAGGCAGGCCATGGTGCGGTTGCCGCTCCCCATCCACTGTCTGACCCCAACGGAGCCAAAACCACGCCCCCGCCCCAAACGGGCACCTCAGCCCACGCGGACGAACGTGCTAGTTGAGCAAGCCAAGGTAACCGCGGAGGTGAAACCCACCCCCATCTCCAAGGGCCGGCCTCATCCACCCCACCCAAAGCTGGAGCAGCGCCTGCGTGATGCGGGCTACCGTTCGCGGCGCAAGGTTCAGGGCCTTCCTCCATCTTCCGTCTTTCTCCATCAGGGTATCCTCCATCGGGCTCTGTGCCGTCTGCGGCCCCCCAAGACCGGCTCCCTCCGGTGCAACGCCTTTTGGGAGGTGGGAGCCCCTCTGGTGCGGCCACTCGACAGCAGCAAGCCGGATCCGGTGAGGCGGGGGCGGGCCACAAGGGCGGCGAACCACCCACTTCCACCGAAGAGTCAAGCGCGCCCTTGCATACACGGAAGACACGGCCCACCACTCTGGCTCTGCGATCCCACCCTCTGACCCTGGGGCGCCACGGACCGGCCCGTGGGCAGCCGCCGACTTCCACCTAGGTCGTTCCCGCCCCATAAAGCGGGAGGGCCTGCCACTGGGTCTCACTGGGCTGGGGCTTGTTGGTCCAACTGTGAAGCTGCCATCGGGTTCACCACCGGATTCTCCACGGTTGTCGTCGGCGTCCACATTGGAATCGACGATGATGGGCCTTGTAGTGCACCCCGTCTGGCGGACTCCCCCAACAGCACCCCCCACGCCAGCCACCGGGGCGCACGGCTGCACAGTAGCCTGAACGACCACGGCGCCGGGCGCATCCTCATGAGCTGGACAGGGCAGCAACGGAGGGTCCACCGTCTCAGCGATTGCATGCACCACGTCGTCCGTCGGGACACGGCATTCCACAGACTCCCCGGCATCAGATGTAGCATCGGACTGCCCTCTTCGGATCCGGGTGATCGTCCCGTACGTAGGACGTTGCTGGTTGTCGCTTCCAACTGCTGGAGCCCCGTGCCGCGCGTAGGACGAGAGGCTCTGCTCTTCCTCCTTGTCGGCGTGTCAACCACCCGAGGCACGTACCTGGTCAGGGTTCTAGTGGTGTACCCCTCTTCCCCAGTTTTGCTATTCCAAAACTGGATAGACCCCGGTAGCGTGAGATCCGCCACTCGGATAGTGGCCAGCTCCCCGACACGCAGAAAGCATACCCAGGCAAGGGTTGAGAGGGCCCCGAGAAGGGGTCCGTACTTGGACTTGGACACGGTATCGACGAGGACGACCAGCCCGGCCGTCGGAGAGTACGGCTGCGGTCTGTCTGAGGCCACTACCGCTGCGATCCGTTTGTGAAGCGTGGTGAATGCCGGTGCAATCCATTGCAAATCCTAAACGGCGCAGACGGCCGACGTGAGGCCTCGGATGGAGGACGCGGTCGCCCCAATGCCTGCCCGCTCCGCGTAGACGCCTGCCAATGCCTCTGTGATTATAGCGGACTCGTTCGCGCCGCGTAGGATGCCATCATGCGAAGTCGGGAACCATATTGGGCCCTAGTACGGGGACGCCACAATAGGATGGCGCTTTCATCCGGCTACCTGGGCTCATTGACGTTAGACGCTCGAGGTCTGCGAGGAGGGTGGGAGTGTCGCTTGCGACCCCCCCCCCCCCCCGGGGGGGGCCTTAGGCCCGGGGGGGGGGGGGTCCTGTGGTTAAGACCAGTGGGGGCACTGGAAGTGCCAGTGGCGCCCCGCCGGGTAGCCACGCTGGGTGCAGCGCTTGCAGTCTCCAGTGGTTGGGGAGTCAACGGGGATCCACTCCCCTTGGCGTGTCTACCATTGCAGCACGCCCCTCACCACCCTAAACTTGACAATTCGCCACACGAAGCTGTCCCCAAGGGCCTCTCGGGCTTCCTCCAGTGTAGCATGCTGCTGGTACGACTGCATGGTACTGCTGGTCGATCCTGCATACCTTCGGGTGTATGCCGTTTGGAGCTGGTTAACGCGGTCCCAGGTGCGCCACGCCAGCTCCTCGCCCAGGTCCATCATGTCGTTGGCGACTTGGCCTTTGAATTCGACTAGTCGTGGAACTTCGCCGACTTCTCTAGCCCTCAGCCTGACACAGGCTTTCAAATTAGACAAGATAAGCCTCATCGACGGAGTTAGCTGAGGACTCTCGAGGGCTTTCAACTCCAGCACGGATAGGGCAGGGAGGGTCGGACCTTCCTTGACAAACACCTTGACCAGTTGTTCCCGTAGCTGTTGGATTTCTATGGCTTGTTCTGCGAGCCTCTCCTCCGCTGAGGCGTGAGGCTAATGGGAGTCGTAAGAAGGTTGCGTGGCATGCCCGTCCATGGCACTCATTATGAAACAAATGGACAGAAAAACTGCCGAGGTGGGGAAGTGGAAAAAATGAGGCGAGGCTCAACTAGTGGTTAAAGTGAGCGGCAGGACGGCAATCGGTATCTCTACATGATGTTCAGGGCTTGCGCCAAGTTCGAGCCATTGTGTTGGTCCCTCACCTGGGTTCTGGGCGTTAGTGCCTATCACCTACTGCGATTGGGTCACGGCTTTCTGATGGTGTTCCATGTTGGTTTTTGCTTAACGTTTGGTGCACTTGTTGTTGCTGGCCCCGTTCGGCCACACACCATTCACTCGGCTTTCACCGGGTAACGGAGGGTTTGGGGTGTAGTCAGTGGTCAACTGAGTGCGTCACTACCACCGACGGATGTGCCCCTACGTGTCTAGGATTGAAAAACCCTAGTGGGTACAAGCATGTTCGAGGTCAACAAACACACAGCCATACAAATAGGGGTAGGTGCACAAGGAGGTGGGTGTGCTCAGGGGTGTGCAAGTGCAGTGTATGTGCAATTGGAGTGCAGCAGTGTGAGCTTTCCGTGCCGCACCAGATAGTTGATGCCGTGTCCGGCGAGAAGGGGGCCGGCCAACCGTCATCATTATTGGTTTCTATCCCGTGATGGGGCCACGGTGAAGAGCACTCCGCAAAGAGCACCTATCTTGTGCCGCATATTGTCGCGTGCTCCTGGGCGGGAAGCAAATTGCTCTGCGGGGGGGGGGGGGATGACACGGAGGCCCATTTTCCCAACCCCCCCCTCCTCGGCCGCCGTGACGGGAGGGGGGGTTTAAGGCGGAGGTGCCCGACCTGCCGTGCCGGGGGGGGGGGCCAAATCACAAAAAAAAAAACCCACTCTTCATGGACAACCACGAAAAAGAATTGCCAAATGTCGTGGTTCCAAAAGTTACAAAAACACCTACTGCCTTTTTTTGAAGACGGCCCCAACAGGTCAGGTGTGGACTAGCCGCGCCTGCCTGCCATGGCCTTCATCGCCACTCCATGTCAACCCCCCCCCACACCGCAGAGCAATTTTTAGGTGGCCCTGTGGGGAGCGCGACTGCGCCCTAGAGCGCCATCTCATGGTTGGTACCTCCACTAACAGAGAAGTGCCGCCTCTGGGAGGTTGGTGTGCAGTTGTCCACATCCACAAGTGGGGTTGAGCATAGCCCTTGCACGGGGGGGGGGGGGGTTCTCAAGAGGGTTAGGGGTTCGCATTTCTGTACTTTTCATGCCACCTTCTGTACTTGATCATCCTATCATACTGATCTGAACAGATCAAAACTGATTGGTGGAGTCTTCACGTTGTGTCGGATGGTTGCGTGTAAGGAAGAATCCTTGCACTGCGCGCGCACTGCGCGCTAGTTTTAGACTATGTTCCCCTAGAAGAGCCCCTAGGCACCCTAGTCCCTAGTCTGAAAATCTGGGTGTGTTGGTTCCTGAAAATCACCTACAGTGACCTGCAGAGGTGCCAAAGAAGCGAAGACATGAGAAACTTGCCCACTCACCCGGAATATTCTAGGTTTTGGTGACGAAGACAGGGCATAAAAAAAAATTGAGCCCGGCACGCAGGGGCCGTCTCCACGCTTTTGTACGCGACCCCCCCCCCCAGAAGAAGTGGGCCGAAGGCCCCCCCGGGGGGCGGGGGGGCATTGGAGGGGGTGGGGTTCAGGGTGGGGCGATGGGGGGGGGGGGGCAGTCGGGAGCTAGGGTTAGGGTCACCGAGCTGGTGGAACCAGTCTTGGTTTTATAACCCTTTTTAGTGTCTAGGGTGGACCTACGAGGTTTGGCAGCAAGCAAGCAGCAAGCAAGCAGCACGCGCGAAATGGGGAAAAATCAAAACTCCGTCGTGGTGCTTCAGATTCGGGTGAAATTTTGGTGGATGATACCTATGGGTGTGAAGTACAATCACACAAAGTTTGAGCGAGAAACTCAACGGTGGCGGCCGGGAACGGGATTCGCAAGTGGCGGACCTCAGTTTCAAAAACTGCAGTTTAGGGCCAAAAAGCAGCAATTTTTGGGCCAAAAAGGCCCTGGAACACATTCAAAACGGCCAAACGAAGGGAAACGGTGGGTACACTCCACATGCGGCTTGACTTCCCCGTGTCAACGAGCTCTTTGCGGCCCTCTAACTCCATGATATGTCCCGGAATTGGCCCAAAAAGGCCCCCAAATGCTCCCAATGGCGACAGCCACAAACCAAGAATAGGCCATATCTTTGGCTACATGGCTCAAAATGCGATTCCCAGGGCACCTAATCCACCCGCAATCCCCCACTATTTGTGGTTTCCACCCCTCAGAATTGCCCAAACGGACGCCTAGACCCCAATACCTAGGCCCACTAGGTTGCGGCAAGCTGCAAGCTCAAACCCAAACAGGTGGGTGCCCAAATGGTCAACAGGGTCCAATGGGGGCAAAAAGATGACTTTTCTCAAAAATGATCCTAGACCATCGCGACGCTAAAACAAGTCTTTTTGGACCGTTTTGAGCTTGTGGTGGCCCATTTTGGTCCTCCAAAAATCCCAAAATGCCTTGAAAATGGGCTGTTTTGGGACCAAAAATGGGTCAAAAATGGGTCAAAAACACATTTTTCCAAACCTCATCCTAGACCATTTGGGGTGCACAAATGGCTGAAATGAGCCCGTTTTGAGCCCATTTTGGGGCATTTTGGCCCCTCAGAAGTCCAAAAAGCCTTGAAAGTGGGCCTCGTGGTGATCGGGTTCACTTGCAAGCTGATTCCACTTTGTCAAGAGCCATCAATGTGTGAATCATTCTTGATGTCCCTCACCAGTCATAGACGATGTTCCCTCCCCCACCAGCTCGGTCCCAATATTCAGTCTTGATTAGGGTCAGGGTCACCGAGCTGGTGGAACCGGTCTTGGTTTTATAACCCTTTTTAGGGTCTAGGGTGGACCTACCAGGTTTAGCAGCAGCAGCAAGCAGCAAGCAGCAGCAAGCAGCAAGCAGCACGCGCGAAATGGGGAAAAATCAAAACTCCGTCGTGGTGCTTCGGATTCGGCTGAAATTTTGGTGGATGATACCTATGGGTGTGAGGGACAACCACACAAAGTATGAGCCAGAAACTCAACGGTGGCGGCTGGGAACGGGTGTCGCAAGTGGCGGACCTCAGTTTCAAAAACTGCAGTTTAGGGCCAAAAACAGCCATTTTTGGGCCAAAACAGCCCCAGAACCCATTCAAAACGGCCAAACAAAGGGAAAGTGTGGGTACACTCCATGTGCGGCTTGACTTTCCTATGTCTACGAGCCCTTTGCGGCCCTCTAACTCCACCATATGTCCCGGAAACCGCCCAAAAAGGCCCCCAGAAGGCCCAAATTTTGTGCAGATTGGCGGGCGACAGCCACAAACCAAGAGCAGGCCATATCTTTGGCTACATGGCTGAAAATGCGATTCCGAGGGCACCTAGTCCACCCGCAACCGCCCACGTTTTGTGGTTTCCACACCTCAAAATTGCCCAAACGGACACCTAGACCCCAATACCTAGGCCCACTAGGCTGCGGCAAGCTGCAAGCGCAAGCCCAAACAGGTGGGTGCCCAAATGGGTCAATATGGTCCAATGGGGCAGAAAAATGACTTTTCTCAAAAATGATCCTAGACCATGTGTGATGCTAAAGCAAGTGTTTTTGGACTGTTTTGAGCTTGTGGTGGCCCATTTTGGTCCTCCGAAAATCCCAAAATGCCTTGAAGATGCGCTGTTTTGGGACCAAAAATGGGTCAAAAATGGGTCAAAAACGCATTTTTCCAAAACTCATCCCACACCATTTGGGGTGCACAAACGGGTGAAATGAGCCCATTTTGAGCCCACTTTGGGGCATTTTGGCCCCTCACAAGTCCACAAGAGCCTTGAAAGTGGGCCTTGTGGTGAAGGGGATCACTTGCAAGCTGATTCCACTTTGTCAAGAGCCATCAATGTGTGACTCATTGGTGTCCCTCACCATTCATATCTAATGTTCCTTCCCCCACCAGCTCGGTCCCAATATTCCGTCTTGATTAGGGTTAGGTGTAGGGTTAGGAGCAGGCTGAGGGTTGGGATGGCGTTAGGGTCAAGGTTGGGTTCAAGGATAGTGTTGGGGTGCTCCACCGCCTGGGCGGGGAGGGGTGCTACGTGGGCAAGTGAAAAAAATTGTATGTATGGCCGGCAGCTATTGACCCTTGGTAACTAAGTGGGCCCGGACGGCAGGGAGGGGGGGGGGGGGGGGCAGATTGATTAAGTTTGCTAGCAAGACATTTGAAACAAAGATGCAAAAACAGAAAACCAGCAAATTAATGAATTCCGGGTATCCCACGAAAAAAAATTTTAATTCAGTGAATACCCAGATCCAGCTCCGTGTAAGGCTGAGGGGGCACAGTGCCAGTAATTACAACACAGAGGATGACTGCTCACTGGCATGTGTGCCACTACTTCGAGACTAGGCCACGCAAAGAGCTTCAGGTTAGGGTTAACCAGGAGGCAAAATGGGGGGGGAGGTAGAGAAGGTGTGTGTATGGGGAGTGTGTGAAAGTCTTTTTTAGGGGTGGTCAATGGTAGGGGAGGGGGGACAGGCAGGGAGGGGTAGTATGGGAGAAAGGGGACGAGGGGGGTTTGGGGTACACCAGATGGATGCCAGCCTTGCATGCAAGGCACTTAACTGTACTCGGAAAACCTGGAACAAGGGGGACCTGGAGGCCTCAAACTGGTCAGCTGAGACCGATGTCCATGACACTTCCAGCCGTTGTTCAATAGCTTTCCCCAAATGATCTGGGTTTGCTTGGTGCCTCGAGTCACTGTCCTTGATAGCTTCTGAAGCTCAGCCCTTGGCCCTCCGAATCTTCCCCCCCTCACCCCTGGCCTCCGCTCCTCTTACCCCAGCCCATCTCCTTTCCTCACAGAAGGCTGGGTCACTATGACCACCGTGGAAATACCCAAGTGCAGCTGCACTGCCGCCTGCTGCTCCTCTCCACCTCCCCTCCTCTTCCCCTCTTCCCATCTTAGTGCAACCACAATAAATGAATCACGGAGTAGTATTCCCTTCTTCTCCTTCCATTTTCCAAACTGACCATTGAGGTTTACACCACTGCACCAGCACCAGGTGCTGAGAGATACAACCAGAATAAATTAAAGTATGTAATGAATTTTTTGTTGTACACCACATTTGTAGCTGTGCATCCCAAATGAATCATTTTTGCACGTTGATTTGTTTTGTCATCGCTCACTTATGACCAAAATCACCCGTCAGTTGTTACAAATTTCGAATTCAGCCAGGAGGGTCGGCATGACATGGAGCGGCACAACCGTTTCAGCAGAAGGTTACAATTCTCAATGTCAGGCAGAGGGGTGGTGCTACATGACATCTGCTTGGAAACAGTAGCGATCTTCAGTCAGGGGGTAACTGGTCCCTTAGGGGCAGATCCGTCTAGGGCATGCAGGAGGGGCTGTGACGGTAGTGCACGTTTCTATGGAGGTAACTGGGCTACTGACTTGTAAATGCACCACAACACAGTCCGGCATTCCTCCACTGCAATCCTGCAACACCTCTGGTTGTCCTTAAATGACAGCCCTGTCACAGGAGGGCACACCTTGCAGTGCTTGCAGAACTTTGTCCAGCCCTTGCCTTTCTTGGGGGCTTTCTCGTTTTTCATCTGCTCCATCTCCTCCTCAGTCAACGTCCCCACAGGGGATCCTGGGGGTGTGCGCACCACCATGAAGTAGTTGAAGACGAGATTAAAAGAAATCCAGGAGGCGGGGATGAAAAACAGGATTCCGAGGAAAGAGTGCATGTCGAAGAGCAGGGGCATGATGACATAGAAATAGATGTAGAGTGTGCCGCAGATCAGGATGGAGGCAATGGCAATGCAGAAGAAACCAAAGATTTTGAAAGCGACCTGTCCAATAGACAGAGCCCGGGACATCCAACTGGCCATGGTGTGCAGCAGCCGTCCAGTTTGGCACGTGAATCGGCAGCACTGCGAATCTGCATAGCGGCAGAGGAGCACTGCATGGGTGTGGAGACCAGAAATTCGGGTAACCTACTGGGAGGTACTATCTGCAACAGCGCTTCCTGCCACAGTTTTCGTGCGGTGCTTTTCTGGTGGCCGTGCCAAATTCCCTTCATCCTCTGACAATTCAAAAGCAGCGCTTGGAGGATAAGTCAGCACAAACTTTCGAAGGAAAATTGAAAATTAGTTTCTGTGAATATCTTCGTCTGTCCATGACATGATGCACTCCTACCCCCCCCCTCCTCCCCCCGCTTGTGCAAGCACGCTGAAAGTCAGGAAAACGACGGTCAGACGGGCTCCCGTGCTTGGGCGAGGCAGTGCTTGCTCAGCGGGGGCGGGGGGGGGGGGGGTAAAATGATACCAAACCCCACCAGCACGACCCCTTGTTTGCGTGCCGGATTTCCCAGGTGTGATGCACATTCGAGCATAGGCAATGCATGTGTAGCCCAGGTGACAGCTGCCGCCTGCCAAGGAGATCAGAATCCAAGCTTTTTTGCACGGATTGTGAGCCAATTAAAATCGTGTAATTTTGCATGAGGATGTTGCAACTTCCCAGTTTCGGAACCACCTTGCGGCCTTCCATTTGACTTCCTTGTGGCTCTTGCGGGAGAAGAACGTCTCGCAAAGCATTTCAATCGGTGATCCACGTACGCGCGTGTGCGCTAGCACACATAGGCAAGGACACGGCAAAATGTCGAAACCTCATCAGGCCATGTGTTACCCTAACCATGCGTTGCACAAGGCTAGGCGCATTTCTACAGGCAAGAGGAAGCAAAGTGTGTGAATGTTGTTGCTACTGCATTCGTGTGTCCGGCACTATGCAGGTATATGCTACTGACCTGACTCAGCCCATTGGAAAAGATCTGTTGAGTGTGGTCCCAAATATATTTGTTGCTTGCCTTCAACAGGGCGTTCGTTTATAGCCTCTGCTTTTTTCTGATGATAATGACAGCCCTGAAGGACAGTCTTCTGGGTCAATTTTCAGCCACTGGCAGTTAACCAGCAACCGCCGACCGCTGGCGATTGATGGCGTTAATGGCCAAAAATTGTTCATTCAGCACCAACTGCGGGGTCAGATGGCTACCAGTGAAAATTCAGATGTATGGATGTATGGATGTATGGATGTATGGATGTCTGCGTGCAGTGCCTGGCTGCCTTCTCCACATTGTGGTGTACATTTGTCAGGTTGAATATACATCAACGAGTATTTGTCTTTTTGCTGAAAGAAAACCTGTCAATTAAGCTTTTCGATACACAAATGAACCACAAATTTGCAATGGACCAAAGAGCACGAGCACCATGTTCAAAGAATGAACAGGACGCCTTGCTGTGTGTTTGGATTGCTTCGCCACTTACGCGCTGACTGTAAGCACGCTTGTCTGTTCTCTCCGCAACAATCTTGGGGCGGCTGATATCTCCCATGGGTAGACACGGGCTGTAGCCATTGCAAGATTGGGGCACACCACGTGTGGTCTGCCTCAGCCTGGTGCATGGTCCAGACAGGCAGGCCTGATTGATTGGTCTGAACCTCCTCCGAGGGGCTGTCATTGCACGTGCTTTTGCACTAACAGTCCCACGGAGAAAATTTGCTGTGAGTTTGGGGCATGCTGCAGCAGGCCTCAATCCATTGGTGGGGGACAGGCGATGTGTCCAAATTCACAGAGGCACCAGAGGGGCATGCCACAAAGAACAATTCAGTGTGCTGTGTGTCCCTTGGTTGTCTGTGGAACATTGGTGGTGCCCAATACCCTCTCCACTCATAAACAATCTGTAGCAGACTATTGCCCTATCCCATCGCACAGTGCACGACCATTGCCCATCCCAAGGTGCACAAATGCACAGATGCACTCCTGTTCAAGCCACAGAACAAGCCACATTGAATCTATTTGTTTGATTTGACCTCACTGCCTGCCTTGCATAGGGCATTTCACACAGTGCGGGCACAGCGTGCACACAGCGCAGGCACCAGCGCGCACACAGCACGCGCACAGTGCCAAATAATACGTTGTTTATCCCGGGAACACCCCTGAAAACCACCCTCCTACAGAAGCATGCATGATTAATGCAAAATAGCATGGGGTGCAGAATTCAGGACCTGGGACCCGTGGCTACCGATGGTGGAAAAGAGCCGACTTTTTGCACAGCGCACGGTGCGCCCCCATACGCTTGATATTGTTCAGTGGATTTTCCGGTAGCCTGCTGCCCAAGAGTCTTGCGTGCTGTGCCGCTTGGGTTTGGGTGGGGATTCAGGCTTTTGGATAATGCAGGTAAGGTTGGTTTTGGGGGGTGCAGACTATGGCAAGCCAGCGAAGTCCACTGAAGGCACTGGGGAAATCTCTCGGAATCAAGGATCAGAGCTGTCCGATGCTACGATTGCCCCACAAGGCGATGTGGTAGCGGGCATGACCCGTAGTGAGGATAAGCTGATGCTGATACCAGGAAATGCAGTGGGAATTGCCACGCCTGTGGGTATCCAAATGCAAAGAAGGACTGAAGGCTGAGTTAAAACGGTGTGCTTTTGGATACTGGAAGTAGCAGTGATGACAACAGCAAAGGCAATTACAGGTTAGGGTTAGGGTCACCGAGCTGGTGGAACCAGTCTTGGTTTTATAACCCTTTTTAGTGTCTAGGGTGGACCTACCAGGTTTAGAAGCAAGCAACCAAGCAGCAAGCAAGCAGCAGCACGCGCGAAATGGGCAAAACTCAGAACTCCGTCATGGTGCTTCAAATTCGGGTGAAATTTTGGTGGATGATACCTATGGGTGTGAAGTACAATCACACAAAGTTTGAGCGAGAAACTCAACGGTGGCGGCCGGGAACGGGATTCGCAAGTGGCGGACCTCAGTTTCAAAAACTGCAGTTTAGGGCCAAAAACAGCCATTTTTGGGCCAAAAAAGCCCTGGAACACATTCAAAACGGCCAAACGAAGGGAAACGGTGGGTACACTCCACGTGCGGCTTGACTTCCCCGTGTCAACGAGCTCGTTGCGGCCCTCTAACTCCATGATATGTCCCGGAAACGGCCCCAAAAGGCCCCCAAATGCTCCAAATGCCGACAGCCACAAACCAAGAATAGGCCATATCTTTGGCTACATGGCTCAAAATGCGATTCCGAGGGCACCTACTCCACCCGCAACCCCCGACTTTTTGTGGTTTCCACCCCTCAGAATTGCCTAAACGTACGCCTAGACCCCCATAGCTACGCAAGCTCAAACCCAAACAGGTGGGTGCCCAAATGGGTCAACAGGGTCCAATAGGGGCCAAAAGATGACTTTTCTCAAAAATGATCCTAGACCATGCGCGGCGCTAAACCAAGTGTTTTTGGACCGTTTTGAGCTTGTGGTGGCCCATTTTGGTCCTCCAAAAATCCCAAAATGCCTTGAAAATGGGCTGTTTTGGAACCAAAAATGGGTCAAAAATGGGTCAAAAACACATTTTTCCAAACCTCATCCTAGACCATTTGGGGTGCACAAATGGCTGAAATGAGCCCGTTTTGAGCCCATTTTGGGGCATTTTGGCCCCTCAGAAGTCCAAAAAGCCTTGAAAGTGGGCCTCGTGGTGATCGGGTTCACTTGCAAGCTGATTCCACTTTGTCAAGAGCCATCAATGTGTGAATCATTCTTGATGTCCCTCACCAGTCATAGCTGATGTTCCCTACCCCACTAGCTCGGTCCCAATATTCAGTCTTGATTAGGGTTAGGTACACCGAAAGCTGTGTGCCTCGTCGGGGCTGATTCGGTGGGGAGATGTGAGAGAGAGAGAGAGAGAGTGTGTGTGTGTGTGTGTTTGTGTATGTTTGTTGTACCATTTTTACCAGGTCTCCCGGTTGAGCCCGTATAGGCCACACTGGCGTCCTCGGGTCGGGTCGCTTACCCCATCATAGCAGGCCCACAGTGCAGGCCAGGGGTGTGAGTGCGTCCCTGTGTTACCCCTCGACCAGTGCGATATGCACTTGGGCCAGAACCTGGCTCGCTGCCCCAGGACCACCCTGGAAGTGGGGTGGTGGCTCTGTGGCTTCCGCCGGGCCAGCTCCACGGCATGAGTTCGACGAGCCCGTCATCGCCATGTTGCCCCGTGTGTTGTATGTGTATTGGGGCTTCCACAGCTGGTGGTGCTCGCGGCAGCGAGGCGGCCTCCACGGCCTACTCATTTGGCGATTTCCCCAGAAAGGATGCCCTTGACGCACGGCTGTGTGTTTGTGTATGTGTCTGCTTTTCGTTGAACTCGCTCTCATCCTTCTTCCAGACACGAGCGCAAAGTGCTTGGCGGCGCCCCCCTTACCGGTGCATCTGCACAGAAGCTTGTGTGTTTGGGTGGATGGGTGGGTGGCAATTATGAAGCACAAACAAAGGGCAAAAAAGAAGACAGGCAAATAAAATGGGCAACAAATGCAAATCGTCGTCTGACATGTGCACCTTGACAGCACCGAGCACTTTGTGAGTGCAGTTGTGTGTGAATCCTTGGAGGCCCCTAGGCCAACCGACGCCTAACCCCACAGGCAGCGTCAGTATAGGACCTCCCAAGTCCTGCTGCCAAGGCGCGGGAGCCGGCGGGCACGCACAACCCCGATGCCACCACCACTCGAGGAACCAGGAGTGCGTGCCTGCCTCCAACCTGTGCCACAACACCTGCGTGCATGCTGACGCAGAATGGTGCGTCAGATGGACAAACGATACGTGCAAAAGGATGGTAGGCACGAGGGGTTGGGGAGGGAGTCCAGTTCAATTCTGAACCTCAATGCCAACAGCGCGAGGGTCTGCAGGCAGTGGGGTCTGGGGTGGGGGAGGAGGGGGTCAAAAGTTTTTCGGATTTTAGCGGTATTTTTGAGTCCGCCGTTTTATTCCGAGCTTTCGGATAACCCCCCCACTCACCCAAGTTTAGACGGACCCAACCGGCTTTGCACCCACCCTGACCCCCCCCCCCCCCCGCCCTCTCTTGTAGTCACATGTTCACCAAAGCAGGTTAGCCAAAAAAAGTGACCTACATACTGACAAGGGGGTCATCAATATGCATGTTACCCTGTAATGCCACATACACCTAAAATGACGGCCCAATGTTTGCCCACTCAATCGGTGGCGTTCAACCCATCAAAACCCAGCAGGTATGGTGCTGATATGGCATGTGGGTGTGCGTACCCATCAATGTTGCTTTCAGTTAGGGTCATCGCAGAGTCAGCAGAGATGGGGTCCAAAACAGGGCTTCCAAAATTACGCACCACAAAAGGGACAGCACAAAGGGGACCCTAAGCTCCCGTGCCGCCTGCATCAACTCAGACAGATCACCACTGCCCCCCAAAACATCAAGGATAAGGCGGTCTGCTCTCCCACACCAACAGGGTGGGCAGAAGCATCATCAGGATGTACTACTGGGTGAGGGATGTGTGACCAAACTTCGTATTCGTGTCCCACAAACCAGGCGTCAGCCCATGACCCCACCGGATGTCACTGGACCACACACACTTGCAAACATGCCACAGGGCACTGGGCCACCACGACGGGGCATGCGGGCCCACTGTGTGCGGAGGGGGCTGGTACGCTGGAGCGAAACCAGCCTGAGGCCGAGCCCCTGCGGGCCGCCGAGGGGCACAATCAGCGCATGTAGGTTGCCTGTGAGAGTGGGGTGGTCGGTGGCAGGCTTGCAATTCACGTCTGGCAGGTCACGCCTGATCAGAACTGGGTGCTACCGGGTCGGATACGGGACGCAGCTGATTCCGACTGGGTTTCGGTCGCGACAGCAGCAGACGTCTCTAATCACACACGGTACAAGGCTGACTCATAACGAGTCTCAGTTCTTTTGCCGGACACTAGTGACACGCCTGCTGGCACTGCACGCGTCGCGACCACGCAACAGGGTTTTTGCTCAGGATGCGGTCTTGTGCCACTGTGCGACCGGGACCCTGGGCGACAGCTGTCCCCTGCAGACTTTCCACTCGCGTCCGCCACTTGATTGGAGGCTAGGTCCTACTGTGCCTGACACGATACGCAGCTGGTTCCTGCGGAGTTGCAAGTACAACAGCGCCGGATATTATGGGGCTTATTCATAATGAGCCTCAGTCCGCCCTGCCGGAATATCGTGGTGTGTCTGGTTCTCTGCAGATGCCAGGACCCGGGGCTCATACCATCACACCACGTTCGAGTCCCGGCCGCAGCAGCCGTGGAGAGCTGGCCGCCCCCGCAGGTCATCCACATGGCCCTCCGCAGAGCCTCAAAGGCATCAATGCGCAACCCATGCACAAGAACACCCGCAGTGCGCCCCCCTGAGCGGTGCTCAGCCCTTCCGCCCCCCAGGCTGCTTCCGGTTCGGATTAGGACCAGCCTTGCCACTTGCTGCCGGCCCCCCTGTCGGGCCCGTCACGATGCTCAGTGTCCCCGTCATTGTATTGTCGTCGGCCTTGCCCCCAAAGCCAACAGCAAACCGGAACCGGTCGCCCGTGACTTGGTACGCATTTTTGGCCACACACATTCCGTTCACATAGAAGGACAGGCTGTGCTGCCACAGCAGCACCCCCACAGTATCGCCTGGCTGCCATGCCCGCAAGCCCTTGGGGCCGCCGGATTCGTCCCGATGGCGGAAGGGGGCAAGCCAGTAACTGTGCCCATAGTAAGCCCACGACTCCGGTGAGTCGCCTAACCCGTATTGATCAAGGTTCTCAGCGCACGGGTCCACAGCAAGCCCAACACAAAGATATCTGCGACAGAGAGTGCGAGGGGCAGTCATAGCACTTCATGCCAATGCCCTGGTGTTTCAGGAGGCTAAACCACAAGCGCAGGATGGGCGACTTCCTCGGTTTGCAGCAACAAGTCCCCGTGAAAGCCAAAAGCAGCTGAAAGCCCCTGGTTTTTTTCCAGGGGACAGAGGCTCTGGGCTTTGGGCTGCTCTTCCCTTTCCGCAGAGGGCCTTACGGGCCCATGGATTGCCTCTCACCAGGGAAGACAGACTCACAGCCTCATTGGCAATGCAGACAATGGGCGGGGCACGCGAAAAATGTAACGCATGTACAAAAAAAGCATCCGCGTGTTTGAGGTAAGTTTGTGTAACTTTTTTTTGCCATGAGGTTGTGTAATTTAGAAAAAAATGAGGTTGTGTAATTTAGAAAAAAAAACAGAACACTGAGGGAAAAAATCGTTGGTGCATGCAGTTTTTTTTTTTTGGCAGTAAGTTCATGCAATCTTTTTTTCTTGTAAAGGCGAGCATACTTTCTTTTCCACGATCATGCCACTTGCAATACGCACAATCGCCGGTTCCGTACGACACCCCATAACAACCTTAACGATGGGACACCAAGTCCACAAAGCACAAAGTACTCTGTGTGGCCACCAATTAATTAGGACTCGGCCAAAATGAAAATATGGAGGTCTGATGGTGGTTAGCTACCAAGGAGAGCTGGGTAGCCGATACACTCACCTAAAAGGGGCAGCTTATACACTGCTACAAGCACCGGCACATATAAAAGCACGTGTCTCGGGGGTCAAAACTGGAAGTGGCCAAAATGTGTGCAAGAAGGCTACATAACCCCTACCGTCTTGGGGGTTCCCAGAGCAGGGAGAAATCATAGTGGCTACATAACCCTGCCGTCTTGGGGGCCCACATGTGCGCAGATTGGCTACATAGGCTACGTAACCCCTGCCGTCTTGGGGGTCCCCAAAGCGGGAACAAAATCAGAAATGGCTAGTGGCCACTAATTTTCTTTTTGTTGTAAGTGCAGGTATTTGTTTTGGCTTGCGGTAAGCGCAAGTACAAAACAAATCGTACAATTGTGTAATCATTTCTTGCAGTAACTGCAAATACGAAAAAATCGTACATCATGTAATTTTTTATTTTGCAGTAAACATGAGTACCAAAAAAAAACGCAAGTGGTGTAATTTTTTGCGTGCTCGCCGATACGATTTTTTTTGTACTCCCATTTACCACAACAAAGAAATTACATGGCGGTACAATTTTGTTTGGTACTCACAAAAAAAAATACACGACCCACACCATGCACACGGGGCACACACACCCCAAGGGCAGTCGCGCCTGTGCTGCAGCCAAGGCCTCCCAGCATGCGGTATAGAGTGCTGTGCGTGCGGCGCACTGTGTTACCATATGTCTCCGTCAGGCCTCGTTTGGGTTTGGGGGTATGACCCAGCCCGATTGTAGAGGGGGCAAAAGACACACGAGTCAAATGGGTCAACCGGTTCTTTTCTTGGGGGGGCATAAATGTCTTATGGAGTCACTCCAGACTCTGACTTTAACCACTGGCCACTGGGGCCAACTTTTTTTATTTTCACTGTCCTATAGGAGGGGGGGGCTGATCAGGCAGTTGAAGATGGGGGGTCTGAGTGGGGATATGACCCTCAGACCCTCTACACCACAAATGGCTATACTGAATGAACTAGGGTTAAAAAGTCGGGTTCAGGGTTAATCCTAACACTATCTGCAGGCTAACCGAGACTGAGTATTGGAACCGAGCTGCTGTGAAAGGCAAGATAGTGAGATTGCACACAGTACCGCACACTCCACACAGTGCACACTGCATCACCATGCACACTGCACACTGCCTCGTGATGCATAATGCACAATGCACACCTGGCACACCATGCATTGCACACTCTGCGCACAGGGTAAGGTTGCTGGGGGTGGAAAATGGGTGTAGGTTTGGACCCATTGGTGGGTGGGTTGGTGGGTAGGGTACAGAGGTTGAAAATGGGTCAAAAATGATTTTCTTCGAAAGTGGCCAGGGACCACCGATATTGTGCCCGGCATGCATGGTGCATTTTGCGCATGAGGTTATGGTGAGGAACCTGGATTCAAAAACAGCTCAAAAATGAACTTTTCCAAAAGCGAGGGAGGAAACTTGGGATGCTAAAAAGCATGACAACCACTTGTCCTCACAAAAGCCTAAAGATGTACAGTGCGTGTTCTAGTGTGCTGAATGCACAGTTTGCAAGGTGCAAAGTGCACATGTCCCAGCAGCTCAGTCCCAATATGAACTCTTGAGTACGGCTTCCCACTGATTCCTAACATTAATCAAGACTGAATACTAACACTGAGCTGGTGGCACAATGTGCTAGCAGCTTGCACATTGCGAAATTCCGCCAGAGAGAATGTCCCGTCCAGCGGCTCTGGCGCCAATGGTCATATCAGGCTGATGCCCAGCTACCTTTGGCAAGAAGGAGGGGGGCAGGGGGGGGGGGGGGGCGCCCATCCCGAGGCAACGCCCCCCCTGTGGCCACAAGATATGCAGCACTCGGCCAACACGGACATTGTGTGTGTGCCAGGCTCCTTGTTACAGGTGTGCGCTAAGTTTGTGGTTACAGCTTGCAACAAGGAACTCTGTGAGGCAGGCTCAATGTTACAGTGTGTTGCCCAAGCTCCTCGTCACAGTGTGTTGGCCAGGCTCACACACTGTACCGTGGACCGTGGCCTACACACTGTGGTAACCAGTCTGGCCCACCACTGTGTGTTGACCAGGCCCCTTGTGGCAGTGCGTGAGCCAGCACCCCACAGCAGGAAGGGATGTCTGTGGTGAGCGGCCGTGGCCAGCCTATCACAGGCACATACACACCGCGCGTACTCATGCTCCACACGAAACTCACAGTAATTGAAATCCGAACCAGCCACAACGGGGGCCAACAGCACTGTCTTGGTGTACTGGTTGCTGTGGGATGCCTTCAGGTTCCCGTCTGACAGCACAAGCTCCGAGCCACAATTCTGCGGGTCAAAGTGGGCCCCAATCAGCTTCTCCATTGGGGCCTTGTCTGGGGGATCTTGGGGGACAAGGGTTATCTGAGGTCCGTCTCGTGATGTGGAAGCCGGTGATGGGGTTGATGCATCAAGCTTCCTGTGAAATGTTGCAATGGAGACCGGCTTCAGCAAAATGAGTTCCAAACGCGCAGACTGCCTGGGGCTGCAGCCAAACACAGCGTGCGAAAACAGCGTTAGAGCATACAAGTGCCCATCAAAACACCGACACCCAGAAAAGAAAGCAGAGACAAAGCAAAAGCTTAGAATCTTGAAACCGACCCCAAAAGCAACGAAGGACTTGTAGGCTTTGGGAGTCGCTCCAGCGTTGGATGCCGGGCCTGCGGTGTGTCATTGGGCCGTCTATGGTACATTGATCCTCTGGTTGGAGGGATCCGGGGGCTGCTGGCTGGCTGCCAAGCCACGTGGGCTTGGACCTGTGAACCCTCCCTTGTCACAGCCCTATTACCGCGAGTACCAGGAGGTATGGGACCCCATTGGCAAAACCGTTATGGAGCACTGGGACCCTCCTGCGAACATGAGGCGATGAACGCTTCTCCTCATGTGTCGACCACTGTGACGTCCTGGACCGTGGGCATCTTGTTCGCGCACAGGACAGAGTGCCATCCAGTCACGGGGGAACTTTAGGAACTAAGAGGCCTCCTTGACGAATCACATGACCAAAGTTTCCGGACACTCCTTAGCAACGCGGGCCACCCGTCATCAACCACAGAGGGGGCCTCGACCCCGGACCCTTCCTTGCACACATCCGCCCCAAACAACACCGGAGCACCAGCACCTGGTCTCACCCCACATCTCTGGAAGCACTCAGTGTGCACAACACGATCTCCATGTCGGGTAGTGGGCCAGTATGTGGTCGCCAGATGCGAAAAAACACCGTGGGTCCACCTGCCCCCCACCCCGACCCCGTTTCTTGCGCGGTGGTGGAATGTTGGGACCGAAGCAAAAAATGGGCTGCGGACCTCGTCAAGAGCAGAATCTCCTTGTCCTTCTTCTCAATCACTGCGTGCAAGCGGTTGCACTCCGCTTTCTGCCCATCCAACTGGTTCATCAACACCTACAGAGCGGGGGCATGAGACCACAGAGGGAAGGGGGCTGAGGTGTAGGGGCAGTGGAAGAATTTGAGGTGGGGACAGCGGCGGTGGCTTTGTGAATGAGGGTGGACTGTCTGTCGCCATGACGGCGCACTATCGCTGCTTGGCTCCTTCAGCCTCCTCCATTCTGGATATGAGCACCCTCCATAATTCACGGTGGAGAATGCCAGCATCAGCATGGGAGGCAGAAGCAGCACTGGTGAGCAGGCACACATTATGTCTCCAGCACAGGACTTATCACGTTCAGGATCGGGTGCTGGGGTCTGCCTTGCCTCATGTGTCAGGAGAGGTAGTACAGAGAGAGAATGCCATGTGCTATCGGGGTATCATCAGGCAATGGGCGAACAGGAGAGGCCTCGTCCTTGCCACACTACGTCCAGATATGGAGCCTCACCCTAACCCTAACCCTAACCTGTTAGGCGGGCTGCCAGGAGTGGAAGACGCACAGTGGGAAGTGTGTTTTGCACCTTGGAATAGTCCGGCCGTTTCTGGGGTATTTACCTCCAAAAGGTGCGTGTTGTGCAGGTGCTGCTCCTTTGAATGGGGTGCATGATGCGCCTGTATTGTGTGTGGGTGTACGTTGCCCAAGACAATTGAAATCAATTACAAGGCAGTGCAACTGTGGCGTCCCCACCCCCCTGCCGGCAGCCGGTGCCTCCCCAGGGCCTTTTAAAGGGCCCCAAAAATGTGCTCTGTGGAGCTCAGTTGTGGGTGCCTCCTCACCTCGCGGAGCGGTAGCTAGGCAGCTGGCATTCAACCGCAAATGTTGTTTGTACCGCAAAAAAACCATTGCACCATCATGTCTTGTGTATTATTTATGAGCGCAGACGTCCGTTAAAATCCAATGTACCCTTGCACAATTGAGAAGGTAAAGGACTAAGGGCTGTATTGTTTATGAGGGAGATCCACGCACAGCCATGCGATTGCAACCATATTTGTCCCAACATGAGAACTAGTCCGCTTTATGCTTGTTGTCCACCTCTTTTGCCGAATCAACCTCTACTTACAGCACATGTTTAAGTGCGTTCTGTGCCAGTTCTTTGGTGTCAGAGGATTTCACATCTAGTTCCTCCTCGCCACACAACATGCCCAAGGCAGTGTTACCAGAAGGCAATGGCCGGGATGCCATGACCATGGGAAAATCCAGGCCGGCCTGTGGGTGTGTGTGCCCTCATGCGCAAACTGCACGGTTCAACGGTCCTACGGTTCCTACGGTTCCTTTTCCCTATGGGTGTGTGTGCGTGTGCGTGTGTGGGTGTGGGTGTTTCTGGGTCACTGTGTGTGTTTGTGTGCTTGTGTGTGCTCTGTGCTATTAACGAGGGTTGATGGCTTTTAATGTCCTGGCCGCTCTTGCGACGGGAGGGTTAGGGGTTAGCGGGTTAGAGCCTGCCTGAAGCCTGCCCTATCCCACCCCCGGCCCCCCGGTATGTCGCGGCGCGGCGGAAGGACGTCCGCCCTTGACTTAGGTCACCTCACTTGAGGCTCTCCCGTGCACCATCACCGGCACCCTGCTGCCCCCCTGATGCGCCGGAGCCGGCGCCTCCTTGCCTCCTGCTGGGGGGGCGTGCCCCCCTCCTGGGCTGTGCCCCAGAACCGCCCGTGCCGCTGCCTGCGGCCACGAAGGGGGGAGGGGGCGATCCGGAATCCCCACCCCCCACGCCTCTTTCGCAGGGCCGGCGGCGGTTGAAGCCGACGTCCCCACATGAACCTCCTCCGGGCTGGCGGTTGCGGAAACCGACTGCCCCAGCTCCAGCGCTGGAGCTGCTGGATGCACCTGTGGGAGGGGGTGATTGTGATCCCCCTCCCCCCATGTACGCACCTTGTGCCCTGAGTGCGGGCTCGGATCGCACGGGGGGGGTTCCCTAGCCCGTGACATCACTGGGCTAGCAGAAACGAAAGCCAGCTGGGCCCCTCCACTCACGGGGAGGCCGGCGGCTCTGGCCACCGGCAGGGCCCCTCCGTTCCCACCGCTGGTGGGCTGGGCCAATGGCCCTCTCAAAGATGGTGGCAGAGCCGCCACGCCCCCCCTCCCCTGGCCCCGTGGTCTGGGGGGCAGGAGGCTGGGGCGAGGGCAGTGGAGGGGGGGGGTGAGGCCCCATCCCCCGCCAGAGGAAACAGAATCTGACCCCCAGGGCGCCGCACAGGGCAGGCGGCCCGGGGGCGGGTTAGGGCATAAATTGATGGGGGAGGGGGGGGCAGAAAGGCGCAGCCCCCCCTCCCGAAAACTACCCATCAGGAGCTCCAGCGTCGCCACCTGGAGCTCCTCTATGCACGCGCGGGTGCACACCTCATCCTCCAGCATCTCCTGCTGCCTCCCCCCTCCCTGAAAGACTTCCTCAAAAACAATGCAGCCCCCTGATGCCCCAGGGCATTGGGTCAACGCAAGGCAGGGGGGGGGGGCTGGTCCTGACCACCTCCACCCCCCTCCCCCCAGGGAACCCAGATAAGTGGGTAAGGGCCGGGGGGTCAGCACAGATGGCGCCCTGGGTGCTGGGGGATGCGTCCCCACCAGCCCCAGGCGCCCCGGTAGCGCCACAGACAGCGCCATTGGCAGCCTGCAGGCTGCCCGAAAAGTCACAGGTGGCGTCCTGGGCGCCGGGGGATGCTTCCCCTCCAGCCCCAGGCGCCTTGGTTGCGCCACACACAGCGCCATTGGCAGCCTGCAGGCTGCCCGAAAAGGCACAGATGGCGTCCTGGGCGCTGGGGGATGCGTCCCCACCAGCCCCAGGCGCCCCGGTAGCGCCACACACAGCGCCATTGGCAGCCTGCAGGCTGCCCGAAAAGGCACAGATGGCGTCCTGGGCGCTGGGGGATGCGTCCCCTCCAGCCCCAGGCGCACCGGTAGCGCCACAGACAGCGCCATTGGCAGCCTGCGGGCTGCCCGAAAAGGCACAGATGGCGTCCTGGGCGCTGGGGGATGCGTCCCCTCCAGCCCCAGGCGCACCGGTAGCGCCAAAGACAGCGCCATTGGCAGCCTGCGGGCTGCCCGAAAAGGCACAGATGGCGTCCTGGGCGCTGGGGGATGCGTCCCCACCAGCCCCAGGCGCCCTGGTAGCGCCACAGACAGCGCCATTGGCAGCCTGCAGGCTGCCCGAAAAGTCACAGGTGGCGTCCTGGGCGCTGGGGGATGCGTCCCCACCAGCCCCAGGCGCCCCGGTAGCGCCACAGACAGCGCCATTGGCAGCCTGCAGGCTGCCCGAAAAGGCACAGATGGCGTCCTGGGCGCTGGGGGATGCGTCCCCACCAGCCCCAGGCGCCCCGGTAGCGCCACACACAGCGCCATTGGCAGCCTGCAGGCTGCCCGAAAAGGCACAGATGGCGTCCTGGGCGCTGGGGGATGCGTCCCCTCCAGCCCCAGGCGCCCCGGTAGCGCCACAGACAGCGCCATTGGCAGCCTGCGGGCTGCCCGAAAAGGCACAGATGGCGTCCTGGGCGCTGGGGGATGCGTCCCCTCCAGCCCCAGGCGCACCGGTAGCGCCAAAGACAGCGCCATTGGCAGCCTGCGGGCTGCCCGAAAAGGCACAGATGGCGTCCTGGGCGCTGGGGGATGCGTCCCCACCAGCCCCAGGCGCCCTGGTAGCGCCACAGACAGCGCCATTGGCAGCCTGCAGGCTGCCCGAAAAGTCACAGGTGGCGTCCTGGGCGCTGGGGGATGCGTCCCCTCCAGCCCCTGGCGCACCGGTAGCGCCAAAGACAGCGCCATTGGCAGCCTGCGGGCCGCCCAAAAAGTCACAGGTGGCGTCCTGGGCGCTGGGGGACGCCGCCTGCACCTCCAGCTTGCCATACAGGGGGCAGGGCTCATCCGCCCATGCCCCCACTGGGCCCCACAGGCCTAGGGGGTCAGTGCGCTGCAGGCATACCATGGCCCCCTGCTCGATGAGGCCCAGACCGCTGTGCGCTGCCGCCGTCGACTCCTCGTGGTCCAGGGCAGCGTCGGCTGCCGATGCCGCCTCCGGTGTCGTGTCCGAGACCGACACGACGATGGCCGCTGCCGCTGCCACTGCTGCCGCGGTTGCTGCCGCCGTGGACGCCGCTGCCAACGACGCGACCGCTCGACGCGCCCTGGCGCGGGCTCGCCCCTGTGCCCTCCGGCCCGGCTCGCCCCGGGAGGGCGTCGTGGGCGGGGGCACGCATGTTGCCGGCAGCTCCGGCCACTCCGCCGTGGCGGCCGCTCGCCCTGGCTGGGCCCCGGCACGCGCGATGTGCACAATAGCCTCCTTGTCCCCGACCGCTTGCTGAATAGCCAGCTCCGCCTTGGCTGCCAACGTTGCCGCCGCCAGCACTGCCGCCGCCGCCGTTGCTGCCGCGGCACCCTCGTCGGGCTCGGGCTGGGGCTGGACCTCCTTCGCGTGAAGCTGCTGCTGCTCGCACATTTGACGATGTACTTCTCGCCACTGTCGCGGAGTCTGCCCCGGGGGCAGCCAGAAGTACTCCTCCCCATAGTACTGGGCTCCATCGCGTATCCAACCCCCCTGGTCGGAGTCCTCCGCTATGAGGGGGTCCCCCCACGGGGTCCGCTGTAGCAGTGGCTGCAACGCCGCGACGATGGCCTCGGTGAGGGCCGCGGTGAGGGCCGCGGTCTGGTCCCCCATCGGAGTACTTGCCGCGGAAGCCGCGGCCGCCCGCGACGTGAGGGCGCGGGTCTCGGCCCTGGCAGGGGGCCGTGGGTAGCCCTCAACGCCGAGAGACCGCCGGTTCTGGCATTTTGTGGGTAAGCGCCCAACCACGGTCAAGGCGCCAGAAAAAGAGCGTGTGCTATTAACGAGGGAGACCCATGTATGACTGCGTGCTGAGATTGGCTTGCCGAAGTGTACACCTGAGTGTGTACCTTATTGGTCTGCCGGTTCTCTGCGGTCAAAAAGTCAGAACCTCTGCGCCGTCATACTTATGTGATTTCCGTAGAAGCTCTCCCGTGCTCTGCACCAAACTTGTGTGCTTGTGTGTGTACGTGTACCTAGATCAATGGGAATGGGACGAAATGGAAACTGTGCAGGGATTTGACACAGTGCTGATATGCAAACCATTGCCTGATAATAGCGTCCAGCAAGCAGGGCGCCCCCCAGAAATTGAGTACACAATGCATCCCATTCGAATTGACCACATGAAAGGAGCTCATGCAAAGGCACAACACTACGTGGAAAGCGGCTGAAAGCGTTGTGCCGTTCACCACAGGCAGACAGACAATCACTGTCAACAAGATGCGGTCAGCGAACGGCAGTCAACCCAAGAATTTTGGCTGCTAACAACTGGCGTTTAGTGGCCAACCACCCAGTCACCGCCACTGTTGGGCGGGAACAGCCAGTGTGGCAGACGCCGCCTTTCGGGTGCTCCTGGACTGTGCTTTAACAGTACAGGTACAGGAGCAGCCAGGCCTGTCCCTGAAGGGGGGGTTATGCTCCAATTACGCTCCAAGGGTGTTCTTCCAACTCTGACTGCGGCTGCAATGGTTTTGTAACTGCGGGCTCGTCCTCTCCAGCCGCTTTGACAACCATGCCAAAGCGGTCTTATACGCGTTCGCTGCTCTCCCCTGTGCCTTCCTCTCCCCCAGGCGCAAGCCTGTGAGCACCCCTGGCAAATTGAACAGCACATGCATGAGGAAAACCCGCAGTACGGAAGGCGCACTTTAGGGGGGGCTCAGGAGAGGGTCACATATTTGCAGAGCGATGCCACAGTCCGTCTCAGTCCCTCTGCACACCTTCAGTCGGGCCTCTTCCCCATCCTCCAGTGCTCGTTGCTCCGCATGTAGGGCACTGAGCTTCCCCATAGGCCCCTCAAGGGCCTCTGCTTTTGCGCTTTCTCGTGCCCGACGCAGGGCAGCCTGGCCGAGGGCAAATAGCTGACGCATCTGTTGCAGGCTCACGTCTTCCTGCAGAACAGGCAGTCTGCTGGGCACAGGGTTGCTGGGTTCTGAGCTGACCAGGAAGCCCATCCCACGCGCCTCCCAGGCACCATGGAACGACCACCCAACAAGTTGCAAAGCAACTGCAGCAACTACAAGCACCACACAACCAATCCCTCCCAAACCTGTGGCCTGCTTGTGGCTGCCGGTGGCTTTTGTGTGTGCATGTGTACCGGTCTGGGTGAGGTGTGGAACTGAGTACAGCATTGTGCCGGCTCATCAGCTAGGGAATCCTCCTGGCAACTTGGCTTGGAACCGTCTGTACCCAGATGTTGTGTGAGTGGGAACCTCAAGCGAGACATTACATCATGTGACTTCAGTGCTTGCACGCCCATGGCCCTTTGGAAAAGAGATTCATGCTGCCTGCACAGCCTCCTTGTTGTCCTTCAGCATTCCCACTGGGGGAGGCTAGGGGAGAGGGGGGGCAGTTCTCGGCCACAGCAGTGGCGCCCCGTCACATTATGGTGCATCGTGGACATGGTTTGAGTTGGTGTGAATCACAGCAACTGACTGTCTGTCCCTGTACCAGCAGATGATGACCCCATGAGCAGTAAACAGTTGATGTGTGGGTGAAGTCTTTGACATGTGGAACACAATCTCCATGCATGCTGCGTGCAGGTGCCTAGCTGGACGATTTGTGGTTGTGGCTGTGCGTCGGGCGGTCATGCTGCTGATTTCGCCTGGTGCACTGAATGAGTTTGTTTGCAGTAGTATTGATGAGGGACGCTGTTGTGCAGCTGTGGAATGGAGACGCCATGTGGTTCTAATAACAGGGAACCTCTTTGTTCTATTTGTTGCCTACCAGCTTGGGGTCCCCAGAGCGGGAAAGCAACAAAAAGGCTACACAACCCCTGCCGCCTTGGGGACCCCAAAGCGGGGAGGGATCAAGGGGAGCATGTGCACTGTGCACTACCTGTGCGGCAAGCCACCAGCCCTGCCACCAGCCCAGCTGCCAGCCCAGCCACCAACCCAGCCACCAGCCCAGCCACAGTACACCCAAAAAGTCCTGATTGTCAGCCCCTCCCAAAATGGCCCCTCAAGAGAGAAAACACTTTGGCCACAAACATTGTATAAAAAACACCTCTTTCCCACAAACACAGCACAGCGCAATCAAGAGCACAATACAATTGGTATCCACTTCATAATCGTTGACATTGTGCTTGGCCCGTTGTGACCCTTCGTGGTCCCAAAGAAGCATTGAGGGGTCGCAGAGGTGCCCGGTGCAAGGGGACAACCCCAAACAACAACACAAAACCTTTTCCGTGAAGGTCAACAAACAGCCACGCCACAGGCGCACCATGTCAGGTGCTTCCACTAACCAAGCTACATAACCCCTGCCATCTGGGTACCCAGAGAGGGTACGAATCAAAAAGGCTGCATACCTCTGCCGTCTTGGGGTCCCCAGATTGGGGAGCTATAGCAAAAAACATAGTGGATTCAGTCAGTGCAAAACGGAGGGAAAACATGCTGTTTTTCTCTTTGAAAATTTTTTGTGACTCTGGAACTGAGAAGAAAAATTTCCTCGGTTTTTTTGTGGATGAAAAAATTCTTTGCTCAGTTTCGAAACTGAGCAAAAAAGCCCCAAGATAAAGTAAAACTGAGTATAACTTAGGATGAAAAGCCTTTTTTCAGTTTCATACTGAGTAAAAAAAGGTTTTTTCAAAAAATGTTCTTTACTACAGACCCAAGCAGAAGTTCTGCGAGAAGCAGTGGCTGGGCACGTGTTTGTGTGTGACGCCCGACACAACATAATTCATGCCTGAGGCTCCATGCTGCGAGGTTTCACAAACAGCTGGGCCATCTTTCTGTGGGGTGCATGAATAGCGTTGTCAACATACTGTGGGTTTGCCATGCAAAAGCGCTTCATCAACGGCGGCTGGCAGCTGCTTGTCGTCCATCGGATCCAATGCCATGACTATGTCCCAAGGTATGGGGCTTCCCGCATCCAATGGCTGCCTTGGGGCGTTTGCTGCGGCAGGTTCTTCAGCCATATGGATGCCGTAGCAATGGGTAGATGCACTGCACAAAGAATAACCAAATCTCCCTGTGTCTAAAAGGCGTTTGCATCCAATTGTTTTGCAGCTCTAAGGAAAAAAACCGCTATCTCTCTGACCTGTCCACACTTGCATTATCCTCCACTCCTGCATGGGAGCCCACTACAAGAAGCCAGTGTCCTGCTGCTGCTGCATCCACTATACCTCTGTGTCTCCCAAAAGTTGATGTGCACCATGGTAATGCTACTTATCAAACACCCTCCCTGTGCAAGCCTACCATCAGGGGGGGGGGGTGCGGTCGCCGGGACTGGCAAAAAAAATGCAGAAAAATGCGGGAAAAAATACGGAAAATGCGGCAAAAAGTGCGATAGAAAATGCGGTTTTGCTAGAATGGTGTTCGCCCCTCGAAACCCCTATATTTCGTCTCGTCTTGCACAATCGGGCGCTCAAAGCATGGACGGTTTGATGGAACAACATAGTGCAGTAGTTCAACTCAGGAATATCACGGACTAGGCTCAAAACCGGTAGGGGTAGAAATTGCATCTGTAGCTGCTTGGTCAGGCCAGACCGCTAAATCTCCGCGCCGCATCAGGTGCTCCCCCATTGACCCAAACCGCCAGGCTCCCCGGGGGGGGGGGGGGGGGTCCCCCAACATACATACCTCAAAATGATCCCCATGACACGCTGTTCATTTTGAATATACACAACTGGGGAAAACCTTTTTCAAAAAAAATTTGCCCATCAATTCAGGCTCCCATCAGCGAAGGTCCGACCCGGAGGTCGGGTCGGGGTCAATATCCTTTTTTGTGCTTTTCATCCATTTTTGAATTCCCCACAAAATTCTGAGTATTTTGAGCATAGGCAAATAGGGTCAAACAAAAAAAATTTCCCCCTGCCGTCTGCCTCAAAAAAAAAAAATCTCCGGCGCCTTTGGCGCCCAGAAAACCCATTGTTCCTCACAACTAACTGACTACAAGACAATGCCACTAGAATGTTTCCTCTTGAACATTACACTAAGGGACCTGCCCGGAAAATGCGGAAAACGCGGGAAAATGCGGACCGCAACCCCCCCCACCCCCCCTGCTACAATTCAGGGCCGCCTGCAATGTGTCATAGTTGCCCTGTCACTTTAAATTAGAAAGTTTTTGTGTCACTGATAGAGAGTGCATGCGTTCCTTGCACAATTTCAGAAATCTAGGGAAATCTCGAGCTTTTCGGCATTCTTGTCATTCCATAGAATATTGCACTCCCACAGAGGGGCTGGTTCCGCATGGTGGACGAGTAGAAAAAGTCCCTGGGCCTTCATCCGCCATGGCTGAGAGGGGGGTTTGTTGCACGGTGCGTGCAATGTTCAATATTCTTGGAATATTTCCGTAGCTTCTACCCCGTTGACTAGCCCCCCACGGAACCACACCCAGGGTTCCGATTTCTGCACCCTGCAGCCCTTGCTAGCATACCAGGAATTTTTATTTTTCATGCTGATGCTTGTCACAGGTCCCAGGGTCCTAATTTCTGCACCTTGCAGCTCTTGCTAGTATACCAGAAAAT
Source organism: Eutreptiella sp. 'Long Island Sound 2002' (assembly GCA_964036045.1). Taxonomy (NCBI): domain Eukaryota; phylum Euglenozoa; class Euglenophyceae; order Eutreptiales; family Eutreptiaceae; genus Eutreptiella; species Eutreptiella sp. 'Long Island Sound 2002'. The sequence continues at coordinate 68,076,110 of OZ038389.1, read as the reverse complement.
TCTTTCTTTTTTTTCAACTGTCTGGTGCCATTGACAACTCTTCGACAGTGTGCATGGATCGACCGGCTCTTCAGACTCATTGTCCGAGACAACACATTACCGTACCTTGTCGCCTACCCGTCGTCCTCTCAAAGAGGAGCATAAGGCTAAGGAGTACTCAGTTATGTGATGAGCACCTTCCCCAAGGCTAGTATACCAGAAATTCTATTGCGTTCGGCAGTGCACCTCGAAGAGAGGTTGACAGTCAGCCAATCAGTCACTTAGACAGGCCAGCAGTCAGTCAGACAGAAACACACACTTTGGGTTTTTTGTCAGTAGCAGACACGGGTCCCAAGCAGTCGGGAGAACAAAAGCTGTCAGGAGTAGTAGTGGCCGAATGGTAAAGCAGGCGGCCGCACTTTGGGGTCGGCGTGGCCGGTAATGCAGCAGAGATGCCTCCGGCGTTTACCGGCCAGGATTCGAACCGCCGACCTAAAATACTGCGGCCGAGTGCGTTACCATTCAACCGGCGGTTGTGTGATAGCGGGATGTCTCCCCACTGCTGGGAGCCTTCTAAGCGAAAACTTTTGACCCCCCCCCACCCACCCCCCCTCAAAAAAGTGTTATCCAGTTTTAGGGGATAGAGGCCTCAGAATCAAAAAATCCATTGGGGGATTGTCTTATTGGGCAAACTAATGATTTTACAAGGGGTTGGACATGGGTATGCTTCCCCAGGGCTAGTATACCAGAAATTTCATGGTTTTCAGTCTGATGCTTCTCACAGGTCCCAGGCCCCTAATTTCTGCAAGTTGCAGCTCTCGCTAGCATATCAGAAACTTCTAATTTTTAGCCTGATGCAGCTGAAAAAGGACCTGTAAGTGTGTGTCATCTTTTTGTAGCCTGCTGGTCCTTCTTGTGCTCTTTGTTGAAGCACAAACACTCAATCTCTGGAGCTATAGTGCACAGTTTTGAACCCCCCCCCCCGGTATTTCTTTTGGATCCTTGGGTTTGTGATGACCCTAGTTGCAGCGCAGGAACCTCAGGAAGATCAGGATATACATGAACCTGAGGAAGATCAAGATATACAGGGTGGCTTTGCTTCCAAAAATTGAGGTGTGCTGTTCTGAAATTCTCCACGAAGACCTGGCGATCCAAAGGTCGGGTTGCAAATATCTGAAGTTTATCTGGTTGTACAGAAACAAAGAAATATGCCCTTGGCCCGATGCATAAAAGCCTTCTCCTGCACAGTGAAGGGTTGTGCCCAAGCGGAGATGAGACGCACAGAGAGGGGTTTACTTTCAGTGCAGTCTCCACCACGCTCTCTCACGCCGTGTCAGTGCCACGGCGTCGTCTCGCACCCCCCCTTCTGGGCGGAGAACCCCTCCCCTCTGACTGTAGCACTCAGCCAACAGAATGCACCGTTTAATAGAAAGAAAGGAAATTTTGGAAAATGAAATTTTCAAAAGGGCTGCAACCGATGGTCAACCAACAGCTGAATAGCTGTCCTGCATCCACAATAATCATGAGAAACCCAATTTTGTGGAAAAAAGTCAGGCGTTCTTGATCTGGATAATAAACAATACCCAAAAGTATGCATGGTGCACGCATGGATCAAGCAACACCCCCAGAGGCAGGCCCTTGTTGTAAGCCCTTGTTGCCACATGAATGCACTAAGTGTCGCGCGACTCCCCATCATCATGATACGCCTACAAAGGAAATGCTGTTGCAGTGAGTACATATTTGGTAAAAGAGTGTCAACAACATTCCCAAAAACGGGTGAAAAGGGGGTGAAAATTGATATTGTCCAAACATTCCATTGGGCAGAACCCCCAACCACTTAGAATGCTGTGACCAAACAACAAGATTGCCCTCACAAGAAGGCTTAAAAAAAAGGTACACAAATTGTCCATATAAAGTCACTCCCCGCATGTTTGGCCTCTCCCTACTTTCTTCAGAGTAACATTCCAAACCTGTCACAAGCATCCCAACCCACAGTAGACGGGTCCGGAATCACGGTATTTGGCAACCCTTCTGTACGTTGCTGCAACTTCAATGGCCTCTTTGGCTTCTGGCTGCATCCCTCACACCAATAGCCTTGTGAGTTCATCAACGAATATCCATAGGAAGGTACACAAATTGTCACTCAAATGCACTATCTTCTTGCGGTAAAAGAATGCTTCCAGGGCCGACACCGATCCCACCAACACCATCGCAGAGGCCAAATTTCACGGCATTTTGTCTCATCATCCCTCATTGTTCATCCAGACACTTGTGCCCTAACATCAATGCCTATGTTGATGGGATTATCTAGCCACTTTTGGGTGGACCCCAGGTAATGCTTGGGACGATGGGTAGCTTGTCCAAGAGACCAGGGTCCTTCCGTGCATGTGCGGATTGTGGGAGTTTCACAATTTCTAGCCCTTTTCTACAGTATTTCTGCTGTTCAATCCGGTGTAGTTGCGTGTTATGACGCATGCAAAGTAAAATCTGCACAAAGTGGGTTCTTGGATGACCCCAGTTAACCTCGTACTGCAGCCGACTGCACATAACTGATAATTGCTGGATGCACAATCCCGGCTTCAGATTGGCATTCTTTGGTGGCATACTAGTCTCCAAAGTGCACAAATGTGCACTGCCTAGGAGTGCGATGCCCCCCCCCCCCCCCCTGCGCAAGCATCAGGAAAATCAGGAAAGCGACGGTCGGACCAGGTCCTGGTGCTTAGACAAGGCGGTGCTCGCGCGCGACGTGCGGTACCAAAAGAACGCATGTCCTGAAAACCTGCCCATACCTCAAGCACAATACCGGGCAAACTCTTGCAATTTGCGCAACCGTCATTTTTGCGTACGAACCTTGCCAATAATTATTTTCTTTTTTTTTGCGATTCTTGTGGCAGTTGCGCACCCGAAAATTGGAAAAATGACACTGGTGGCCAGAAAAAGAACAAATTTTTGCGTTGGTTTTGGTTTTTGTGTCGAAGGCTATTCAGCTGCGGTTTATTTTGTATGCCCATTGGCGCTACTTTGTGGGGTTCACACTGCAAGGCACTGCTACCAGGACACACAAGCACCAAGAAGGAGGATGATCACACGAGGCATACCCACCGGTTGTTGTAGATGCATTTTGCAACAAAGAGGTTGCAAATGCATCAAAATTAATAGAGTGCATGACTCGCTGATGCATTCAACTACATGCACGCAATGTTGGACAGAATTAATTGATTTTTTGCGACAAATCAAAATTTTGCGCACTTTTCTAATTGTCGGCCAATAATTAATTGAAATTTGGGAGTTTTTTTTATTTTTGCGTTGACCTGGAATTCAACGTGCGCCGCCCTCAGAAAAAACTTGCTTTAAAATTCCTAAAGTTTGCCCAGTAGTAACAACAGGGCACTAGAACACAATGTTTCAAATTTCAGGAAGTTTTGGAGGTCCTCACTGCCGATTGGGGGCATTAGGAGCTGTGGAATAGAAGCCCTTTCCAACCTTGCGCATCATCTTGAACAATTGCACATGCTTGCCATTTGGGGCAGGCTTCGGGGCAGGCTTGGCAGGAGGCTTTGGAATGGGTTTAGGCTTCCTATTCCTTGGCACAAAACTGTCATCCACAATATCTTTGATGAAGTAAAGCTTGCCCTCAAACACATGGCCAAGGCCCCAAATCCTGCGGCCCGCTGTGGCCCACGCAATCTGCACTTCATCATCCTCCCCGGAATCTGAGCAAAACGATGAATCATCTGAAGCGAGGAGCTCTGAGTCAGAATCAGTGCCACTGTCATTGTCACAATGAAATTGGAGTCCGGCTTTGCATTTGCCGTGTGGTGCTCCGGGAAATCAACATCCTCCAATTGGCTCAAAGTCCGGCCATTGGGGAAAATGGATTTTCGCATAGCCCCATTTTCCCTCTACAATTGGCACACAATCACACTTTGCCCATTGCCTGACCATAAAACCGTGGTCAGAATATCTCTCGGGGACATTCAGAACATGCCAACTTTCTGGGTTTTGGCACTTTTCGGCAATTTCTAGAACTTTTGCTTATTTGTGCAAACATGTCGTCACCTGGGGGGGGGGGGGTGTATACTTTTTGAAATCTGTGAGAAAAGGCCATTTCAGAAATGTATGGGTTGGGGGGGGATAGGTGACAATATTTTTGAGTACTGAGGCCGAACTTTTCGGTGTTTCAGGGTTTTCGGGCCTCAGGCTGCTCCGCTCACGCGTGCGGGACACCAACTCACAGGTTTTCCCCTGGGTGCTCCGACATATTGTGGAGTTGGAGCAAAGTGAAAGGAGGTAAATGGATGCATTTTGACGTGCTGGATCCAACTATTGTGGTCCCATGTCCCAACTTGACAGCCTGTTTGAGAATTTCTGCCATCTTTGATTTCTTGCACTCTGGTGAGCTTGATGCTGCAAGTTGCACCACGCATCACCCGGGTGTCCAAGGTAGTTATTGGTCAAAGTGATCAACATATTGGGGTCTTAGGGGGACCCATGTTGCACATGTCTTCTACACATCAAATGCAACAAATCCACCCGAATGGCTTGACCCTTATATGCCCATATGTTGGAGTAATGGGGGTAGGAGTGCGGTGCAGTCGGTCTGAAATCGGATCAGAACAGGCAAAAAAAAACCCAACCTGTCAACGGTAACGGCCAATTTTCGAAAAAATATGGTTCCGGACCCCCCTACAACCCATACATCTCCGAAAAGCCCTATTCAAGGGCTTTCCAAATATACCACACATACCCCTACCTACAGGACACTCAGTGGACACAAATGAGGCAACAATGGCACCAACCCCCGAAAACCCAGAAAGTTGGCATAAAACCCGCCGTCCCCGAGAGATATTCGGTAAAAGTGACGGTCAGACCGGGTCCCAGTGCTTAGACAAGGCGGTGCTTGCGCAAGGGGGGGGGGGGGGGACTCGAAACAAGAAGCGAGGCAGGTGGTCATTTTGGTGATAGGATAGGTGCAAAAAACTGTCAAAGAAGACACTGGTGTCAGAGTAGCCCCTGTGGAGCAAGCTGTGCTCCATTCATACCAAATTTAGCCATTGAAGTAATCAATACATGCATACACCCACCCTTCGTCCAACCTATGGTCGTGTAGCACAAAAATGCGGTCCCTACAAGGGGTGTAGCTGGGAGAACCTGAAGGCACAGGCAAATTGCACGCAATTTCTGTAAACATCACCTAAAGGAACACATTAGCATATGAAAATGGTGCCAGTAACCACAAAATACTTCAAAGTAATTGTACAGAGACAGAAAAATGTCAAAATAGCACAAAAAGGGGGGAACATGCTTCTCAGGGACCATCAATTGGGTACCAAGGTACTTTGGGTGCCAACGGAAACAGTCAACCACAGGAAGAGGATTGAAGCACCACCGGCGAGTGATCAGAGCCCAGAGCCTTTGGCGACCTCTGTGGCGCCAGATAAAGGAGCTCCTCCATGGCCCACAGGACCAGAGGGGTGTTCACGAGGAAGGGGTCCAGCCACCGTCACACAACAACGCAACATCTAGCCGTCCTGGCGCGCACATGTGGACGAAGCCACACTGCTCCCACAGTGTCAGGAACTCAGTGCCTCATGGCTCCCTTCCTCCTGCCCCCCTCTTCCTCTCTGCAGCATCATCCAGGTCACAAATAAGGTTGAGGCTAAAACAAAATATTCTTACAGCCTGTGGAAAAAATGCATGATGGGGTGTGTTGTGCTGCGCAAGCCCCTTCCATGGGGTGTGCCAAATGATGGAACGGTGGCATGGCTCAAGGCGTAGCTTGGACCTTATGTCAATTTCCCACCCATTTCATAATTCGTCTGAAAAAGGGTCAAAGCGGATTAAACTATTGACCAACTTCCAAATCAGGGAGCTTGGACAAGAGGGGGATGGTACGTGCACAGGGACACTGATGTGCAGAAGTGTACATATGTGAATTTACAGGGCAGCACAATTTAACAAACACACACACACACCTGTACACACATCAATACACACTTGCCTCCGTGGACACATATGGACACACACTCTGCTATCCTCCCATACCACAACGGCACCAAGTTGTACTCTGGTCACATGCCATTCTAACCCACAATGCAAAATGTTTCACGGTATTACTCCAAATGACATTAGGCCGGTAGTGCAGGCGGGTTGATGACAAATTTCAACAGAAGTCACATGAGGGAGAGCGTCTTACCTCATGGAAAGAGTGGTTTCTTGCTAGCTAAACCAGGCCCAGTGGCATGGATTGCGAGGAACCAAGACACACTTGAGGTCAATGCTCTACAATATGCGATCTTTCCCGGACACATGCCTTGTAATTGTCCGCTCGATGTGGTGTCGCATGCGTACGTGTCTGCCGAAGTGCTGTGTGTGTGTGTGCGTGTGTGTCTGTGTGTGTGTGCGTGCGCACCAATTGCCAAATGCCCCGCCACGGGGGTGTTTTTTCATGCAATCAGTTCATGCCTACGGCAGTACTGTCCAAGTATCTTTCGATGCAGGTCAAGCATATGCTTTCAGGTAGACCCATACACCAAAGGCACAAAAACCTCTCCTGCACCACAAGAATCGTTTCTGTTGTGGTTCGCACTTGCAACCCTTTGACAGCATCTAGTGTCTTCGTTGGCCTCACATTGCACTTGCTGCCGCCGTGGCCACTTTCACTTGGGCTTTCAAACATGAAAACAAAGTGTTGCCTGAGAGTCAAGGTTAGTGCCGTGTCCGCCTGCCTGTGCGGTTGCTTAATTCTCTCTACTCAGGCGCTAGGTTTGGCAGCTCCAGCGGCCCTTGTCGCTTCCGTTCGTGTTTTTCCCTGACTGATTGCACATTGTCTTCACTGCTAGACCCTCTTACTTGCACAGCCACTTGTCATTGTACCGCACGCCCCCTCACTACTTTATGCCTCTTGCTAGACCACCTTATTGACTACTGACATTTGTGGTCGTGCCCAAGCCAGCTTGTCTGCTTCCTTGTTATGCGGCACATAGTTGTGCCCATATACCATATAGACATTTTTCACCGTATCCGGCAAAACCAGCAAGCAAGTTGCCGTAAGACACTATCTATGGCTAATCAATTGGTACATCACACAAAAGAAAATCAACATGCTTAACAATAGGTCCAATGCATCACAAACCTGAACCTTAAGGGCTTGGAAAAGTCGCAGTACGGGTTTAAACAAGAAGGTACCACTTGAAACAACAACCCAGGGCAACTACTACACAATGTGTACATTCATTCCTTCACAGACGCGGATCACCGAGCAGCATTCATGCACTAGCAGTTCTGCAAACATTCAAAATACAACACGCCACTAGCAGGGTGGTCTATACAACCACCACCGGATTACTTGCTGCAGGATGCTTTCATCATTGGGGTTACATCTGCTTACGTGTAATTGTGTGGGAGTCACAATGGGAAGGTACTTAGTAACCAACTCCGGTGCCGCATCCCAACGGCAAACCACGGATTCTGGTTTCGCTAGATCCGCTGAAACGGAGATGCATAACGAACATACAAATTTCGAGTACCATTGGGACCCCTTTTTACTCCAAAAATTAACTGCCCTACCCATTGCAAAGAGCAAGGTCCTCAAATGATAGCAACAACACATGAAATGATTGTCCAACACTACAATCCAGGTGAGTGAAAGGGATGGGAAGAGGGTATACATGCCAGTAGAAGGACGAGACTCCACGTTGAGGTCATGCAGTTCATTTACTGGGTGAGCATATTTCGGTGGAAGCATACCACACGCACATTAGGGTCTACAAACATATTTCGCCAGATCCGGCGAAACTTGATTTCAAAGAAAATCAAGTTGGAAGCAAGATTCCGGGAAATCAGAAAAATAGGTTTGTATATGGAACCGGCAAAAGTAGACTAAAAATCCGGTGAAAGAAGAGGTGTGTTGTTGGCCAAGGTACCCCAAGGTGCATGTACACATTGACATCCCCAAGATATACATGCCTCTCCTGGAATGAAGATGATGTTGTGGTGACCATGGCATACATATCCTCCCAAACATTGTGGTGCCGAGATGGCTGTTTACCCTTACTATATCGCTCTATGTTCTGCAGGATATCTACACACCATTTGGAGTCACTGTACCATATGATAGCCTTGTCACTTTTCACCATCTGCACCTCCGCTTCTGTTGTTGCTCCTTCTCCTGTGTGTAATGGTCTTGTGACAACACGCGATACGTGCAGTCCTTGGTCGAGATGACCATGCCCTCGTGGGTGGCCGCATCAAGCACCGCAACCTCCTACCAATAGGCCGGCGCTTGCTAGTATGTTAGCCCCCCCCACCCCCCCCACCCCTTTGGCACCTACGGCTGAGTCGTAGTTGAGGTTAGGGGTTTTTGGTTGTGTTTATGCAATTGGCCCATAGTTCACCCACCGGGGCTAGGGTGGCAGAGACATGGCCCCCTCACTGCCACCAGTGTTTGGCCACTTGTGCGTGGGGTGTCGAGAGAGTGTGTGTGTGCGCGCGCGTGTGTGTGCGCTCACGCCAAGGTATCAACTCCAATCATGCTCTAACTGCCAGGTTCAACTCCTGGCATACACCGCTGACGAACCACAGCCCCTACCCTGGAACCCCTGCCACGGAGCAACAAGACACACATTGCATTGGTGTGTGCCCTACCGCTCCCCACAGGTGTGTGTGTGTGTGTGTGTGCGTGTGTGCGTGCGCGTGTGTGTGCGCATGCTCACGCGTGTGCGTGCATGTTTGTGTGTTGCAGCATTGGTGTGTAGGTGTGGGTGTGCAGATGATTCTGCAAATCAGTGGAGGATGTAAACTGATGTCCTGCCCTTGTTGTCCTGCAGAAGGGCGCCCAGCCTCGATGATAGTCTTGTGAATCTCCACCTGAACAGACAGTGCCGGCCTGTTCTCTGCCCATCCACAGTGGAATCTTCAGGTTTGAGAGGTGCCCACAGGGCTGTCCTTGAAGAAGAGGCAGACAACCGGGGGCGTCAGGCGCGGTAACTAGAGCCATAATTGGCAAATAGTTTAGTCAAAATTTCAGGCCAACAGCGAAAAATGGTTGGAGAGCCATTGGGTGGACAGAAGCGAGGGTGAACGGAACCAGTCCTGAAGGGGACACCACCGCCTTCAAGCACAGGCCTCGGCGCCCAGGCCAGAAGCACTGCCTGCGACCAAGGCAGCCTGCAGTATGACTTGAGCAGCCCAGCCTACAGAGCAGGAAAATGCTGCAAGTGGAACCCCCACATATGGGGCTTGGAGTGTCCATAGTGCACAATCTTGTGTATGCACACAGATTGCGCCACTCTCCCTAAAAACATCCCGCATTCTGGAAAATGTGGCGATGTCTGACTACTGTGAGCCTCCTAGAGCGGTCCATTGGCCTGGCCTGTCGCTTACACAGACACACACACACACACACACACACACACAAATGAAAACGCAACTTTTGTCGCACTCAGAACCATCTACACACACAATAACACATATAATGAAACTGGGAGGGCATGGACAGACGCCACGGATACGATTATAGTCTCAATAATGAATTGCTTTGTTGAATGTTGGAAAATCGACAACGACACATCACAACAACGCATGGCATGAGCATCCGCAATGGCGCCCTGCGCAGTTGCAGCAGCGCTGGCGGCCACAGCATGCAACCTTCTCTATACCAATGGACCCGTGGGAACCAGAGCAAATTTTGCATACGAGTGCATGCAACAATAGACACGTACGCACGCACACACACACACACATGAAACCGGTTGGGGACCAGTCGGAATGTAAGGGGGTCCAAAGGGGCCCTGGGGGGGGGGGGGGGGTTGGGAGAGCCCCGACAAACATACGTCAGAATGATCAGGGCGTTGCGCTGATTATTTTGAGGCACCAATTTTGCCCGAGAAATTTTCTCAAACGCCTCTGCTGCCCATTGTTCAGGGTTCATGGCGTAGGTTGGCAGGTGTACAATAAGGGAAGGGGCAGGTGCCATTGGGGTGCTGGGGCCACACTGCAACGGACCCGTCATGATTCGTTGAAGCCCAATGCCAATTGATACTGCAATGTTCGGCTCAGAGGGTTCGACATCATCTCGTGATCCGATGCAACTTCACTAAATCTCTTTTGGGCATGGGCGTGGGAACCAGTGCAGTGGTACCTCGCACGGGCCCTGCAACCCCAATACCGGGGGCAGAAATGGCTAGGGAGTGCGGCCGCGCGGGCGACAGGGGACCGTCCCGCCGCGGGCTCCGGAATGCAGAGGCCCCGGGCAGTTTGCCGTGCACGTGCGGCGGGATCACGGAGGGCGGCCGCGCGTACGAGGGCGGTGGCGACGCCCTCGTACGCGCAGTGCCGGACACGTGTTCGGGTGCACTTGCAGATGCCGAAACCGCGACGCAGGCCCTGGGGCTGTGCTGCGGCGGTTTGGGGGGCACTGCGCCTGCGGCCCGGGGACTGGGCTTAGTGGACCCGTCTACCGCTACGAATGTCAGGCATGAGCGGGACGACTTGCTGGCCACTCCGGTGGTGAGGGTGCCGGTGCTGATGCCGGAGCTATTGCCATTGGGAGTCGTGTTCCCCACGGGCTGCGAACCGGAGTTCAAAGCCGCACTTGTGTCCGAAACGCGCGTCACCGACTGAAAGGGGTTGGCGGTCGTGGGGCAGACCGCGGGAGCGCCCGGGCCTGACGCAGCGGCAGGGGGACCAGAGTCGTCCAGCTCCAGAGCTGCTGTGAGCTGTGCCAGTCCCTCGGCCACTTCACGCGTGAATTGGTTCTGTAGGGCGTGGGGTCGGTCGGGGGTTAGGGCCTCGGTGGACCGGGGACTCGTGTCTGCACTGGACAGCCCTATGTACGGCACTGCGAATGGCAGTGCGTCAGCCGGCGTTGAAGGCATGCGCCCCAGTTCCTGTTCCTGTTGCTGCGGCGGGGGCTCACCCCAGGTGACCTTCCGCTTGAGCTGCGGCTCCTCAACGTGATGCTCCTCCGTGTCCTGCACCACAGGCTGCGGTCGCTCAACGCCGCCTGCGAAGAGCCGTTCCAAGCGGGCCACCGTCGTCTCCATCGCAGTCACCCTCGCGGTCATGGAGGCCTCCACCGCCTGTAATCTCTGAGTCATACATGCTTCAGTGGCTTGCACTTGCTGTGCCAGAGAGTGATCAAGCTGCTCAATGCGGCTGAATATCTGTTCTCCAATCTTCTGGACTTCCTCTGCAAACGTGCGAAAACGCACGGATGAGGTCGCACTAGCATCAGACAAAGAGACAAATGCCGCACCACACTGCACTAACAACATGTTTAATACAAAGGCAACATTTTCGTATGCCTTTCCAACGGCAGCACTGTCACGGCCTAAGGGCTGGCATGCAGTGCGAATGCTTTTAGTTTACATCCTATCCTGGGAAGGCGATGCCCAGCATTGGTGCAATAAGTACGCAGAGTATAGCAAGGCGAGGGGCAATAATTTTTTGCCATTGCGTTGGTTTTTGTACGATGTTGTACGATGCTGTACCATGGTTCTTGAGAATCAGCACCGACAGAGCCAGTGGTGGGCCATTACCCATTGCTGTTGGCATTTTACAAACAGTAGATAGCAGTTGAAAGTGGTTGGCGTTTGGTGGCATTCAGCAAGGGCATCCTTAGAAGGACAACCCTGTTTAGAGCTTCCTTGGCTGCAAAGAAATAAAAGGAAATCTTGTCCCCTAAGGGAACCCCTGGAATGCAGGTACATGCCCAACACGAGCATGTTAGGACCATACCTCGATCCACAGAGCCGTTGCTGTCGTGGTGCGTGAACGTCACATCGCGAACCATTCCAAACGTGTTTTCGCGCGGCAGAAAGGTCGGGTCACGTACAAATGTCGACTCGCGAGTGAGTAGCCCCGAAATGGCAGGCTCGTGCACAGCAACAGCCGTCTCACCCCGGGGAAGCGCACTGTCCAGCTTTTCCATGAAGATAGGAGACCCACAAGAGGGCGGACCAGCGTCTCCGTCTGCCTGCGCCGTGGCGTTGGCCAGGGTTGCGGCCAAGTCCATGGACTTGTTCAGCGGGAAGAATGACAAATCCTGCGCCTTGAGCTTTGAGTTGACATATGACTCTTGACCTGCGAGACCATGGCACGGGAGCGGCACACTGCCCAGGGCTGGCCCCCCGGGCTGGGGGGGGGGGGGGCTGCTGCGCCTTGCCGCGCACGGGTGGGACCGAGGAGTGCGCTGAGGTGTGGTGCACACAGGTGGGGAGCTGTGCCTTCACCCTACGCTGTGGCGCACAATGGTGGGGAAAGCTATCCCTCCGCCGTGTGTTGTGGTGCACAGGCACGGGGAACTTGTTCCTCCGATGTGTCAAGTCATGCACGGGGGTGATTCATTGGCGGGGGGATGGGGGGTCACTCGAAGCTACTACCCCACCATCGCCTGGATAGGCTGCCACCGCACAGAGCAGGTGGTGAAGCCGTGGGAGATGATGCCCCCTTCCCGCTCCCGTCCCGCTCCACTCCATCCTCGCACCTCACCAGTCCCCATCCTCCTTCAATTCCCCCGTGCCTTTCTCCCTCCCTCGCACGCTCCCTCCTCCCCCCACTCCAGCCACCCTCCCTCCCCTCTCTCTCTCTCTCTCTCTCTCTCCGTCCCTGCTGGTTGCACCTGTCTCTCAGAGAGAACCAGAATAAAGGTACCATCCAACAAGCAGCACACCGGGCGCGTGAAACATTCATTTGCCAGGATCTCCCACTGATTCGTACTTGCAAAAAGAAATTTCATTCGTAAACATTTGCAAATATTCACAAATATTCGTCATGCAAGAAAGCAATTCCTGGTGGTCATGTAGGCCCAAAAACGTGTAAACGCCTGGGGCTTTTGGTTCACTGGTGTTGTTGGTGATGATGTAGCTGGACCGTCTGGTTTATGTTCAGCTTGTGGTCCAGAGGAAGTCAAAACATGTGGAGCTGGTCCAGGTCGAAAATTTACTGCCTTCCCCTCCTTTTTAAGTTGAGCTGCACGCTTGCATGCTGTCATGTGCTTGTGGCGTTCGACCTGGGGTGCTGGTTGCTCTACTTCAATTGCTTGCAGCGGTCTCATCACTGTTACTAGACATGAGTATTGCAAGAAGACTGCAAATGGAGGGGGAACCTGTAGCAAACAGTTCACCCCCCCCCCCTTCTCATCAGGTGTCCCAGAATCCCAGAAATCCAAAGAAGCCGGCAGAGCAAATCGGAAAGAGGAATTCCTGGTTCTCTGATTCGTAAATATTCGTATATATTCATATACGAATGGGCTGTAAACCCTTCATTTGCAGGGGGTGGGGCCCACTGGAGCACCCCAAAATAGGGGTGTGGGTGGTGTGGAAACGGGGCTCCCATGAATGACCAGTGTTACTATTGGTAAGAGAAAAGGCATTTTGTGCATGCAGTGGAGGGAGGAGGGGGGGGGTGGGTGTGATGGAAGGAGGATGGAGGCTGCATAGTGCCCTTCACCATCGTCAGGGAGGGTCACATCACCCTCAACCCAGGGACAGGACACAAGGAGCCACATGGGTTCCGAAAAGCCCTCCATCATTTCGAACCTTTTTGGACCGTCAGGGGGCAGCCAAGTGCGCGTTTTGCTTGGCGTACTACGCGGGCACAAACGTTTCTGAACGCTGAAACGTGAATACTCGGGTGCAGGAAGGTGTGGTCCAAAACACGGACATGTGCACAAAAAGCATTGGCTCAGGAAGAAGCAATTGTCCGAACATGTGTGGCCACCGTGTTTTACCCAGTCCCCGGGCAAACCTTGCCCCCCATTATTGTGCACGCAAACATAGTCCCCGTGCTCGTTAGTGCATGGCCACCCAGTCCTTGTGCTTGTGCCTGCAAGCCCCCCTGGTGCCGCGACAGGCGACGTCAAATCCAGGTTATGATCACGATTCCGTGGAACATGACATCTGTCACAGTGATGGACGCTGATGACAACGCCACTGATCATCTTCTATTGATCTGTTGTTGTTGCCACCACCTGAACCTTTGCAAGGTCGGGCTTCGGCACAACAACCTTGGTATCCCGTAGCGACAAGCACTGCAGTCTTCAGCTGTCGCCACCCCAACCCCCCCCCCCCCCCCGTGGGACATTCCGTCTGCTTGTTGTCTCTTTACGGGGCCCTGGACAGTCACCCGTTCCTCCCTTCACATGTTGCGTCGGGTCGCTGCTTTCTGTCGACCGCTGCGGCCGGTGCTCCTGCTGGTGCCGTTTCCACGTTCGCGGAGCCCAGTGGTTGGTGTGCTGGGGCTGTGCTGGGTGTGGCATCCCCCCACCCCGCGCAGGCAATGAAGGACATGAGAAATAGGGAGGGAATGAAGGAGGGAACGTGGGGGGAGGGGGGAGGGGTTGCGCAGTGCAGATCACGTGCTTCGACAAGGCTGTGCGTACATGCAGACAATTGGCCTTAGATTCCAGGCAGAATGTAGGCTCTTTGCCAATCCCACTCCGGTTCACGGAGTGCCGAGATGGGTGCACTTGAAGCACACTGTTGTTGGTATGAGCACGAAAACCATCTTTACGGGCGTTGGCCAGCCCCTCTGTGACATCTGTATCATGCTAATCCCTTCACCACCAAAATAAAGGTCACATGGGGTCACCTTGCCTTGCCACAGCTGGCAACGGACGAAATGGGCACTGGGAAGACATGCCGAACAATGGCGTTTGGCAGAGGGTTATTGGCTGGCATCCGATGGACGAAAGGTTGGTTCTGAGGAGATGCAGACCTGTGTACTCATCCTCAGACTTCTGGTTCAAATAAACCACAAAATACAAATAGTGCCACATGTTGTGAGCGTGCTTGACGTGCTGAGTAAACCCGCCCTCCACTGAGCGGTCAAAGAGGTTCGAGTCTTGACCACAAATGAGGCAATATTTCCGCGTATCCTCTTCCATCTCATGCTTCTTATCTCGAAGCTATGGGGAGAGAGAGGGTGAGAGAGAGAAAGAGAGAGAAAGAGAGAGAGAGAGAGAGAGAGAGAATGTGCGTGTTTGTGTGTGTGTGTGTGTGTGTGTGTGTGTGAAGACCGATGACTTGCATGAGAGCAACGAACTGGCCCTATAAGGAGGCACTGCGCAAATACACTGCGGAGGTTCTGGGGCTGCACAAACATGAGTACCTGAGCAAAGGTATCGATGATGATACCGAAAACAATGTTCAAAACGATGACGATGATCAATAGATAGAAAGCAAAATCGAATAAACTGCGCAGGCTGTTTGTCCGCTGCGGCAACAGATCACCGATGCCGCCGCCAGCGCGGACGCCATTGAGCAACCCAAAGGCAAAGCACTGCATCAAACTCCTGCACACCCCGTTCACGTCATCTGCACAGGCGACACAGGACCCGTAAACACCCTTCAAGGTGGAACGGTTTCCAGTCGCATTCAGTGACGGCCCTCCAATCGCTCTGCACCCACCCGAAATCGCCTCTCACCCGCTCCCAACCGCCAGTAGCTGCCCTAACACACGGTTGCAAAGACATGGGCAGAGAGGCAGGACCTGACCCCACGAAATCCTCTGGGAAAAACACGTACCCGATCACAATGAAAAGGTACACAATGACAATTGTTAATGCGGCCGTCAACACGAGACTCCACCCGTTCAAAAAGACAGAGCGCAGCAAAATGTGCAAAATCACACTCTTGTCCACAATCATGAGCAGGTGCCCGGCAAACCAAAACGGTGAGAAGCACAAACCTACAGAACAGAAAAGCCAAAGGGACCCAACCTGCTGCGGACACCGTATCGGAGATCAGATCGGCAATTGTGCACATGGGTCCACTAACTGGATGACAATTTGGCACGTGTGTGGCATGCAAGGGTTGCAGTGGGGGATGAGCCATCACCTACCACCAAAATCGGCATTCAACCCCTGGAAATCCTCAGCGACCCTCAGGACCCCGGTCACCATTCCTCTGCACCAACCTGGCCTACTCAAAAGTGGGCCCTGCCAACCCTTAACCACCTCAAACTCCCCTGTTGACGCCTGACTGTTGACCCCCCTGTTGACAAACCTTATTAATCCGAAACTGTGAGTGGCCTTGGTTGGATACATTAAAACAGGGGGATAAATCTGTGATGGGTCGTGAGGTTGCCATGCCATTGCCCTGCTGAGCTCCGCAACGGAAGTAACGTGCCTCAGCTGTCTTAGCACATGACGCCTGACCACAGGTACCGCTCTCGAACCCAGGGGTTCATGAAAAACGATGCTACGCCTTCATAGGCGACCCCAGATCTAAAACGATCTCATAGTAGCTCCAGGCGTTTCGGGGATCGCCCGGGCGTTCTGTCGCTACCTCTGCCCTGCCTTGTCCATTCATTGAGCCCCCTGTACTGCTATGCTCTACCAAATAATGCCCGGTCCTTTGCGCTGCAAATGCAATACCAAACACAGAAGTCAATGCCAATAGAAACGTGTATAATAACGGGAAATAGAATCGTAAATCCACAACGCCATCTTTCCTGCGAGACAGAACACGGGAGAAAGTGAAACAGGTGCCGCAGGCATACCTTGTCGCTATACACCCTCCAGGGCTCGCTTGCGTATTGACTGTGCGTGCAGCGCATTCCCTCCGTCGTCCTTGGCATCCATTTGCGTAATCACAAGACCGCCAGTCACTCAGATTCCCAGCCACCTCCACAAATGCACAACGTCAACACCAGACAAACGGAAGCAATTGAATCGTGTTGTGCTTGACATCCTCCCAACCCTCAATTAGTGAGATGAGCGTGCTATTCAGGGGTCGTTCCAGCTATCGTTCCAGTCAAAGTTCGTGTTCACTTTGCCGGAGGCTGTGGACACCATGCATCCCATATACGCCCACGAGGCACCCTCTGTGTGCCCAGTGGACGCCCGCGATGCGCCCTCAAGAGGCATCATGTCCCAGCAGCACCGCCCTCCCTAAGATCAGTGAAGCTGCACACAACGCACCTCACGATGGGGCCGTGCAATTTGAAGGTGTACCCTTTTAAATAGAGGCAAACGCAAAAATTGAGGCCCGTCAGTAGCACCATGACCCAACTCAACGCGGTGATGGCCACTTGCTCCCACACGTCGTAACATCTGCGCGTTGTGATGTCGTTGTGGAACACGGTCACGGCCACGTTGACCAGCACCGCGACGGCCAGGATCACGTTCTGGAGCAGCTCCCGCATGCGCTCGCGGTGGTGGATCAGATAACTGCGGTACCCGGCCACTCGTGCAGCCACCCGCGAGTCCTCAAACGAAGGCAGCGGGCAGAAGTGCTCTTCCAGCCACTCGGTCACACGCCGATGGTAATCGATTTCATGCCCCACCGCCACGCAGCTGTCGTGGAACGAGGCCACCTGAACAGGGGACGGGCCTCTCAGGCACGCTTTAGAGTGAGGGGGGAAAGGCGGCAGGGGGAGTCAAAGATGCGTTGGGTCGCCAGATGACACTTGTGGTCCAATGCACTTCGTTGTGTTCGTGGAAGCGCGCCTCCGGGCCATGTGTGGTTGTGGGGGGGAGGCTGTCTGGGGGGAAAGGGGAGGGGGTTCCAGTATGGATACAGACCACTGCTGTCGCGCTGTACGCTGTGCAATACATTCCAAGCAAAGATACAGGGCATGCCCCTGCCCCCGCCCCCCCCCTAGGAACCATCGCACGTGCATACCCGGTTTTGCGCAGTGCCTGAGTCACCTTATCACGGTGAGGTGCGCTGGGAGGGCCCTTGGGAGCTCTCGGGCTGCGCTGTGACTGCACATTGGCTGTTCATTAGGTATTGGCCGGGGGTACTATGAAATTCCAATGCCATGCACCCTGGGCACATGGAAGACAACATCGCACCCGCATGGTCAAACCGGTCCATGGGACCGTCGCCCCCGATTGCCCAGAATCCGATGCATCAAATGGAGTGCAAACCGAGGGGGGCGGCCTGCTCGAATCTTGACACCCAACCGTGCGCGAAATCTTTTGGGAGTCTGGAGGCGGGGGGAGGGGGGAGGGGGGGTTGGGTGTCTGGATTCGAACCGGCCGCCCCCCTCGTGCAAAACACATGAAAGGGGGTGCAAAACCCCGGTTCTGCACGTGTTTCTCATTTCATTGTTGCGGATGGTCACACATGGTCCAGACGGGGGGTTGGAGGCGGGAGGCGGGGGGGCACGCCTGCCTAGAGCCGATCCCCATGAGGTTCACAGAGGCCACACCTTTGCAATGGGCGAACTGCGGTCGATGGCGTACTGAATCTCCATCTTCAACTCGTCCGTCAAGTACTGGCAAATATGTGGGATATGGAAGTAGACCTTCTCCAGGACGTCGCCTGAAGCAGATCGGGGGTGGCAAGTGCAACTGCATGCCCATACCGCGGCCTTTCGTCGCGGAGTGCACTCGCGGCATAGAAACACGGTTTAAAGTCGAGGCGTAGCGTCGCAGTATAAACTCGCGGCATCAAATGGCGCACAACCGCCCCATCCCTCCTTCACAACAAGTGTGGTATGTTGAAAGAGTTGCGATGCATTTCAGCGGCCGGCAGCATAGCACCAGGAACGGCCCTCTGAGAGGGCGTTCGCATACTGTACGCCCGACTGATGACGTTGGGCAGTGCTGCGGCACAGACGCACCTGCACCTCGCGCGATCTCCACGACACCGAGAAGCGACTGGAAGTACTCGAACCCTTCGCATGACACAAGGGCGGTCACCAGTTCCTTGTCCTCACTGAACGTGCGCAGTTGGTACATCAGAATGAAAAGATTGAAGGCCAGTCCCATAAGCGCCTGCTCGTCCTCATGCAGATAGCCCCCAGAGGCCACCACGTCCTAAACAGACCATGGGTCGTCCCTGTGGCTGAGACGCAATGTACTGCCCCCCCCCCCCAAAAAAAATGAGAAGTACGCAGCAAAACACGGACCCAAGGGACGCATGTGAAGCCCGACCCATCCCCCGACTCTGACACAGAGGAATACTACTGACCCCCACCCATGGTTGTTGCCACCCCCACTCCCCAGCGGTTCGCCAAAATGTGTACCCCAGGGTATCGATTTTTTTTGTAGGGGAGGGCAGTCCTTTGTCCTGAAGGCCTATTGGTGAAAACGCACGTCGGACCAGTATTGGTCCATGACGGGCCGTTTCTTTCTCCCTGTGGCTGTTCTGGATGTGACGGCTTTCTTGCCTTCGAGGGTCCCACCACCTGTACCTATGTACCTATGTTTAGTACTCTGGTTAGGATCCTACCAGCAGTGATGTCATACCCTAATTTTGGCCATTTTAGCCCCTTATAGGGGCAAATACCCACTAATAACCATCCAATTCACTTCTAAGACATGTTTTTTTGTGTTTCCCGACCCCAAAATAGGGGCGGGGGGTCCCTAGTCCTGCCCCAAGTCGCACACTAGGGTCCAGGGTGGGGGCGGGGGGGAATGCGTGTATTACCCATATATACCTACATGAGGTGCACACACGTGTGGCGCACACATGTGTGCTTTATATGAAGTCGCAAAACACACGCTTGTAGATGAGGTCCGCCTTCTTATCTTTGTAGGTGGGTTGTGTTGAGGGAGGATTGTGCTTGCACATGTTGCGAAGCACGTCCGTGGTCTTTGTATCCAACTCTTCAATAACTTTTTTGTCATACTGCAATTTGCCAGAGGCAACTTTGGGGTTATGCCCTGGAAGAAAAAATTCCTTACCACGGATCACCACCTTTGGACGGACCTCATCTACAGAAGGCGGCTTGTCAACCAGAAGCCGGTCACCCAACGCGAATGCCAATACCATGAATTGCACTCTCCAGTTGCGCAATGCCACACATATCTCCAAGGGACACAAAACGGAAGCATGAAGGGCACATTGATAAACTTCACATTCAGGGCTGTGTCATCGCAAAAAAAAAGCACGACGAACGGCTAGGTGAACAATAGGGCCTAGCATACATCCGTGCCAAGGCCCAACTGGGTGTGGTCTCAATAGGGGGGGCATGCGCAGAATCGCGATAATGCAAAGCTGCCTGTGCAATCTCAGACAACAACCACAGTTTGTCTTGTAGAAGTTGGATGCTACCGTTGACAACACGCCTAGACAAAAGGCAATGTAGCATTAGAAGGCAGGCAGGATGGCAACTCACACCGTCTTCTTGATGTAGGAAGGTGGAGTAGAGGGGGGCTATAGCAAAAGCTACACTACCAAACTCACCCAAGAACCTGTCCCACCTCTTCTGCGGCCTTGGCTCAATGCCTTCTTGTTCGGCAATGAGGGTATGTGACTCTTTACCCATGAATGATGAGTACGCTCCTTCATCAGATCAAGGGTAAAGTGTCACAAATAACCAAGCAATAATAGTACACTGCGTGCGTATTCTCAGGGTGTCATCCGTGCCCACGGGACTCATTGTCGCCGATTTCTTTGTGCATGCCTCGGTGCCTTCCGCGGAGCTTTGCTTGGAGGACACTGTTGCAAACAAGAAGGGCAAAAGGAAAAGAGGGGACCCAAAAGAGGTTGGAATTGCTACGTCACCCTTGCATTATCGGGGGTCCCCAACGCCAAGTGTGGGGAGCAAACTCAAAGGTGATCCCCAACACAGGGGAACAAAATGAGAAATGGCTGACTCACTGCTGCCTTCTCGGGGGCCCAAAGGGGGGCGGAAGTGTCCCTAACCCCAACTCGAGGAGCCACACAACAGAGCGTGGATTGTGAGTCCTAACCCCAACTCAAGGAGCCACGCAACAAAGCGTGGATTGTGAGTCCCTAACCCCAACTCGAGGGGCCACACAACAGTGTGTGGATTGTGAGTCCCTAACCCCAACTCGAGGAGCCACGCAACAGAGTGTGGATTGTGAGTCCCTAACCCCCAGTCGAGGGGCCACGCAACAAAGCGTGGATTGTGAATCCCTAACCCCAACTCAAGGAGCCACGCAACAAAGCGTGGATTGTGAGTCCCTAACCCCAACTCGAGGAGCCACGCAACAAAGCGTGGATTGTGAGTCCCTAACCCCAACTCGAGGAGCCACGCAACAAAGCGTGGATTGTGAGTCCCTAACCCCAACTCAAGGGGCCACGCAACAAAGCGTGGATTGTGAGTCCCTAACCCCAACTCAAGGGGCCACGCAACAGTGTGTGGATTGTGAGTCCCTGACCCCAACTCGAGGAGCCACGCAACAGAGTGTGGATTGTCAGTCCCTAACCCCAACTCGAGGGGCCACGCAACAAAGCGTGGATTGTGAGTCCCTAACCCCAACTCAAGGAGCCACGCAACAAAGCGTGGATTGTGAGTCCCTAACCCCAACTCGAGGAGCCACGCAACAAAGCGTGGATTGTGAGTCCCTAACCCCAACTCGAGGAGCCACGCAACAAAGCGTGGATTGTGAGTCCCTAACCCCAACTCAAGGAGCCACGCAGCAGAGCGTGGATTGTGAGTCCCTAACCCCAACTCGAGGGGCCACGCAAAAAAGCGTGGCTTGTGAGTCCCTAACCCCAGCGCAATGAGCCTCGCAGCAGAGCGTGGATTGTGAATCCCTAACCCCAACTCGAGGGGCCACGCAACAGAGCGTGGATTGTGAATTTGGGGTTAGGGACTCACAATCCACGCTTTGTTGCTTTGTTGTGTGGCCTCTCGAGTTGGGGTTAGGGAACTCGAGGGGCTAGCAACAAAGCGTGGATTGTGAGTCCCTGACCCCAACTCGAGGAGCCACGCAACAAAGCGTGGATTGTCAGTCCCTAACCCCAACTCGAGGGGCCACGCAACAAAGCGTGGATTGTGAGTCCCTAACCCCAACTCAAGGAGCCACGCAACAAAGCGTGGATTGTGAGTCCCTAACCCCAACTCGAGGAGCCACGCAACAAAGCGTGGATCGTGAGTCCCTAACCCCAACTCGAGGAGCCACGCAACAGAGTGTGGATTGTGAGTCCCTAACCCCAACTCGAGGAGCCACGCAACAAAGCGTGGATTGTGAATCCCTAACCCCAACTCAAGGAGCCACGCAACAAAGCGTGGATTGTGAGTCCCTAACCCCAACTCAAGGAGCCACGCAACAGAGTGTGGATTGTGAGTCCCTAACCCCAACTCGAGGGGCCACGCAAAAAAGCGTGGCTTGTGAGTCCCTAACCCCAGCGCAATGAGCCTCGCAGCAGAGCGTGGATTGTGAATCCCTAACCCCAACTCGAGGGGCCACGCAACAGAGCGTGGATTGTGAATTTGGGGTTAGGGACTCACAATCCACGCTTTGTTGCTTTGTTGTGTGGCCTCTCGAGTTGGGGTTAGGGAACTCGAGGGGCTAGCAACAAAGCGTGGATTGTGAGTCCTAACCCCAACTCGAGGGGCCACGCAACAAAGCGTGGATTGTGAGTCCCTAACCCCAACTCGAGGGGCCACGCAACAAAGCGTGGGAGTGAAAAAAAGGGGGGGGGGAAGAAAGTGGGAGGCCAAATTGCATTCTTGGGGATCGCCAACAAAGGGGAGCAAAATCAGAAGTGGCTGCCGGTCGGGGGCCCAAAAGAGGGCGGAAATGCTACATCACCCTTGCATTCTCGGGGATCCCCAAAATGGGGGAACAAAATCAGAAGTGGCTGCCTCACCCCTACCTTCTCGGGGGGCCCAAAAGAGGGCGGAAGTGCTACGTCACCCCTGCGTTCTCGGGGATCCCCTGCAAAGGGGACGGAAACAAAAGTGGCCCACAAAAGGGCGGAACTGCTACGTCGCCCCTATGTTCTCGGGGGTACCCAAACAAGGGGACAAAGTCAAAGGTGGCCTACAAGTGGGCGGAAGTGCTACGTGACCGCTACATTCTCGAGGGTTCCCGAAAAGGGGTTCAAAAGTGGCCCGTGCCGGGCTCCTGGAAAAAATCCCATAGTGGGGGTCCTTAGGGGCGGTCCTTACCAAAAAAAAATTGGTCCTAAAGGACCACCCTGCCTCTCCAGGTCAGTGGAAAAAAGCCCCTCAGAGCAGGGGACAAGATCAGAAGTGGCCAACAAGTGGCCCGAAAGTTCTAAACCCTAGTTCTTTGGTTTTTGGAGGTTCTGAAACCGAATAAAAACAAAAATCATTTTTTACTAGGTTCTGAAGCCTAGATAAAACAAAAACTTTTTTTTGACTAGGTTCTGAAACGTAGTAAAAACAAACACTTTTTTTTTACTAGGTTCTGAAACCTAGTAGAAAAAACCTTTTTTTTACGAGATCGGGAGAAGGGGGGGGGGGGGTTGAAGCCCTCGTCACCGGCACCCTCATCCTGTGGGGTTTGGGCGGTCCTGGTCGGCGTTCGGCTAATATGTTTCAAAAAGGATTGTGGGATAGGGGAGGGCGGCAGGGTCGTGTCCCAGGACTGGGCCAACCAAGCAACCCATACACAACCCCACCCTCGCCCTGTCCTGGTTGAACTTTCTCCAACCCACGCCAACGAGTTCCATGGCATTATCCCCAAACGCTTCAATGAGACCCAACCCACCCCAATCCACCCATTCCACTGCAAGGCACCTTGACCCCACCCACTGTGCCGGTCGACCAATGCCCTAAGGGACCCCCCCCCCCCCCGCAGGCAAACCGCCACCTTTCAAACTCTGGCTGGGCCACGCACCTTGACTTTTCTCCAGAGCACATCGAGAATGTTCTGAATGGCACCGAAGTTGATGGTCTGCACCATCAACTCGGGGCGCGCCGCGTCATTGCAGCCCTCCAGTAAGCTCAGCAGCGTGAGTGTTGCCGCACAGCGCAGCTCGAACACGAGCATTGCGTCCCTGAGGGCGACGAGGGGGAGCAACCAGATGGATCTGGCCCGTGTGCTGCAGCGCACTGGGTAGGATACACCCATACCACAGCCCAACACTACAAAACATCGGGCCAGCACCTGCCATCCTCAGGACTGTGTTCACACGTTGTGAATCATCAAACACATAGAACGAATGAGGCGGCGGAAATGCTGACACAATGGAAGTGGCTTGTTGTGGCGGCGGGCATGGCAGGCACTGGGGGCGGGAGTGAATGATGGGGATGAAGCATGCAGTCCCCCACAGCCCCTGGGCTGCAGTATTGAGATCCCTTGTCGAGACGTCAGGTGCAACGATTTGGTTGAATGGTGGGACTGGCGCGCCATCTGCTTTCAAGAATTATGTGCTGTGTCGCCATGCAAGATGCTTACCCATCACACTACCACCTGTTTGTGCATGGACCCAGCCTTCATAGCACACAGAACCTGCCCAACCCCGCCTCCATGGCACACATAATCTGCCAGCATATTCGCCAGCCCCCACTCGCGCAGCACTTTGACAAAATGGCGGACAAGCGCCAGCAGGGATGAAAGAATCGGCCCCATGTTGCAAATTGACGCCTGGCCGTGTGCGGCGGGCAAAACAGTCATGCAGTGATGAAAGATGCGCTGCCCACAACCCTGCCCGTAAATGTGTCGTATCCTGCAAAGGCACTGGTCCAGAACTAGACAATAGCGGGATCTTCAGATCAAATCGAGTGCATGTACATTTGGATGTGCTTATGTTTGTGCATATGCATATGTCTGGGTATGCGTAGTTGTATGTGGTTGTGGTTGTGGGTGTGGGTGTGGGTGTGGGTGTGCATGTGTGTATGTGTATGTGTACGTGCATGCGTATGTGTACGTGTGCGTTTATGTGTATGTCTATGTCTATGTGTTTGGGTACGTGTATGTGTACGTGTACGTGTATCCGCCGCCGCAGTCCCAAAGCAAGACAGAAAAATATTTGCTCTCGTCCAATGACATTCGTTACATCATTTGGCCGGCAGTTGTCTGCCAAACGCCGTCAGGTAAGCGTCGGCTCGCAAAACCGGGACCAGCGGCTGCCCAAAAAGAAGCATTGCATCCCATCTCTCCTCTGGAGTCCGCAATCCCACACCGGCCTTGCCCTGTCCCCTTCACACATACTCATGCCTGTCATGGAAGGGGCACTGCAACACTTCGTTGATGTCAGACGTCACGTTGCACGAGACCAACGTTGTCTGATTGTCCGGACATGGGCCCTGGCAGAGCTCCGTCAGTGTGTGAAACGTCTGGATCGCAATGCTGAAGATCATCTCTTCCATTTCGCCGGAAATCATCTGAATAAACGCGTCCATTGGGGTCTGCACGCCTGTAACACTGTGTGCGCGCACATGCAAATGCACGCGGGTTGCATATGTTATGAGCACGCCACGATTAAAGAGGGAAGTCCTCAGGGATGCGAGCAGTGCGTGCCTCATCGCGGCTGTGTACCCGCTGGGGCAACGTGGGGGACATGTGAGCCGTGCACTCAGACTGTTGACAGCGGCTTGGCGAGGCAGCGTTTCCACTGGTTGCTGCTCATCGGGTGGCAGTTTGCTTCTGCGTGGACCGGGTTCACAGGCACACATCAGAGCAAGCCACTGGCATCATATGTCAGCAGAGTGGGGCTGGAAGGTAGAGTGGGGTTGCCGATTGGTACCTCCGGTTCAGCACACTTGGTTGCACTTTGTGACCCCGGGTTCCCGTGGGCAACAGACAAACAGGGCATTGCATCTCAGCAATACCATGATCAACACAGGTGTCAATCATGCAATATTCTTGGGGTTCGTTTAACGATGAACCGCAGGATTTGGCGGCGTGGTAGCACGGTGGATGTGTGCCAGCCAGCGTGTTTCAGAGAGACGATGCAGAGACGCACACAGGGGGAGTATCTGCGCTGCCGCACGCCGCACGCACCAACAGCTGGAATATCTTGCATCATCATTTCCCACTACCCTCTTCCCAGTCCTGGGGGGTTGCCCCTGGTTGCCCTCATAGTTGTGCCGCCCGCGCGCCGTGTCACATACCCAACATGATGGCACCATGGTATGCGCGGGTGGCGGGCTGCACCTTTGTGGGTGAGAGTGGGACGTCTTCTTTCCCGGGAGTATGGGAGCACAGCCTTGAGAGCCCCGAGACCGCTCACAGGCCACTTCAGGGGCACCATCAGCCAGCCTGCCCCTATTGGGAGCCAGCACATGGCCCTTTCAGGCGCAGCATGAGGTCCGCTCACCCAGGGAGTCTACCCTCAGGTTGCCCCCACCAGAGGGAGCCACAGCGCTACCGGCCTCCATGGTAAGTGTCCTAGGCAGAGGGCAGTGCTAAGCACGTCCCCAGGACCTGTGTGGAGGGGCTTGTTCACCCTATGGGTTTCGCAGATAGACCCCAACAACTAGCGCCGTGCACATGCTGTGCCTGCCGTGTGTCCGCAAAGATCAACCACGCCAGCATGAGCCAGCATCGCCATTTCCTCATGAACAGCAGCATGAGAGACGTCTTTCAGTCTATTGGTAGAGAATGAGAACGTGCAGTTCTGGACAGTGGGTTTGGTGTGATACAGATTTGTCCCTGTGCCCTCACCTGAATCACTGAAAATTTCTGGACTAATCAAAGCGGCACTACTTCAGCAGACCAAGAAATCAATCCATGGAGGAGTTCGTGTTCAATACTGTCCACTGCAACATGTGTTAGGTGCTACCACGTAACCGCACACACACACACACACACTACGTGAAGGAGATCAAGAAACCCGAACCCACTGTCAATAGCAGGCAAACAGGGCACTCGTCAAAACAGCTCGTCAGGCCACAGCAGAAAACAGTGTCATTGAGGCCAGGCGCCTTTCTGAGGGACAGCAAGGACGGGGATGGCAGTGTTCTTCCACCTTGGCAGAGTCATATCAGCCCCCCTGTAGTCTTGTTGCCCCTAGCTCTGAGGAGAGGAGGACGTTGTATACCTTGCAGCATTGCTTACATGCTCCTGGTCCGCAAAGGCAACACACACACACACACACACACACACACACACACACACACACACACACACACACACCAACTGAATGTGGCAGGCTGATAGCTATGGCTCTGATCGGCTGCACAGCAGATGCATATTGGCGCACCACGCGGGGCAGTGCCCTTCCGGCTGGAACTGGGGTGGGATCACAGTGACTGTCCGTGTATTGTGGACCCTGCCATTTGGCGTTTCGGTTGAGCCAGTGGATTGAGTGAGTGACTGCGTGGTGTTGTTTGCAGGGCTGGTGGTGGGCTATCGCATAGACCGCGCGCATAGTGTTGTTGGCACACCGGGGTGACGCCAATTACACACGGTGCACTAATTTGTGCAGGGCACTCATAACAGCGTGGGTGTCGCTTGCAAGTGCCACTGGTGCCCATGCCAGAGCAGGCAAAATTTGGGCTAACCAGGTGGTCTCCCAGGGCAGGCCTGCAGTTATACTGCTGATAACAATGCAGGGGAGGAACTCACATGCTACACGTTTTGGGTGGATTAGTGGCTTGCCGTAACGAAGCGACCAATCGGCCGTGAGTGCTGAGGGGTGGGTGGAGCTGATACCGACACTGCCCCCAGCCCCCCCCAGGCTACCAAGACGTTGTCTCGAAACAGGCAAAAACCGAAACAAATGTTGCCTCTTGTCCAATAAACATACCCGGTATCACTTACATGCAGTTCCCCCTAGTCTCGCAAGCGCTTTCCAGCCCTCTTGATTTTCCACAATGTGTGGAGGTCTGCACTCTGGGCTGAGAATGGGCCACCCATGGGTATACTTGTGACCCTGCACCACAACGCGCCCACTGCCTGCAACATGTTATTTGTTTGTAGCTCGAACCGCAGCAGGCGTGTGAGCATATCATGTGTCATGTGTTATGTCCAGGAATTGTGCGCTGACTGCCTGGCCTGCCCTGTCTAGCTTGGGGGTATCTTTGTTTATTGACACATTGCAAGGTTGTCTGTCTCCATCGTTTTTTCTTGTACAACCACTGTGATGCCTGTGAGAAGGATTTCAGTACTGCAGACAGGGCAAATTGTTTTTTGCAGTCGGCCTCTGCAAGGGATCGGGCACCTTTTTCTGAAACGAATTTGAACCAAACGGAGACCTGTTTGAATCGACAGTTGTGTGACCAACTGTCAGAAAACAGAGGGAGTCCGGCGACATGGAAGTTATGGGAACTGAATTTCGTCCAAATGTTCCCGAGCATGGATAAAAATCGGGTCATTTCTGCCTTGATATATCTCCACTCGAAACCCCCACAACTCCCCAAGCTCCTTATCGACCATCCGAATGTACTGATATTTGGACAGTGAGGAAGACAAACGCCGCAGCTGGGCAAGCAGGTTACCGGTCTCTGGGAATAGGGAAGGTGGGAGCAAGGAGTCGAGGGGCGGGACAGGTACTTTCAGGTGCTTGCAAAAATCGGTGATGCCAGAGACAGCGTGCGCTGCCTGGTATCCAGACACAGCTACTGGGTCATTGGGGTGCGGCAGGCTGTGACCCCCCACCCCCAGATTTACTGGTATCAGTGCAATATGGCCGTCTGTGTCTATCATGTGACCGAACTGTTAGCCTGTTTCCCACACACACACGCACATACACACACACACACCTACACACACACACTTCCCCAGAACTACACACAACCCAGAGGTACGCCTCCACAAAACACAGCCAAGTGCAGTACACCAGAAAAACCAACCGGTGAACCCACTGCACATTTATGGTCAACGCCAACAGGGCCCACGGGAAGAACTGTTGGCGAGAAATTCTGCATGTGAATAAACAACCCCAGAGGGCTTGGTGTTCGATTTGTTAGCTGAGTTTCTGCACAGCGAGCGCGCACCACAATCTGTCTGTGCACGTCTGTGTACCATAAACGATTCACGGTGACGCACAGATGATGGACAAATAACGCCTCAGCAACGTTAACCATATCACAGACAATGCGACGCAGCGGCGTAATGTAATGCACAGATCATGATGCAAAAGCAGTAAACAATCGATGCACACCTCCTTCAAAAAGTGCATGATTTCGTTGACAATATTGATTGGACTCCCAGTGCCGGGCTGGTCACGCAGGTAATTCTGCAGTTTTCCATGGTGACCTTCGCAGAGCAGTTGCAAGAACCGCAGCACGGCCTTACTTTCGATGACATCGGTCTTCGCCATCAACATGTCCTGCAGAGAAGAACATGCCCATCCGTTGTGCTACGCATGCACTGCGCCTTTCACAGTGCACAATCAGCCTCAGACAAAGAATACCTCTCGGAGTGTGACAGTGTGGGGGGCAGACCCAAGTGGCAGGGGGTTGGCTGCATGCGTGAGCGTACGTGTGCATGGGTGCATGGGTGCGTGGCTGGGCGTGCCCCAGTGCCGGAGTGCCTGCCTGCCTGCCTGCCTGCATCCGATTTGACCAATGCAGCCCCCCCCCCCCCCCCCCGCATGCACATCCACGAAGACGCATGCATATACCAAGCTGAGATGCAGGTGGGCAACAGGCACTCGAGGCTGTTTGAGGAAGAAGTGCGCACGTGTCATGAAAGGAGTGGCTGTGTTGCCTTGGATGTGCTGGCGACCGGTAGTTGCAATGGTGCGATGATCCTCCGGGGGGGAGAGATCACATCGAGGGGCCAGGGGAAGCAGCTGGGCATCTCTGGATGCCCAAGCCGCAAAAGCACTAGCGGCCGACCTGGAGAGTACTGCTTGACCTTCTGTTGTGACCTGGTGCTTTGCGTTCCTGGACCTTGACGTACGGTCAACAAGTGCTGGCATTGCGCTGCAATGGGGACCCATCTTTCCTTTGGGTTTGAAGGTGATGAGACCTTCCGGTTGCAGATTCCATCTTGTTCGCTCCCATGTACACCGGAGGCCTTGCCACCGAGTGCTCCAGCCACAGATGATCTGAGCCACACACACACGCACACACACACACACACACACACAGGCGGTTGACGCAAAGCGACCAAAGCTCAACAGGTACAGAGTCAAAAAACAAAGACCATCGGCGACCAGGCGCCTTTCTGTAGGAAGCAGGCGCATGGCAGCTGCCCCAGTCTTGTCCCAGCGTCCTGCAGGAAAACACAACGCACTGCACTGGCTCTGTGGCAGCCCTGGCTTAACAGTTTTCAGGCATAGGGTCAGGGACAGGGAGAGCACTAAAACGAAGAAGCATCGTTCCTGCACCATGCCATGCACGTGTGCCCAGAATTCACTGTCTGTTCATTGTCTGTGCTTCCCAGGGTGTGCTGTGCCGCCCCCCACGCAAAGGGCGTTGCCCTGGAAAGGAAACTAAGGGTTCAAAGAAATCAGCTCGCTCTGCAGTCTACTCATACACACACACAAACACACACACACACGCACACACACACACAGCATGCACCCACACAATTGATGTTTGAATTCATCGTCCAAAGCGGAGTACACACTCATACCCATGTGCATAATCCTTAACAAAATTACAGGTGCCTTTGCCTTCGCACCATCCCTCCTTTACCCCCCCCCCCCATACCCGCCGCTCCCTCCCTCCTTCGCTCCCTCCTTCCCATGCTCCGTGGCTCCTTCCTTCCCTCGCTCGCTCACCCTCAGGTTTGGGCTCACCCGGGGGGTATCTTTTTGGCCGCCCTAGAGGAGAAGCTCATGGCAGCCTTTGGGCAGGAGCTTCCCCATGGTCACCATGCCGGTACTCACCTTTGGAAATGTTCGCCAAAACTGTGCATGCCCCTGTGTGCGCGTTTGTGAAACGCAGGCTGAACACACCTGATGAGCCTGCGCCCCCATTCCAGGCACTGACTGCGTTACAAACGCCAGCTCTGACTTCCAATTTCGCAGACTTGCAAGCGAATGTTGCAGCTCCTCCGAGAACGCCCTGACAAACGATAACGTCTCGTCGGTCTCCAGATACTTGACCAACGAATCTTGAACTACGCTGTTTCCGCCCCAGAAGAGGCTCGTGCCAAATGCGGTGGCAGCGCGGAACACCTGTGGTGCAATGGCTTGATGATGCCTTTTGTAATAGCGGTTCCTGCCACTGGGCATCCCTGTGCACGCACACACGGCCACATACACATGAGCCCCTGACCCAGTCCTTCACCTAGCGCCACCTACCTCTTCAACGGATGGACCACTGCGCACCTCCTCAACAGGGATTGGGGGGGGACCTTGGAACTGCATGGTGCACCTCACAATGTCTGATCGTGGACTTCGCAGTGGTCAGAAACACAAACACGCAGCGAAACAGCACCCAGGGAACTGGGGAGGGTGCTTCTGGCTACAGCTGAAAGGCGTGGCAGTTGCAATGGTGTCACTTGCAGCAGGTGGCAGCTGGTGGCCGCAGTACTCATGTTTCCTCCCTCTTAGCACTCCTGGGATTACTCGTAACGGTGGCAGGTAAAGATGGCACACATTCGTCGGTGAGGCAAGTAACGAAGCAGCAAAACGGATGGCTTGCGCCCATCACCAACTGACTTGGGCGTCCCACCCGGCTCAAGGACGGTACCGTGTCAACAACATCCTGGGCAAGACCACAGTACAGTAAGAGGTGGCAGACAGCAATTGCTGCGAGCAAACACTGGCACACACATACACACCTCTCGGTCTGCATCACAGACCATCATGGCAACCATGTTCGTGGCCCCTGCTCCGGCCATCTGCACCTGCGCATCCCTCAGCGGGTTTCTCCCGCTGCCGCATTCCTTTTTGTGTCGATCAATGAATAGAGTGAAACACCGCAGCAGCCCAACCTGCGAAGCCGCCATGGGTACAGCAAGGGGCATGAGTAGGAGGCGTCAGAGTCCAGGCAGGACTGGGGCGGGAATGCGAGTGAGGGTTCGCTCTTCGGAGTGGGAGGCGTTAGAAACCGCAGCTCTGCGACCCCCGCCGCCCCCCGTGCGCAAGCCATGGTCAAAGGTAAAAGTTGTGGAAACTGCACCTTGTATGGTGTGGACAGGTCGTGGTCTGCACACATCACTGGCGCACCTCAACAGCAAATCAGCAGCATGCACTGCGGAACTGAGCCCAAGTGAGCATACGACAGAGCACTGCAGCTCGCCACTATTGTGGCAGACAGCTCTGCCACCGGATTTCCATCCGGTTGTACCGGATGGAAATCAATTTTGTGACGGTCCGTCCACAACCAGGCCACAGCTTACTGACTTGCGCAGGAAGGAGGGGGGGTCATTAGGGGCCATGGACGGCCCTGGCCCACCATCAGAAAAAAGTTCCTCAAGCAAAAAATAAAATCTATCAAACCGACCGAAATTTGAGGCCGATTTTAGGCTTTGGCAAGACATCATTTGGCCGCGGTGAAGGTGGTGCATCGTGGCATAAACAAAGTATGGAAATGTAACAGAACAAATGCACGGATGGTGGCACAAAAAGATCAACCCCCAGGTGTGCAGCGCCCGCCATTACTCAGGTGTGACAACACCTCAACCGAAGAATGAGTCTGTTAATTTGGTGATTCCAGCAGCTGCGGAAACCGCAACTCGTGAGGATTGGACAGGCCGAGGCCTGCGCAGATGGAGGAGGGCAGGTTGACCATCAGCTTGAAGTAGGCTTGCGTCTGAGCATTCCTGGTTTAGCACACTTTGGTTGCATGTTATGGAGGGCCTCCAGCCCGTAGACAGCAGCAGTGCATGGCTGCTGCTCGCCGGTCATCGGGTCTCAGTCTGTGTCTGTGTCTGTGCCGACTCGCAGTCTCGCGGGCACACAGTGGAGCGTGCTGACAGCGTCGGACAGCAGCTCGCATCTCCGGACGGGGGCCGTGGGCGTGCACATGACCGTGGCTCGTTACCCTTGCTTCAGGCTCTCTTCAGTGACGCGCACACTTGAACAGCCCTCACTAACGGGGGTCGGAGGGCACATTCCGCTCTGTTGCATATGCCGTGAGGCCCAATGCTGCAGTCCGCGGCACACCTTGACGCTCGCACTCAACACGCGGTCAGTGATTTGTGCCATCAGCTTCTTCAGCAATTTGCCGTCGAGTGCGCCGTCCTCATCGATGCCGATGAGCCGCAGGTCAAACTGGTCGGCGTGGTCCATTGTGTCCGCCGGGAACTCCTCAAGGCTCTGCATCTGCAGACTGTGCATGGCCACCATCAGATTGCTGGGGCCCGCAGCGATGCTCAGGGCGCTGCTGACGGTGCTGCCACGGTCGTCGTCGTCGTCATCTCCGGAGAAACTGATGTCGTCCAAGTCAACGTCATCCAACACCTCCGTGATGATCCGCGAAAATGCCGCTACATTCTGCACTCGCCCACGGGACATGTGTGGGCACTGCTGGGCGACCATGACGATGCCTTCGGCCACCTGCTGCGCCAGGGCGAGACACTTGTCATCCAGGAACGCGTGCAGCGTCGTCTGGCAACACGCCCCAAAGAAGCCCGTCAGACACGGCGTGACATACTCCAAAAAATACTGGAAATGCTCCTCAGCTTGAAGAACGGGGGCTGCCAAGAAGGCCTGAAGACGCCTCTGCGGAGAGAGAAATTGCGGGGTATTGCTACACAGGCCCATCTCATCGACCCACCCGATGCTACGGACAGTGCTACCCTCGATGCCCTGAGCCGACACGTACAGCTGCACTCTGTCCCGATGTAAGGTTGTGCGAACACAGTGGGCGTCAGGCTGGACCATGTGGTTCGACACTGGTAGCACCAGGCTGCATCACGTGGCTCACCACTGGTGGCATCAGGCTGTTCTGCGTGGCACTTTAACTTGCCGCACCGCCACCTACACACTGGA
Organism: Eutreptiella sp. 'Long Island Sound 2002'; assembly: GCA_964036045.1. Taxonomy (NCBI): domain Eukaryota; phylum Euglenozoa; class Euglenophyceae; order Eutreptiales; family Eutreptiaceae; genus Eutreptiella; species Eutreptiella sp. 'Long Island Sound 2002'. Next base: position 68,042,673 of record OZ038389.1, on the reverse strand, counting down.
AGATGCCAGGGAGACCGCGTACAAGTGACGGAAGGAGGGAGCAGCGCTTCTGGTCAATGAACTGGGAAATGATCATCTTCACCATCCTCCACTTCCTATCCCCTTGAAGCTACAGTGCTGCAGCTGGTTTAGTGACGGTACAAGAGTGGCTGCAGGCTCACGCACAGCAAGTGCAATACAATTGCACTAGTGCTGAACTATCTGCTGCTGAGTGGCATAACAAGTGGTGAAATGCCTGGTACAAACAAGACCCCTGACGTGCACAGCACTGGCAGACAAGATCTCTTACCTGCAGGGCAGCCTGGCCAGGGCTGAAAGGCTGAAATTTGTCGGGGATGGCCTCCGGCCCAGTCACAAACCAATCAACACAACCCCAACATGTGCACCCCCTCCAGCCCTTGGCATGCAGATTCCGCAAAGGGAGTGACATCGCCACTAGATTATTGGACACTCATGGGCCAGCGGTCGTGTCATAGCTGCAACACAATGGACGACGTAGGATCGAAAGATTCGAAGTTCAAACCCCAGCCAACACCGTGGGAAGCGGCCCAACCCGCCAAGAGTCATCCAGAAGCCCAGTAGCACGGTATGACTCAGCCCACGCCCACGAAAGAGGGTGGGCGGGTGCATCCGTGCGCTAAATGCCAAAGCCCGAAGCCATGGGTCCATAAGCCGAAATGCAAAACGGCTACTCTACACCGCCAACCACTGCAACCGCTTTGTAACCGCCGGTTCACCGCTCAGCAGCAGACGCTTGTCTAAGCGCCCCTTCAGACCCCCTTTCCCTCACACGATCCCCTGCATACGCCCCGTCCACACCTGCAACTGCACCATCACGTCCCACCACACTTTCCACCACGACTCCGTGACGTTCCACCACGTCATCTCCAGCTCCGCCTCGTGGGACTCGTCCCCGTGCCACGCCCACCACACGTCCGTGAGGCACTGCAGCAGTGCGTTCTGTTCCGTCAGCAGCACCAGCCCCCCCACGTCCGCGATCATCCTCAGGAGCAGCGGCAGCGGCAGTAGGCCCTGAGCCAGGGCCTGGGCCTCCACGTTGTGCCCGACACAACACGTGCAGATCAGCTGCAGCATGGCCCGCAGGCCCTCCCGGGAATGGTCCGGCAGGGCGTCGAGGTGGTGCATGCCTTGCAGGCAGTCCCCGCTGGTGGACACAAGGCTGCGCAGGATCTCCTGCTGGTTGCGGTGCAGAGGGATGCCGGTGACCACCGCCAGGCGCTGCAGGCACTGCGTGCACAGGGCCATCACCCGCGCGTCGTCCGACATCAGCAGGATCAGGTCCTGGATGACGCGGGAGTTGTTGCGGGCGCACAGCTCGTAGTTGTCTTCGAAGAGCGTCAGCAGGAGGCGTTGCGCGCCCTGTGAGATCAGCGTCGCACGGCGGCCCAGGGAAATGATGGTGGAAGCGGGAAGGGGGAGCGGAGGGGGCATGATGGCACACATGGACAGAGCCGGCAGGAGAGGACCGCCCGGGCGTGGAGGAGCAGGGTGTGTGCTGCTGCTGCTGCTGCTGCCACCGCTGCAGCAGCAGCAGCTACTGCTGCAGCAGGGTGCAGCAGTGCTCCGGGGCGGCAGTGGGTGAAAGGCGTTGTGGAGAATGCAAAGGAACAGAAACACCCTGAGGCACGGAGCAGAGAGACAAGAACATGCAAAGCAGAGAGAGGGACTGCGGTGGAGAGAAGAGGTGATGCCACACAGCAGCCGAGGGAGATGGTGATGGATGGAGGCAGGAAGGGGAGGGGGGAGGAGAGAGCATGATGGCACGTATGGACAGTGGACGGAAGGGGGCAGGTCGCTGAGACCTGCAGCGTGGTGTCAGGGGCAGCAGCGAGGTGCTGTGCATTGCTGGGGCAGTGCAGTGCAGTGCCCCAGTGCAACAGCCCTGATTCCACCTTCCGGGGGGCGGGGGGGGGGGGGGTGTTTGGATTTGGGTCAACGCCACCCCTGGACGCCCAAACCCACGGTCAGCGCAACCGTCCCTGCACGACTCGGCTGGGTTGGGCGCCCCCGGCCGTTGCGGTATCAAGGCGCGCTGGACTGCTGACAGCCCCCGAACCCCGCGGTGGCACACGCGGGAGGGAGATACTGCCGTGCCTGTGTGTGTGGCGTGCGCGCTGCTGGGGTGCCTTTGGGTCTCGGAGGCGGGGGAAGGGCCCGGGGGCGTGCGTGTGGGGTGGTTTGTCGCCTGGTGCTCCAGGCGCCGGCAGGGAGGCAGTGGGCGCCTGACGCTAAGCTTGCTGGGGAAGTAGTCGGCCTGGACACGCCTCCTCCAGGTCAACTGACATGCCGCTGGCCACCCCACGACTGCCTGGGGGCAGCTAAGCCTTGCATTCGACTGGGGGCCGCCCGCACTCCTTGATTGCATTGGCACAGATGGTGCTGCTCACGGCCGGGGGGCGTCCCACGGTGGATTGGCTGTGCGGTGGAAGGAGCGCTGCCCTGCCCCGGGGCCTGCCTGGGTTGTTTACCCAGTGGCGGTGCTACTGTCCAAGTTAACGGGGGGGGCCAGAGGGCACACCACCCGAGTGACCGCTCCCTTGGGGGAGGGGGGGGGGGGATGGGGGTGCCCGACGCCTCGGGCAAACACCGCCTCGGGATTGGGCAGCACAACTACAGAACTGCCAGGCCTCACTGTACTACGGACGGGGCAGCACACCAGATGTTCCGGCAGCTGCCGCACGAACAGTGCCAGACATCCCGTCGCATAGAGCGCCACCTGATTCTTGGGGCTCTTGGTGCAGAAAATCTGCAGGAAATCGTACAATGGGCCGTTCATCTTTGCCGCCGACACCGTCTCCTTCGCGACCGCGTCCAGAATGTTCACCGCAATGCTGTGCAACTTCAGAATGCGGAAGATGTCCTGCATCTCGACGAGGCCCTCGTGCGTCGCCGTGGCTTCGCATTGCCTTTCAAAGTGCTGCTCCCCCACATTCAGACTGCAGCGGCGAGTGCCCCTAGGCTGCACGGCCGTGCTCTGGGCCTTGGAGTGGAACCACTCCAATTCCTTCAGCATCAACTCACACCACTGACCTCATAAATTGCTTTTGTTGTCAAAGAAGATCTGCAGGCGCACTGCATGAAGGCAGGCGTGCTGGTAGAAATCCACTGTCTTGGGGGACTGCAGCAGCAAAACCTCCTGGAGCATACTGGCGGTCTCAGACTGCATTGTGTTGAGGCGGAAGATGAGCCCTAGGGCGGTCCACACCTGAAAAAACAATAACGCACCATGCAACAGTGGGTGCCAGGGTGCAGCAGGCTGTGAATGTGGCAGAGGCATAATGTAGTCGATGTGGCAGTTGCGCATGGCAGCGAATGTAGCAGTGGCGCACTGCAGCGTTTGCACTGGTGCAGGGCATCGGATGTGGTGGTGTAGCTCTGCCATGAATATGGAACTGGCATCTTGCAGGGTGTGTGCTTTGGTAATTTGGCTGAGGGGTGCAGCGAATGTAGCAGTGACACACTGTGGTAAATGCAGCGTATTAGTGGCACACAACAATGAACACTGCAGTACAACATGGCAGTAGCACCCCGCAGAGGTAACAGCACAGGTCCAGCGCAGCGAATGTGGCGAATGTGGAATTGGGTGCTAGGCAAGGGACAATGTGACCAAAACCCTGTCAATATCCTGAAACCAGCGTTGAATGGGCCTTTTTGACCAAAAGTTCTTCCAGATTTGCTGTGAATGTAAATGAGGATTCTGCAAGACACACTTACGCTAAGAAGCAATTTCTCAACAAGTAAGGACTGTCAGAAGCCTTTGTCATGCTCCTCAGAATCCTCACGCTAACGCTGACCCAAAGGTGAAATGGGTAACCAGGGTACCTGCATTCCTTCCTCACCAACCATCTAGGAATATGAAGTACTTCGGCGTGTACTGTCAAAGAGAGGCAGCTACCCTGGTGAGAGGGTCGTTTGCACGATGCACCAGTATGCACTATTTGGCGGAGAGCAACCATGTATGTTCCCCAAGTGTCCCACCAGCTCAGTGTCCAGTCTTGTTGGGGTTAGGGGCAGGCTTGATACACACACAATATATCATTATCGCCACATGTGGTGCATATGCAGCCATCATGGATATTTTTGTGATTGAACACCATTGATAAAAATTTCCTTGGCCTATGAAAAATGATGAGAGCGTTTGTACGTGAACTGGTGGCCATGCTGTCAATAGAAATAGATGGAAGATTACAATTCGACCCGGAAAAAAATATCAAACACCAGATAAATGATGCTGTGGGCGTCGCATAATATGGAAGCTGAAATTCAGAGTGTGCCCGGTTGCGTGGATGTGATTCTACCCCAGCCCTGTGGAGCCAATGACAATATCATCGACTCGGACATTACAGCATGAGAAGCTACTTCGAACGTTATGCATGAGCCCTTGAAAAATATCCAGGATATTTTTGATGCCCATGGGCATCGCCTGCCATGGCCACCATTGACCCACCAAATTCATGGGAAACCAATCAGATTCAGATACATAGGTAGACCAAGCCGTGCTTCTGCATGACCCACAAGCAAGCAGGCCTTGGGGCGTTGAGACCCATGACAGCGGGACCCACTGTTTTTCTTGACCACGTTGGTTCGATCCCCCCCCATCCATACGCATACTCATGCACAAACGCACACACACACACACACACACCCCACACCGTACCCACACAGTGCTGTCAAAACCAACGACGGCAACATGACTGTAAAACATTACCATAAATGAACACAGCTCTGGTATTTTCCCATCTATACTTGTGAAAAGCATGTCAGAAAATGCAGTGAGCCAGCAAGGCAGATAGAAGGAGTTCGACTGCCCATTGAACCAAGGCAGTGTGGCAGTGAATGAAAGGAGTACCACTGCCCACTGTCACCACAAGGATCCCCACTGCCCACTGCCCCACGCAGTGTGGCAGTGAACTGAAGCATCTCAGCCGCCCAAGTGCCAGCCTCGTCACAGCCCAAACAGGGCCCAGAGGCACAAAGGTCTGGGCCCAGCGAGAACTTCAAAAGCACCATCAGGCACAAAGGCAAGACGTCCCCAAGGCAGCCCAGGACAGCAGCCGCCCGGCGCCAAGCAGAGTGATGGCCCTCTGCCACAGGTGCACAACACACTACACAGCGCGCGTTTAGACACACAGCCCTCCCGTTTTGCATTACCCGTATGCAAGGCATCCCGGCCATTGCCATTTGGTAACAGCGCCTTCGGCACACACACACACACACACACACACACACCCCACACCGTACCCACACAGTGCTAGTGCTGTCAAAACCAACGACGGCAACATGACTGTACCATTACCATAAATGAACACAGCTCTGGTATTTTCCCATCTATACTTGTGAGAAGGATGTGAGAAAATGTAGAAAGGGGATCTGAAGCACAATCTTTTGCTGAGCAGAAACGACTCTCGAAAGCAGGATCCAGCACCTCTTTTCCACGAGTGGCTGACAAACATATGATTTCTATCGTTCGGCACTGAGCTGCAGTCGGAAAAATGACGGTCACCGTACGCTAAATTGCCGTGCACATCGTAAAAGGGAGGCACTTCATGAGCGTGGATTGTGGTTTGTTTTTTCTAGTTAAGAAAACCGAGGAAGAACTTTGTTTAAGAAAAAATTTACTTTTACGAGATACCTGTGGCAGTGGCATGCTACAGTTAACGTACTGCAGTGAACACTCTGCGGTGAACACTCTGCAAGGTGGCATTGTGCAGCTGCGAGCGGCAATTGCCTGCTGCAAGGAATGATCTTTGGTTGCATTGTTCTGTTCTGTTGCATTGTTCCAGTATGCTGTTGTGGTCAAGCGACCGTCATGCAGTGCTGCGTCAGATGTGGCGTGCACTTTGCTTTGTGGTTTGCGGTCTGCGGTGGTAGAGCCGTGATGCAGTGAAGCAACAGCACTCTGCAATGAATGTGGTAGTGGTGGCAGTGGGTGCGGAAGTAGCACAATGTACAGTCATACCAACTCGTCGTGCTGATACATCAGCAGATCACGCAGAATGGGCAGCAAGCGCTCCTTGAGGGCAATGAAAACGGGATTTGTAACAGACTCCCGAAGTGAATACATCATTTTGCCGGTCAACGCCTTCACATCAGCCAACTGCTGCGTGAATACATGGTCCACAATCTGGTTCACCTTCTCCTCCGCCAGCAGGTCCAGGGTACCGGAGACGAGGTGACACACAGCCAATTTACAGTCCATGATGTGCCGGTTGTTCTCGGTGCTCTCATACCGGATGATCGAGGGGCCGAGGCTACGGGGCGACGCCGACCGGAGCCCGAGTGCCGCAACAGAGGCCCGCTTCGTGAGAGGCTCAATGAGCATCACATCGCTGGTCCCGTCGGCCAACTCCAACAAAATTGATACGACATCCTGCAGCTCTTGCCCATCGCACTCAGCGTAGTGAATTAGGCGGTCCCAGACCTGGATGACCTGTTGCGTCAAGATTGTGATGCATCTGCAAGAACACCTCTACAGTCTTTGACCCCTTCACGCAACACATCATGGGCAGGGACAGGCAGGTCCCATAAGGTCGAAAGATTCAAACTTCGTCGGTGTTCTCTTGCATAACTTTGCGACAACTGCGCAACACCACAGCACGCCGCGTCCTGGGCCACCACACGCCACCACACCACACCACACCACACCACACCACGCCACGCCACGCCACGCCACGCCACGCCACGCCACCAGGGATGAATATAATGGGGGGGGGTGCCCCCCCCCCCAGCTAGCCCCCCCCCCCCCCCCCCCAGATGACGAAATGACGATTACGAAATGCCGGCCAACCAAAATACAGTGCAGTCACAGCCCTGGGTCCCTCCTCTCTGAAACACAAGATGAAGCCCTGGACGTAGGTCATCGCTGCAACCCACAAAACAATGTGAACAGTGTTTTACAAGGTCTTTTTGACGCATTTTCCCAAAATGCGGTCCATTTCAGCCTCATCCTCAGTCACTTGACGAACTGGAGGACTGGCTGCTGCTAGAGGATGATGCATGCAACGGTGAGGCATACCTGCAAAGCAAAAGGCAGTGGAAAATTGCAATTTCGTAATCGTCATTTCGTCATTTCAGGGGTCCTCAGCCCCCCCCCCCCCAACCCCACCAAAATAATTGTGACAGTATTATATTCATCCCTGCACGCCACACCACACCACACCACACTGCATCACGCCACGCGCCACCAGTAGACACCGGTAGACAAAATAAGAGTATAGTGCAGACCTGTCAGCACACGGTGGGACTCCGCATCGGGTGGTACCCTGAGTGCGTACCTCCCTCCAGGGGCATGACGAACTCGCTAGATCGCTAGCCAGGCTTCTTATGCCCCGGGGATTCCAGTGGAACAGGATCTTCGGGGGGGGGGGGGGGAAGCCGGAAGGAGCAGGAACGGATTTGCGGGGCCAGAGGGCCGTTATCTCTTTGGCACAGGATCTTCGTGGGGGGGGGGGGGGCATGCCGGAAGGAGCAGGAACGGATTCGCTGGGGCTCGAGGGCTGTTATCTCTTTGGGACATCAAGGGCCTAGCATCAATGTGGTGGGCCTGTTGGACGGACTCATAGTCTGTACCCTCCAAACGACGTGGCTCAGCTGTCATAGCACATGAGGCCTGACCAGGAGGTAACAAGTTCGAGGCCCTGCTGGGGCATGTAATTAGGCCATGCAAGGGCACATAATAGTCCTGGGCACTGAGGACTATTTGCACGAAGATCTGAGGTGACCCCAGTTGTCGGAAGGTACTAATCATCGGTTGCTGGTGCCAGGACAGCACCCGGGTGTTCTACCTCTACCTCGACCTCTACGGGCAAACTGCTCACCACACGACACCAAGCACCCTCTGCACCACGACAAATACGTGCTGTGAACTGCATGTCTGGAAAGGAAAGCTGAAAGCAAACCTGTTTGGTCAGTATATTGCGATCCGCCTGGTATAAAACCTGCGCCGTATTCTGCTTCAGGTAACTGGTAGCTGCGATCTTCATCGCGGAGAGAAAGTCCTTGTCAATCTCGTCAGCACTCGGCATGCCTAACGAGCATGGGCTTGTTGGCTCAATGGCGGGGGGTATAAATCCAAGATCCCCCGACTTTTGGGAGGCGTGCTGCGTGCTGAGCCATGAACAGTCCTTCACTACGGTGCGGACCCCGAGCACAGTGGGCGTGTGCGACGGCTTGTCCAAGTACAGAACCGACGCGATGGACCAAAATCGCGACTTGAGCCGGTCCGGGATGTCGTCGTGCGGTGTGTCGAGGCCCAGCACGGCCACCAGGATCTCTTTGGTCACGAACTTTGACACGACCTCCCGCGCCCGCATGTTCCCTCCGACGCACAGTTTGGCGAACAGGTCCAGGGTCTGCTCCAGATACGCAATGAGGCGCGCACCGGCGCAGTCGTAGAAGTCGCTGAGGTCCATCCACCGCACGGCACTTGATCGGGACCGGCGCCGGCCGCTGGGCAACTTGTGTACGGGGGTGGGTGGGTTGCTTGTGTCGGCCGCCTGCAGGATAGAGGGGGGGGGGGGGCATGAGGGCCACCCAGGCACGCCCCCCCCCGCCCCCCCAAAAGCAGCTATTGTAGGATACAACACCCTGATACAACTGCCAAGAACCGTCAACTGGAGGGCCCCCCCAAACCCCACCATTGAGCTCCTGACGTACAATCGGTGGACCAGTGGTCAATGCCCCCAGACACCAGGCGCCATATCTTTGGGCCCGAACCCGACCAACGAAACTGTTACTGAGAAGTTGCCGTCCGCTGCTGCAGTACATATCGCTGCTCTCCGCCTGCAAGCGTGCCGCAGAAACGTACGCACACGGATTACCACACCGGCGTCCGCTGCTGCGAAATAAGAACCAACTGCCAACCCCTCGCAGCAGCCCCTGATCATACCATTCTCGACGCTTCATCATCGGGTACACCGACGATGACCGAGTTGTCGCTGAGCACCAGGGGCAACAGCAGCGAACTGTTCTCCTCCAGCAGCCGCTTGCAGATCACCGTCTGGTTGGACAGCACGCCGTGCCCGTCGCAGACGCACAGCTCGCAGAGGAACTTGAGGTAGCCCGCCTGCCGCACCCGCTCCGTGCACAGCCGCACGAAGCACGTGACGATGCGCGAAGGCATCTGCTCCAGCAGCTTCCGGTTGTTGTGGAACATCTCCGACATTGTGTTGGCCGCAAACTGGCAGTACCCCAACTGCGACTGCATGAACGGGATGTAGCCCGACAGGCGGAACGCGAACGCGGGCGTCCCCCGGACCATCTGCTGCAGCAGCCGGTAGCACAGGTCGCAGGTCTTGGACAGCTCCACGCACTTGGGGCTCTCGAGGTCGCCGAGGCTGTACGCCGCGGTCGCACCGCCCGACTCCTGAAACGGGGCGGACAGGAGGCTGATGACCAGTGAGTGGACGCCCGTGTCCAGCAGCAGCAGCTGGTGCTTGGCGATGGGCACCCCCGTGCGGCTCAGGGGGTTGAGGTCTTGGCTCTCGCTGCAGAAGATGATCAGCCCCGTCAACGCGGATTGGGCCGCCAGGATCTCCTTCAACGTGGCAGTCCCGCCTGGTGCACAATGCAGGGGAGACCGCACTGTTCCTTGCGCCACCCCTCCCCCCCGCCCGCCCCCCGGACACGCTACTCCCCCCAACCGGCGGTCGGTCCCCCAGGCCTCAGTCGACCGTTGGGGCTACATTCGCGGGCCGCTGGTGCCGCACACCGGGATTGATTGCCTCGCACCCCCAACAAAACCACAACGAGAAGAAAAAACGGCCACTCAACAGCCATTTCGGGCATTTGATCTGTCCATAGAAAATGGTGCCCGGGGGGGAGGGGGGGGGCATTAATCTCTTCACACCATCGCTCTCAATAAAGGAGAGACGACAGCCTGGCACAATGTGCAAGGCGTGGCAAGGAATCACACCCCCGCTGACTGATTCTGAAGGTGCGCAGGGACTATGATACGATTGGGCTGTGTGCCATGAAGGACAGAGGTCCGTGCATGGAGGAGCGCCCCCCTCGCGTGCAAGACCCCCGCGGAACGAGAGCGGGAGGCGGGGACACACCCTCAAACGCCTCCACACAACAGTTTAGCAGTTCAATGCTCTTGATCGCGAAGTGGACGTCCTCCAGGGCACTGTCTTTGGGGATGTGGATCGTGAATACGTCGTCGTCGTCGATTCAGTCGGACAATTCGAGAGGCAGAGGGCGATCGTCGAGGCCGGAGGAGGTGCCGGAGGAGTACCTCCGGACTTCGGGGTGCCGGGCTGATGAGACGCTTTTGGAGGGGCGCTTCACGGTCAGTCCTGCGCGAGACGTGCGATGAGGAATAGGGGGCACTGTGGGCAACCGACGCTTCGTGCAGACGACAGAGTGTTGTGACCTCGTGCACCAAAGCCGTCTTCCGGGCGCTTCAGGAACCGGCGCACTCGGGGGCGCATGACTGTAGCACAGTGTTTTGTCGCGTCTGGTGCCATCCCGAGGGTGCGGTCCCTTAATAGGGGGGGGGGGGGGGGCACTCTCCACACCCAGAACAACACATGGCTGTCAGCCATCAATCATCATTGGGGGTGGACAGCCAACCCCCCTATCCACGTGTGGAGGATTCCCTCCTGAAGAGCGGAACACGTACGTACACTCGGACGCACCACCCGGCATCCTCACCCAGCCTTTATGGCACCCCCCACACCCCCGTATGGTCGGAAAACTTTGCTGCAGCACGGGTATCCCTTGCTTCTTCAAAAGTTGCGAGAGGAGGGGAGCCCGCTCATGATGCCACCGTGACAATGTCCCCAGTTTGAATGCCCAACCTGCCGGCATCATGACTGAGGGGGCTGGCGCCTGGCATTTTGCCGCCCCGCGGGCACATACCTCGGTATTCCACTGGGAGGGGAACAGCGCAACAGGAGCGGGAGCCCATCAGGGGCAGACCAGCCGTGAGGGGGAAAAGGACATATGGTGGACGGCCAGGACAGCGCGTTGAGAAACAGGGCACCTGGGCCTCACGCACACAGAAACACAGCGAGGCAGGCTACGGACGGCCTGTGGACAGAGGCGCGTGGACAGCAAAAACAGTCAAACGACCCCGGCAACAACCAGCACATCCTCAATACACCAACTATTGGGCGCCGCTGACGCGCAAACGGCACACCATGCCACATTCAGCACAGCCCCAACACACCAACTACTGGGCTCTGCGAACGCAGAAACGACACCAGCAAGAGCACCGGCCGCAGCGGCCAACAGAAAGCAGCAACCCGACGCAACATGCGAAGGGAAGAATGGGTGACTGTCCAGGGCCCCGTAAAGGAGCTACAACCAGACGGAATGTCACACAGGGGGGGTTCATCCGTGATCAAGGAAGGGTGTTTCGTGTTTGTTTTTGTTTTATGTGACTGTGCTGTGGTTATGAGAGAGGGTCGTCAAGCCTCCAGCTACGCTGTAGCTGGTGCTACTGCCCACACCCGTTCCCCAAAAACTTGAGGGGCTGCTTCTGCTGTGGTGTGCCGCCATCTCGAGAGGGGATGGGGGGGGGTTGCGCTTGAAGCGACGGGGGGGGGTGTCCTTCTCCTTGGAGTGACGGTCAGCCCTGCCATCTGCGTCGCTGCACCCTCAGCGGCCCTCAGACCAGTTTGTATTGGCTAGTAGTTCAACAGGGAATGAGTGCCTCATGGGTCCCGCAAGATCGTTTTTTCGGCGAAATGCACTTTTGCCCCTCTCTCCATCTTCGCATGTTGAGTTGTTACGGGGAAGAAACCTTCCGAGATAAAAAAAAAACAAAGCTCGTGTGCTTTTGTGGCACCCCATGAGTTGGCAAATTAGGGGTGTTTTAGCTGGGCGGCATTCAAACTCATGAAATAGGTGTTGACTGAAACTATAGAAGAGAGCCGGCACAATTAATTTCCATCAATTCGCACATTTGTGTAATTTGTACAGGAGGCACATTTACACATGTTGGACATCACAATTGATCTACATGGCCCAACCAGCCAATCTGGATATGGCTTAGGTCTCATAGAGGATATAGGGAGCTAAATGGCAACGAACAGCCATCGCATTGGAGTCTAGCATCCGCGAAATAGGGGGGGGGGGGGGGTAAGTGCCTCGCGGATCCACAAGACTTTTTTTGAAGAGATGCTCTTTTTCGGATTGAAATTGCCTTAAAAGGGAAAATTTGAACATCTTGACCCCTTGAGCGGCCTGTAGGGAAGGAAACTTGGAGGATGATGGAAAACCAATGTCCTATTCTCCCTGAACAAGCTCAAATTTGCGTGAAAACAGGTGATTCAGCCCTCCCGCGGCAAAATTGCTCTGAAGGTCATTGTTAGCTTTGGGAGGAGGGGCAGGTGCATCCGGAAATTTTGTGGATCTGCACACCTATGCACCGCATATTGAGAGCAATGGGCATCATGTACAAAAATGTGTGTTGGGCCAAATGCTTAGCCAGATAGAAATAATTGCGCCACAAAACATGAACAAAAATGTCACCAAAACTTCGTGTAGCTGCATCACCAAAGCATTGTTCGGTGAAAAGTCAAAAAGAATATGATTTGCCCTTGTAGTTTCAAAGGAGGAGCCATCCCGCAACAGCTACAATGGTGGCTCTCTTGCAGAGGTGGCGGGGGGCGTGGACGTTGGTGGCGCACTTTGGGAGCTTGTGGCCCCCCCATCAGGGTGACCTGTATCACCGTCCTCGGATGCGGCTTGCCCATGGCGGTCGGCATTGGGCTCCTCTCCAGTTTGCATTCCCCATCACCGAGTGCCAATGCAAGCTCGGTACCGCATGCATTCGCCCTTGCTTGCGGAAAATCATCCGCGCTGCAAGAAGCACGGATCACGTCTTCTTGCCTCAGTTCCTCATGAGCTACTACGATGGCCACTTGAGCATCCATTGCCTGCTGTCTTGCTTGCCGGATGTCATCCGCAATGGAGGAGGCACGGGGCTCCGTACTTGGGCCACTGGGCTCATTTTCTTGAGCCACAGCAGTGGGCAGCAAGTGTGTAAGCTCCAGTACTTGTGCTTCCAGGGCCTTGGCTCGTAGTGCCTCTTCTTCCAAGCCTTGCACGTACCGCCTACGTTTCGCCCTGTAGCGGTCATTTTGCGCCTGAGGTAATACAGTTTGGATTTTTAGTGCGGATTGGCCAGCACTAGGATGGATAGCGCTTGAAAGAAGCTAGTTTTGGGCGCAATAAGATAAGCAAAGTCACATCCGCCATCAACTTTACAAAAGTGCGGACAACACGCGTTAAAGAAATGCAAGTTAGCCAACAAGGCAGAACGCGACAAAGGCTGGTCTATACCTTTTTTGCAAGGTAGCGCTCTTCTTCCGTTGGCGTGTCATTTTTGCGGGGACGGCCTGATACACGACAAAGAAACGTATTGCGCCACAATCACCCGTGCAAAACAATGTGCACCCCGGGTATTTGTAGTTCAAGTACGCTTAAAATGTTGATGTTACACAAGCTTTTCAAACCTGTGCTTCGCCTCACAATGGCCTTTTTGTCTTCTTTTTTCTCATCCTCGGTTTCTTGTTCTCTTTTGACTCCTAGGCAACGCGTGGTGGCAAATCACAGAGCAATGGTGCACCACATCAACCACCGAAAACCGTCAAATGGGACGGCCATCATGGTCTCTATTGGTTCTTACTTATGCATCAAGGTAAAAAAGACGCCAAAGCTGTTGGCATGGTGCGGATCTAAATTTGATGCTCCTCTACATCTATACTTTCTTCAACGAGACACATTTGCAATTTATGTACAAAGAAAATACATACCTCTTTGGTCCTTTTTTCTGGTGGTTGACTCGTCGTCGCTAATGACAATCACCGCCTCCGGGTTGCAAACCTGACTCCCGAAAACGGACTTGTTTGCTCGTTGTCAAGAGCTTGCCCCCCCGAAACAGCATTGGTTTGCTCCACCAGGGGGAGCAACCCTTGCAGGGGGAGAATCACTATGCCGAGAAGAAACACCATCAGTTGGGGCTTCAATCAATTTAGGTTGCCCTGCAAACCATTGAAAGAATGGAAAAAATACCACATCACAAAATCAATCGGCTCACGAACCCATGCTTGTTCAACGATTTTCTTACTTTTTGACACATTTTTTTTTTCATTTCATCAGAAATGCCGAGAAAATATGGGACGTAAGCTTAATCAACAAAAAGCAGAAAACAAAACTCAAAGAGTAAGCAAGGGCAGCATACCAGGAGCTGGGTCTTGGCCAATGCAACTGTAGGCCCGTTGGTGATTTGCTCGGGCTTGGGCAGTTGTACCACCCACAAATCCACAACGGATGTGCAGCATCTTGACACCGGCAGTAGGCATTTGAAAAAATGATTAGCTGGAAAGCAGAATCATGCAAACACATCATTTTTGCAAACACAAAAAAAAAGGGAAACCTTGACAAAAAATCTGCCACTTGCTACTAGCTGTCTTCAGCCCCCCTCCTTCGAGCGCATCGACAGGGGGACGGGGAGGGTTCTGCACGGGCCACAGAAGGCGTGCTTTCGCGGGCTTTGCCCTGCGATCCAGCCCAACGCAATTCCACTGCTATTCGCACGTCAGACCTGGGCATTGATGCCTCAACTGGACGGGCGTTGTGGAGGACAATGCCATGGTATCGGAGTCCAGTGGGTAAAACAGAAACAGCGTCTCGCGGGCATTAGCACACGATGGCGCTGCGGACACTGCAAGTCGGGGCGGCCCGTCCGAATCCTCCAACTCAACGACCGTCAGATAGGAACTGCTGGCGAGATGGCGCAAGCGGTAGGGCACGCCGAAGCGGACGCTGCCCCCGCGTTGGACGTGCGCGCTCTCCAGAATCCAAATGGAATTGGGGCACAGACTGTGATCCGCTTTGTTCAATAGAAAGACCTTTGAAGCACAGGCAACTGGGGGAATCCTGCACTGCACTGCACTGCACTGCCTGGAGGCCTGCCTCCACCAAGTACAACAAAGTGCGTTCACCCGGAAATACCAACCGTCCTGAGCCCAGTTGCTGTTCCCCTCCTGCAACGGCTGCCGTGTTTGAGACCGCCCTCCGCGCCCAGCCCAGAACCACAACAGGCAAAGAAACCATCAGGGACCCCCCCCCCCCCCCCACGCCCCCACTTCCGGGCCCGCAGACCATGTCCCTTTGGCACCCGCACATCCGGTCTCCTGAACAGCGCCGTCGGACAGGGGCCGGATCAGCCTCTGCATCACTGGCGGGTGAAGATTGTGGGTCCCGGCCCAAGGTGCATTGGGGAAGGGGCTTGAAGGCTAATTAAGGTGAGCTAGGGTGGAAACTTTGGTAGAGTCACCCCGTTTGGCACAGCCGCCTACCAAGAGCTATTGCATTGCACCCACTCAAATGCACATAACTTCGAAGACGAGTGGGAAGGAGCAACAGTGCCAAGTGGTGTGAGGAAAGGGCACTGTCGAAAATGCACTGTCAGAGCGAGAACTGACCGTGCATCTGTTTTTCGGCCCTTTGTCCGCATGCAAACAGCACCGCGTCAGGAAAGGTGACCAAGCCGCTCAACATCCTCGATGAGCTAAAAGATGCCATGCATTACCAGCATGGCCGTGAGGTGCTTCCCCCGCCCACTGAGCTCCAGTCGCGCCTGCCCTCACACGGCAATCATTGCCATTCCAATTCCAATCACGTCAGAGTTCATATCACGTGCTGCGATCAATTCACATAGTCCAGATGTTGGCCTCCCTGCTCCTCCCTGAATAGGGTAAGGAAATTGCTCTTGTTTGGTACGCTCCACTTCTGGTATGAGCGCTGGAGGATTGGTACTGGGGGTAGGGGGGGTTAGTGGGCTCCCGTTAACCCCCTCCCTTCCCGTGCGCCCGGAGGGACCACGGGAAGCAGCGGCACACTGTCCCACTCTCACCAACCAATAGTCCGGCTGCCAACCGTCTGTTGACAAACGATGCAGGCAACTCCCTCTTGAAGAGCCGAAGCAGTGCGTACACGTGGATGTCCTGCCTGGCACACAGCGCACACCTGAGTCTGGCCATCGCCAGTGTCAAGCGATCTATGAAACCCCGAGACGAAGCGGGCCAACACGTCCACCAGAGACCCGGTGCTGTGCCGGCGCAGCCGTTTGTACGCCGATTCCGATCGCCACGACCGCGCCGTGTTGTCGAGGGACCCCTTGTCCGACTCCAGGCTTATGGGCCCAGGGCCCCCGTGACCCAGATCTTCCACCGCCAATGACAGCCCCCGGACCCGCTTTTTAGGCACGGTCACCTGCATGACCGACAGAGAACGCTATGGGAAAGGGTCCGCAGTTCAGTTCTCTCCATGAAAGGGGGTTTTTCCACGAAGGCTTAGTAAGTGTGCTAGTTGGTACTTCCGGATGTGGGCAGTGGTGTGCGTTTTGAGGAGTAGTGTACATCGCTCGTTGACAAACGGTGGGTAACAGCAATTTTGATGGGTGAGTGTGAACCATTTGCATCTGCCCCTCTGGTCACAGGTGCTGCTTCTGCCCCTTGGTGTCCGTGCAATGCGCACGGGCATTGCCATTATTCAGCCACCCCCCTGAAATTGAAGTTTGGAGGGTGCTCACCACCACTCAGGTGGGGAATATAACACGGGGGGGGGGGGTGTTAGCCAGCCACAGGACTCCCATAGCTTCGAGGACAAGGGGTAGAATACACACACGATCTCCAGGCACGAGTAAATCGTCATTAGCCCCTTCCAGGGCGTGACGTCGCCGATAGCACCCCAATTGAGCACCCTATTGAGTCCCCCGAGCGCCCAGAACGGGTAAGAGTTGTTGCTTACGAACCATCTGCACGGAATGAGTATGGTACCTCCACATGACCAGCATGGGTATGGTGCCACAACATCATTGGAATGGTATGGAACTTGAATCACATGAACACACAAGTGTTGGCCACCAAACTCCACGGTGGAAAAAAAGGACGGAAACATGTTGCTTAGATACGAAGAAACGAGGCGCGGGGTGCCATTGCAGCTTGAGAGGGACTCCAGCTGGTCAAGTGGCTCTGATACCCGAGCCAGGTATGGCGTGACCCATGACAGGCATAGAGGGCATGGCCCTGCTGCTGGCTTCATACGGGTTTTGTGTGGCAGCTGCTGGGCGAACGCAGTGTGTATGGGCAACCGCACCCACAAACCCACACCCACACACTCGCAGGGTACCACTTGTTGCAGAGAACGCAAAGCGAACAACCGGCGCTCACCAAAGACAGAGGTGTTCAGTAGTGCATTGCAGGCCTGCCACTGCAGGGCTGGTATCTTCCATTGATCACAGTGACTCATGGGGGTCGCCAAGCCTTGTAACGGAATGTTCGTTATCCTAAAGCCCTGCTAACATGAAGTGGCAGTCCTTCCCGACAACAGAGGGTAGGGTAACATGTGTTGTTAAGAGAGGTGCCAACCCCCTCTCGAAAACTGGAGGCTCGGCCGTAGACCGCTCGAATGTGTTCACAACGGCGTGACTGTACACACACGAGATACGCCACGTCCAGCCCAAGTGGCGCTTGCAATCATGTGACCTCGACCCCTTGACGGTATGACCGTGGGCTTGTGGCACTCTGTTGTGTGAAAAAACATTGGGGGATTGCTGTGCTATACCCATTGGCAGGCCTGTGCTGGAAGGGGGTGTTGTGTTTGGGGGGGGGGGGGGTCTGGGGTCCAAAAGGCTGTGTACCAGGAATGGCCCAAAGGAATTCGTCCTTCAGTAAATTTCACATTTCCCCACTCTACAAATTTTGGTGAAGGAGGGGGCGGGACTCATTGGCCAATTCTAATGCAGGCCTGCCCATTGGGCCCCCGGTCAAGAGAACACATGGTGTAGGGAGCTGTGGGATAACGAGGTCAAGTGGCTGGGCTGTCGGAGCAGTTGACGCCGACCAGGAGGCACCGTGTTCAAGTTCGCTGTGATGGGGGGGGGGAGGGGGCGGGGGGGGGGGGGGGGCACCCACACCTGTGCCTTCGCTCCCTCCTCTGCCGACGACCGCCGCTGCGCCAGTGAACTCCGTAGTGACCCCTTGAACTGTTCGCCCAAGAGCGAGCTCATCTTTTTGGACAGGGCGCTGATCTTCTCGCCCACGAAGGACCCGGGCGGCGTCACGAGGGAGGGCAGGGGGTCCAAGGACCGGGGGGAGAGCGAGGGGAACGTCTCCGAGGCCGAAGTCGACATGTCGTGGCTGGAGCGCTTGCGGGAGGAGTGGGAGGTGGTGTGCTTGGGGAAGGCCCCGGGGCCCTTGGGACCCCGCGGGGGGCACGACGGCGACTGGACTTCGGGGATGCTGAGGTCCCGGGCCGCCGAGGCCCCGAACTCGAACGACCCGAACGGGTCACTCAAATGGGCCTCGACGTCGGAGGTGCCGCTGTCGCTGGAGTCGGCATCGTCGGTCCCGGCGGAGGTCTGTGCCGCAGCATCGATGACGGGCTATCGGGGGCGGTATGCACCCGCGGCGGCAGCACATCGCATCCGCCCGCAACGGCGTGTGGCACAATACAACGAACGGCCCACAAATGCCCTCTGCCGTGCTGCTGTAGCGCCGCTGTAGCGCTGCGGTACGTCGTCTTGGCTGCTGTGCTGCTGCTGTGCTGCTGTGCTGCTGTGCTGTAGTGCTCTTGTAGTGCGGTTGTACTGCGGTTGCAGTGCGGCTGTGGTGCCAACTGTAATGCTACTTTACCGCTGTGGTGTTGATGTAGCGCTCTCTGCTGCTGCAGTGCTGCTCAGTGCTGCGGTAGTAAAGCGATGCGCTGTGCTGATGAATGTGTGCCGTAGTTTTGACGTCGGTTTGCACTCCCCATTGTATTCCTGCCTGTCTATGTCCGTGTCTGAGATGTGATGGAAGTGCACACCGGCGCCGGGCCATGGTGTACAACCACTTGCACCCTCCACAGCAGTCGTCCAAAGCCCCAACTCCTGTCAGCCTCTGTCAACCGCCGCAAACGGCCTCCCATCGCTTTCCTGCTCGGCGGTAACCACTTCTGCAACCGCTCCTGCTTGGCGCCCTCAGAACACCTTACCTTCACGCAGATCCTGAAACTAGAGACGTTTCAGTCTTGGAACAAATGCAGGGTGAGCAGTCCCACACACAAAGTGCGGATGACACATGCGGGGCACACAATCAGCCACTCAGCCTTCGGCCCGGGTCGCACAGTCAGAGCACCATGTGAAGCAGTAAACGTTTGAGTCCCTGACCGGGGGTGAGGGGGGCGGACCGGCTCCGGTGGGGCACACCCGCCAAATATAGGTCGAAATAGGGAGGATGCCTGGGTCGGGGGCGTCGCTCATTTTGAGGAACATATGTTGCAGTGAAAAATGTCTTGTACCAGAAATTCTTCCCCTCCCCAAACCACGCCCAAAGAAAAATTCGGGGCCTTCGGCGGTTCCCTTACCCTGGAAACAAGAGGCATTAAATGATGAAGACGCAGAAGGAGAGCGAGCGACCTCTCTGCGCATTGTCTCGGCAGTGTGCACGCGGGCAGTAAAGAGCCCATCCATTTCCTGGTGATACAGCATCACCGGATTGCCCGCACGGATGTCCGAGGGATCAGCCACGGGGTCATCGTACAACTGCAGCCGCCATGCAAACTGCTGCGGCCCGCAATTGACTTCGTGGGACCGGCTGCTGCTCGATCTGGGGCTTTCTATTGCGTTGAGGTGACGCCATTCCGAGTGTGCGAAGCGGAATAGTACCTGCACCAGGTGCACACAAGACGAACGAGGCTCATGGGGTGCTCAGCCCCATCCACCGAGGAAAGTGTAGCTCGATTGCGAAAATACGCATAAGTGGCGTTTTATATTGGCGTAAGTCGTATCATTTTTTTTTTGGGCATAAGTGGCGTATGGGGAAAAAAAACCCTTCTTCCAAAATAAAAGGGGGGAGGGGGGCACAAGAACCACCCAACAACCACCATTGCTATCGGAGGAGGTGAAGCATATAGCCCCCACGGACATTTTGGGTACCTCCGGCACGGGTAAAGCAATGGAGTCGTGGCGTGAAGGGTGGTTTTTATACCAGCACACCCATGTGAAGCGCTCATCATGATCGCAACGAAAAATGCAATTTGCCCTTCGGCCTTTGGCAAGCGGTATCAAAATGACTATATTGCTGCCGCCGCCACCGGCTACGAAGCTCAAGGCAGCGATACCGCCTGAGTCCGGTCACCTCGGGCCAATACATTCTTCGCATTCGACCATAATGGCGTGGAGCCAATTTTAAGAAGTCGCCGAACACATGCTTGTAAATCATACCAGACTTCATGTTTGATGACCACGGCTTTGCACGCGGGTTGCTACTCCGCGCACAAGCGTCACGGATATCCGTCACAAGGTACTTTTCTGAGGGTACGTTTGCCCGGGCGCGTGCCCAGCGCGTGCCCGCATCCAAACAAATGTTCCGGCCATCTATCACAATGCTTTACCCCCAAACATCACTCCCTCCTCTAGCCCAGGAACCCTAAGCACAAGCACATTGTATGACTTTTGGCAATCAAATGACTTCCCATTTTTTCGCCCAACAAATGGGACGATCACATGCACCCTACCCTTGTAGGCCCCATCATGGCCACCCACCTCAAAATCAAAGAATCCCCCTCTTGTGTGTGACAAACCACTCAAGTGGCCACACCGAAGAGTGGGAGTCATTAACCCCAACTCGAGGGGCCAAACCAAAGCGTGGGAAAACTTTGCACGGCGCGTGCCCGGCGCGCTAACGTACTCTCTCTAGCTCTTGAATGAACTGTTCGTCGTTCACCAACTGGCCCTCTGCACCTTTTGGGTGTGCCTCGGGGACCTCAACTCGCCCCCCATGGATGATCACCTATGGACGGGCGTCATCACTTATGGGGGGGGGTTAGAAGAGGCAACGGACTGCAGGGTTTGTGGAGGGGCCTTAACATTGCCTTTCACTGACTTCCCATCATGTCCTTGGAGTTGGAGGCTAGGGAGGCAGGCGATTCTCCGGCTGTTGGCTGCGAGGAGGAGGCAGCAATATTTTTTTTGTTCCTGACGCTCAAGGTGTCATTGAGTGTGCAGGCGGAGGCAGCAATATTGCCCCCAGGTTGCGAAAGAGGATCCTCTTGATCAAAAAGGAGGGGGTAAGTAGATGGGGGCGGGGGCATGGAGTTAGAGGCTGGGGTAGGAGGAGATTCTCCATGCTTCCATCAACTCTCTTCCTCCTCCCATCCATTCTCCGGGATGGTGCCGGGGACTCGAACGGAGCAATCCGCATTGATGATGCGCAATGCTTCCTTGATGAATCCTTTCGGCAAAGGTGTCAGGATACCATCAATGTCCTCCAGGCTTCCCTGATGGCCAACCACCTCGTCACAAAGATGCGACGATTCATAGCCACATGACCAACCATCCTTTTGAAAACCCAAAGCCTGGGCATGTGTGGAAACACCCTCTTGCTAAAGGCGTTTCAACATTGGCCGGACCAAGAAAGTACCAAGAAGTGGCTTCCAAATGTGGACTTTGAAGGCCCATACTGGCACTCTGCAGTCCATGGCCCAAACAAATCAATGGAACCCTTCGCATCGTCACTACTAACAATAAATATGTGGCGGTGCCTCCAAGCGAAAGCAACCGTTCTATGACCCTGTTAGGGTGCATGCCGTCTTGTAGGGCGACCAACGCTACACAGCGGGGGACAAAATCAGCAGTGGCCCACAATTGGGCAGATTGGCTACTTAACCCCCGCCGCCTAGGGGGTCCCCAACGCTTCAAAGGGGGGACATAATCAGGAGTGGCCCACAGATGGGCAGATTGGCTATGTCACCCTCGCCATCCCCAACACTTCAGAGCGGGGGGATAGTTCTTTGGTTTTTTGGCGTAAATTGCCTAATTTTTTTTAAAAAAAAGCCTAAGTCGCGTTTTTCTTTGAAAAAAAAAGGCGTACGTTGCGTTTATTTTTGCTGTAGGTCGTGTAACAAAAAAAGTGTACGTCGCGTAACAAAAAAGGCGTAAGTTGCGCAATCTTTTTTTTTTACAACATCGTAACTTGCGTATCTTTTTTTTTAAAAAAAAAAGCGTAAGTCGCGTAAAAAATTTTCAGGTGCAGGTTGTGTCTCAAAAAGTCACGTGCCATACATTTCTAAGTTTTTTTATCCACTCGACTTACCCAAAAAAAAAACGCAACTTACGCCAGAAAAAGAAAACCAGCGACTCACGCCTGACACCCATCCACCCGCTATCCAACGCTGATTCAGGGCAGTGCACAGAAGAGAGGCTGGCCTGGCCAGGCACCGTGTACTCAGTCCTCACTGCGACTGCTGTGTGGCCCACGTCATTTGTGGGCGGCAGTGCAGGCAGAGTCCACTCTCACCCGCAAAATTGCATATCCCGCGTCCCAATCGCGTGGGCGGGAGGGCAGGGGTGCCCCTCCTTTACGGGCTGCCAGTCCGTTCTGCCTCAATTGCCTCTGTCGAGACCACACCCCAAAACTGTTGTTCCTACCACCACTCGTGGCAGACTGTTGCGGCCCTGCACTGATGCTGGGAATTGGGGTCCCCCGGGGCACTTCCAAGGGTTTTCCTTCCTGTTGTTCTCCTTCTCGGTGCAGCTGGTAACAAGATGGTAACGGATGGTACCGGCGGTAGCGGCACCGCTTCCAGAGGTACCCAGTGGTCTATCAAACTCCTGAGTTCGATACCCGAGGAGGCAGTACCACAACGAAACGACAAACGCCTGGAAGTCCCAGAGATCATACGCTGAGGGAGGAGGGCAGTAACGACTGACCCAATTCTGAGCCGGGGCCTGTACACGCTCAGGCATACCATACCATACCATACCATACCGTACTGTGCTGTGTCGTAGCGTACCGTACCGTACCGTACCATAAAAGCCCTTGGCGTGCACACCTGATCTTTCAATCGGATGTATTCCCCTTCCTGCCGAATTTTGTACTTGGGCAGAATGCGGAAACACCGATCGGCCACGTTCACATGATGACCCGACACAAAATCGACCGTGAAACAATTGGGGGCAAACTCCGAGGGCAGATTAGTGCAGACTGACAGGCGGCATCCCGTTTTCACATGCTGCAGGACAACGGAATCGCCATACTTCACGTACATGGCTTCGTCCTGCGTGCTGCCCACCCCAACAATCGGGGGTCGCTGGCGACGCTGTCGGTGCCGGAAAGAGCTTAGAGACGACGGGGCGGATCCCGTTGTGTTCCAGACATCGACGGGTCGAACTGACCACACACACCTGCGGGGGGAGCAGCACGTGTGCAATGCAAAGACCCGCGTCACATAAGACACCAACCCTCCCAAGGCGCATCCATCCGGTGGTAATGCGCAACTGCCTGCGTTGGTACAGCTGGAGCACCACAAATGAGCCTGTCTCGTTGCTGTTGCTGTTGCTGCTGCTGTTGACCTTACCATTGCTGTTGCTCAGCAACGGCAGTAGCAACAGCAACAACAGCAGCAGCAGCAGACCGTGAAGCAAAAGCAACAGAAACAGCAACAGAAACAGAAACAGCGGCAGCAGCAGCGACAGCACGGGACAGCGACGGCGACGGCGACAACAGCAGCAACAAAATCAGCAACAGCAACAGCAACAGTGAGAGGAAGAGTGGCAGCAGTAGCCGCAGTAGCAGCAACAACAGTAACAGTGATAGCTGCAGCAGCAATAGCAACAGTAACAACGACCCAGCAACAGCAACAGGAGCAGCAACAGCAACAGCAGCGGCACCAGCAGCGGCAACAGCAACAGCAAGAGGAACAGCAGCAGCAGTGGCAGCAGCAAGAACGAAGGCCCCAGCCCTGATATGAGCCCCCCGCTTGGGAGAGTTGCCAGGCTGGGTGAAGCACACGGGACAGTGTTGAGGACAGTGTTGACACCTCTCGAAATTCCGCGGCATTTCATCATTGTCTGCCTCCTCCAACTCCAGTGAGCTTGCTGCAATTCCTGTGCCCCCCGAGCAAAGATACCCATGTGTACCCACCCCCAAGATGGTGATCTTGGTGTGGTACTGCAGGTATCCATCAGGCTCAACTTCCATGGCGACAAAAGGTGGCATTCATCATCAACTACATGGAGTCCTCCTGTGAAAAAATGTACGACTTGGGGAAAGCAGGACAGCAGAGACATCAACCCCATCCAAAAGATCCGCAGTGCTACCCTGACCCTACTCAAGACTGAATATTGGGACCGAGCTGGTGAGGAAGGCATGCATGCAAGAGCTTGAAGTGGATGAACATTGGCACATGCTACGCATCTGATGGTGGGAGTGTGGTGCGGTTGCGCCTGCACAATTGTACTTTACATAAGCATCGGAAGTTTGAGACTTCCTGGTCTAGAGCAGGACGGCGGTGAAGTGGAAAACAATAGCGAATAGTAAAGATACTAAGGATCTGGAGAGTGAAAAACAAATGGTGGTAATGAATGGGATCGTGGTTAAGCGAACGCCAAATATGAAAATATTGACTCATCAAAATAATGAATGCAAGATGGGCCGAGTGACACATCCCCCGGCGAATAGATGCGGAGGGTTATAAACCATGGTGGTGCCAACCATGGACAATGAAAGATAGTTGCTTTGTAGCTACTCCTTTGGTCCGGCCACTACCCTGCTGTTGTTCAGCGATGACTTCCGGTTTCGGAAGTTAAGCCTCATTTGAGCGCTCCGGTACTAAGGCGGGAAACCACCTGAGGATGTACGTCTGAGTCGCTAAGTGGTATCTCAACAGTACATGATATATCGCGGGTGAAGAGTTGATCCCGCAAGTAATTGCTGCTCGAAACGGCCCTGAATCCCGCACATACAAAAATCAAACATCCATGACCGCTACTACGACAAGAGCGAGATGGGGAAAGTGAGGACTCGGGAGAAATACCGGTGGGGGTTAAGTGGCAAACCTGCATTGAGTATGACTCCTTTGGTCTGACCACTACCCTACTGACGTTCAGCGATGACTTCCGGCTTCAGAAGTTAAGCCTCATTTGAGTGCTCCGGTACTAAGGTGGGAGACCACCTGAGGATGTACGTCTGAGTGGCTAAGTGGTATCTCAACAGTATAGATTTCATGGTGCATTGCGGTGACATCTTTTGGAGACATGGTTGTCCTCATGAGGCATTTCATCATCGCTTTTCCAAGAACACAAGGAGATACTGAAATGGGGCCAGATTGGAAGGCTATGCTTTTTCTTGGGGCGCACTACGCGCACACCTACAGCCGTAAACCCCCAAACCCAAGGCACCGTAAAAAATGCACTCTTTTTGAAAACATGCGCACGACAGGCTTCTAACCCCCTGATCGCAAATTTATGACCAATGAAAATTTTACCGCACCAGCATCGTAAACATTGACAAATCTCAGTCACATTTTGCATTTTCTCTATACCGAGATGTATGTGAAAAACGCAGTTCCAGCAAAGGTTTAAACTAGTAGCGCAGAATCTGGACCTTAGATATGGTATGAGGAGTCATTGGCAAGGGAATGTGTAAAATAGATCCACAAAAAGACAGATCGCTATAAGTTGCATTTTCCATTTAAAAGACATCTCCCTACTTGGACAGCCGCAAGGAGGGAAATATTGATGAAATGAGACCCGAACACTTTGTCAATACTCCCATTTTTTGTAATGTTTGGTGTAGAGATTAACCCTCAATGTCACATCTCCCTACAAAAATGATGACAACACCGCAACTGTAAAAAAAAGAAGTACTATGCCTAGTGATTGGATACCAATACTATGACCAAAAATATTTTCTCTGTCTGCAGGCCAAGAGATGGACCGGAGAAGGGGGGGGGGGGGGGTAGCATAGTCCATTGTTGCTTCCCATATGTGCTAAGTGTGATCCCCGTCATAACCTATGGCAGCTGGACACACGAGTGAACACCACCAATGGGCATGGGGGGATGGGTACACATTTATGGTGCCACCGTTGTAAATGTTTACAGCGCTAGCGCCGTAGAATGAGAGGGGGTAAATTGCGACGATTATTGTGACATTGGGGTTTTTGTCGCCACGCCCTTCATAAGCACCAACCAAAAAATGCATCTAAGCAAAGTGACAAATGTTAAAACTGCAAGCTGTACAAACTGCCATATGCAGGGGTCATGAAAATATGGGGGTGATCTTAAAAGGTTTCCACACCAGCCTAATGGGATCCAACAGTTGAAGCTGTTAGGTTGTCTTTTCGAGGGTGGTTTGAAACGAGTTGTAAGAGCTAGAAATTCTTCCAAGTGGGGACCCCCCTAGTCTCACTGCAGCGCACCACCTTCGCGAACCTCTTGTTCGGGATTATTATCATGACAATGGGGTTTTGTGGCACTCCCCGTCATCAACACCAATGACAAATGTGACTAGCATGCCTTGGGTGCACCCTGGCCCATGTCTGCTACAATCGTGTGTGTGCGGTCTAGCTGAACCCGGGGGGGCTGGTCGCCCAAAATTTAGATTGCACCCCCGTGCAATCACACATTTTGCTGCAACTATTGCAAATTTTGCAACATTTTTATGGTGTTTATGGATTTCCCCCGCCAACCCCCTGAGGTTCAGCTGGACCGCACACACACGATTGTAGCACACATGGACTAGGGTGCACCCAAGGGCATGCTAGTCACATTTGTCATTGGTGCCGATGATGGGGAGTGCCACAAAACCCCATTGTCACGATAATCATCGGAAACAAGAGGTTCGGGAAGGTGGGGCGCTGCAGTGAGACTAGGGGGATCCCCACTTGGAAGAATTTCTAGCTCTTACAACCCGTTTCCAACCACCCTCGAAAAGACAACCTAACAATTTCAACTATTGGATCCAAACCTTTTGAGATCACCCCATATTTTCATGACCCCTGCATCTGTACAGCTTGCCGTTTTAACACTTGTCACGGTGTTTAGATGCTTTTTCTAGCTGGTGCCGGTGAAGGGCACTGCGACAAAAACCCCAGTGTCACGAGAATCGTCGGAATTTACCCCCTCTCATTCTACAGCGCCGGGACCGTAAACATCTACAACGGTGGCGCTGTAAATGGGTACCCACTACAGAATAACCCCCCCATGCCCCTTGGTGGTGTTCACCGGTGTGTCCCGTTGGGCTTGTGCGGAAAGCTTTTGAGTTCACCCTTAGCATGATGCAATAGGTGGACTATGCAGGTTCCTCCTAGTTTGTCCATCTCTGCCCTTCTCCGTCACAAAGGGCTCCAAGGAGGGGTGTAGTCTCTATTCCTCTTGGGGTGGTTCGAATCCCCTTGCTACTTGATTGCTTCCCCTCCAATGCCCCTGCCAATTTACGGAGCCAGTGCTGTAAACGTTTACGGCGGTGGCGCCATAAGCTTACGTTAGAAGTGGGCGAACCCGCCTGCCATCCCCCTTTTGGCAATCCCTACATTTACTGGAAATATCCATGGTGTTTACAGCACTTTTCGCACCTACACGCCCCACGTGAACGGTGCTACGTGTGCGCACAATGCACCCCAAGTTTTAGATGTGTCAAAGCATAAAGGTCACAATGACGAAGGTAGATCCTGGAGTTGCCCCATTGGAAAGGGATCGGGTCACAAAGTGAATGAGGAAACATCGCTTTGGGACGAAGCAATTGTCATCAACGTGGGGGCACGCAACAATGAAGGGTGAAAGAAACACAATGCGGAAAATGGCGTTGGCAGGACTGCATGCGACGGACGAGAGTAGCCATGCCGGGTCAGTGTGGCTCATCAAGCCCTTCGGTATTAGGTAATAGGGAACACACGGGTTTCTTCATTGCAGTGCCACTTTGGCAAAGTGCTATCTGCAAGCATGGTGGCAAAGATGGGATACGGGTAACCCGTGCCAACCAAAACACGATGTGCACTGGGGTCAAAGGAAAGGTGATCACTAAATCTATGCATGACGGGTGTCAATCCATTGACTAGTAGGAGTCATAGCAAATTGGGCTTGTTGATCCGGGAAAGGGAGAACTAGCACTTACACGCACGTTCCAGCCCCTCTTTCCTTGTCTTCCCACACACCATTCGCTCATTCTCGTAACTTTATATTCCTGGCCACAAAAACACCCAGAGAGATGGGGTTGTTGTGAGTAGACCACACCATACTTGCGGAGGGGGGGCGGGGGGTTGCCGTGTATCCCCCACGCAAACCACAAGTCGGATGGCCGAAATCAGGGACAACAGCGCCCTAGACGGCGACCGTGTGCTCACCCTCACCAAATACATACACCATATGCCTCCACGAGGATGCCACCCGGCAGACCTCCGCCTCAGGCAAAAGTCCAAGGGAGTGGTAAGTGTGCCTTGGGGCCCGTGGTGCCACGGGTGTGTCAGGGCGTCGAACAAGTGCGCTTCTGTCTGTTGCAAAAGGGGGTGGGCATGTCACTGCATATGAAAATTTGGATCAGGGGGTTTACACAAAGGACAACGCTATTCGGTTTCGGTTGCGGTAAAGCGGAAAGGTCAAGTCTAGACAAGCAGTTTGGCAGTTGAGTGCTGGCAGTGGATGGCCCGCTGACGGCGGTCAGCGGGCAACTGGTGTTCAAGTGGGGTTCAAGTTGGTGAACCACATGGATGCCACATATCACGGGACTGAACGAGTTCGTGGGCGGCTGCAGTCACAAATGGAGTTGGGTTGGTTACTGTAGCACAATCGCCAGCAGCAGGCCCTTTGGCCGTCACAGTTGGGGGTTGTCAGATGCAGGATTGTCTTTAGGCAGATGTCAAGGCAAGCCCCACTTTGAATTGTGGCAGCAACACTTGCTCAGCATCAGTGACATCTTGCCCCAGTTTTCTTCACGGCGGATTAAGACTCCTTCTATTAACACATCATAAAAACAGGCCTATACCCTCAACAGCACTCCTGCTCCAACCTCAGAGACAATGCCCTGACTTCACTGCCGGCGGTGCCAAAAATGGGTCTGACATGGAGGAGGGAGGGTGGAGGTGGAGGATGGGCAGGGGAGTAACCATCACTGATAGTGCTATGGGATGTTATGGTGCCAAATGAGGCCCCAGCCGAGTAATTTTGCCGGTTGCGTTGGTGCTTCCAGTTTCACGCACTTGGTTGTGTTGGGATGGTTAACCCTTCTGCACTCACACCCTTGGCCTGAGGGGTGTGGCTGCTGCTCAGCAACGGCCCAACTGGACCATAGTACCGGTCCCCTTATGATCCTCCGCATCAGGGGCAGACTATGGCTCGCTGCTCCAGGACCACAATGGGAGTGGGGTGGACGCCCTGCCTCCACTGTGCCATCTCTGCAGTATGAGTTCGCCGAGCCCGTCATCGCCATGTGGGGAGCAATCAATTCCATCATGCACTGAAGTACCCGTAACCAACATGCAGAGCAATGTCCGGCTGGCATGCCAGGCCTGCTGTCAGCACATCATCGTCGCCAAGGGGGTGAGTGTGGGTGGTGGGGTGGGGCAGTTTTGTGTGTGAGAGTGGAATATCTGTCCCACTGCTGAAGTGCAGCACTTTTGGCGTCCACTCCCCTGCCAGGGCTGATAGGCTTCACCATTCTTCCCCTTCGACCGTGAAATTTGGAGGGTAGTCTCCACCACAAATGATGTGGAGCATGATGTGAAACACAGGGCCAGATGCTTGCGGATCTTTCCCCTTGGTGGTGCGCTGCACTTTGCCCGCGATGTTGTGTGCCTGTGGGAGTCAACCATAACAGTGGAGTTGGTTTGGTAGTTGGTACTTCCGGTTTGACACACTTGGCTTTGGTTTGTGGGGGCGCAGAGGTGGGACCTTGGGGATAAGACTGATGGAGAGCATCACCCTGCGGAATCTAGCTTGACAAAGCAGTGCGTGAATGAATGTAGGGGACGCAACAATCAATGGCAAAGCCCAGCTGCCTCCCCAACCTAAACAGATGAATCAATGAGACGTCATTTGCATGCAACACGCACAAAGCAGACACAAAGATGTGAGCTCTGAGCACTGTTCTCTGTTACCGAAAAATAAATGCCAATGTCACGTTCCAATGAATCTGTCCCAGATCTGCTTTTCTTGCGCAAAAAGAGCGAGTGCAATCTGCTGCCTATTTCCAAATCGCATGCGGCTCCTTTCGGAACACTTCTCCGGGGTGAAAGTTGTAAGGTCAACCAAGCAACACCTGCCGATGGACAGCCATCGGAGGGTGTGCAGCTGGCACTCTGGGTTGGCTGGTGTCAAGCAAATACCATGTATCCATGCACACGTTGCGCGCATGCACCACGCGGTATGAGCCCCTCTATGCCAGTTTCCGCACAGCGTGTGCACAGTACAGTGCGCGTGATTGGGGTGACTTGAACGGAAGCAAAACCCCTCAGGCAATCAAAATGTACAGGCCAAAGGATGTGGCTACACATTACGAAGCAGAAGTGCCCTTGAGTGTCTGTGAATATCGTGATAGGCCTTTGGACAAATTGTCGAAATCTCACGCACACGCGAAATGAATTCTGCCCAAGCACTGCTCCAAAGTGGTGTCAGTGGAGACTCCAGGGTACGGCAGTGTCAACACATTCCCATTGAAAAAAATGGAACTTGATGCACAAAACTGCAATCACGGTGGCCTGTGCCGCGACCACCATGCATCTACTTCTGGTGGAGTTCCAAAGCGGTCCAATTTCCGCACGACACGCACCGCACGTGCACAGCGCACGGCGCGCCCACGTTGGCAAGCAGCCCAGAGAATTGCCAGGATACAGACACGCATGCAGCACATCTTTGCATGCCAACCGGGCAGGTGGTTCCACAAGTCCCGGCATTCTATCAAAATCAGTGAGGTTTCTGTTGAAGGACTTGCATGCCACTTAAATGCAGCCCTCGCCTGCCTCAGCGCAACCCAGCAGAGCAGGGCAGGGTACCGCCATGCAGCCGGACCCTGGCCAACATGTCACGCAAGGGCCCTGCTCAGTGGGACTGCCACTGCCCTGAGGCATGGGCGAAAATGACACAGCAAATCACAATCATTTGGCAGAGCACATCCCTTTGGCCCACCGCCCGCTCTCTTCCTGCTGAAGCGGCTCAACCGCCCCGCAACTACGCACACAGCACACACACACACACACACACGCTTCAGATAACCAAGGCACAATTTTCCTAGCAGTTTGAGCCCCATCGATTGCACCTGATCATAACCGCCCACCCCCACCCTCTGCGGGTGTGCCCCCAGGGACCATATATAAAGGGCAAGCAGAAGCCACAGTCCACATCAGTGGATGGGACAGACCACCGTTGACCAACCACCGCTTGGCAATACAGCCACTGCTCCGTCCCACGCACACGCGTGTAGAGCGGACAAACGGAGCAACAAAGCAACAAAGCCGAGCCGGTATGTCCGCCGAGCCGGTACGTCTGCGGAAACCCTGTCCGGTTTATTCCGTCAAGCCGCCATTCTTGTTAGGCTTTCCCTCGTCAGGCCGCAAACAAAAGGTTGCGGGCGACTGGGCGCCGGTCTAAGACAGTCGGGGTGTGCAACTATGATCACACACGCGCGCGCGCACGCACTCACGCACGTCGCACGCGCACACAAGAGTAAAGCCACACCCAAGAGTAAGGCCCACGCACATACACACGGCGTTACCCGGCAACCACCAGCAGCAAAACCAGCGCCAAGTGTCGTGAACCCCTCGTCAGGTGGCACAGAACGACGTGCACATGACACCACTTGGCGCCGTTTCTGCTGCCCGGGAACCCATCGCACACCCACCCACGCTCAGCCACACCCAACCACCGGGGGAGTGACATGCAGGGCCCCTCCGCCGCAGTGCCGCAGCCCAGTGGCGGCGCTGGCACAGAGGCGGTGAATGGGAGGAGGGGTTCACATAGCAGTGCCCGTCCCTCTGCTCCCCAGGCCCCAAAGCCAAAGCGGGACACCGCCCCTCCCACCGACAGGCACACACGTCACGCGCACGGCTCCGATACAGACTTGCCACGAGCGTCTGCCACGTCAGCACTGGGTCCGTTCCCGGTGCGTCGGACACCGGGCGAGCTGGCCCCTACTGAGCCCTGGGCGCAACAGGAGAACCTCTGACCGAGTGGCATAGGGTACTGATGCCTGACGCAACTCAGTCCCCCGCGCCGGACGCTTGTGGCCGGGGTGTGTGCCCATCAGCGCTGGCACACAGTTCGGCCGCATGGGGGTCCTGCACGGCGACGCGGCCGTCCCCGCGGCGCTCGTGCATTGCTGCATCGCGACCGCGGGACGGGCCGACGCGCCGGGGGCAGGGGAAAGACCCGCAGGGCCGGCCCCTTGGCTCAGGCCTTTCCGGCTGCGGCCTTGATCAGGTCCGCCGCCTTCTCCGCGATCATAAACACGGAGGCCGCCAGCTGCCCCCCGACGATGCGCGGCTGCACAGAGGCGTCCACGACCCGCAGGCCCTCGGTGCCGTGCACCCGCAGGTCCGGGGTCAGCACGGGGCCGATGGCGCACGTGCCCGCGAGGGCGTTGGAGGTGTGGACGGTGGAGCGCACGTACGCCTCGATCTGCGCGTCGGAGGCCACGTCAGCGCCCGGGTGCATCTCCGCTTTGTACATCGACCGGAACGCCGCAGACGCGAAGACGTCGCGCGCAAACTTGACGCCGTTGACCAGCGTCCGGAGGTCGTCGGGAGACTGGAAGTAATTCGCGAAGATGACCGGGGCGTCGGCCGCGTCGGTGGAGCGCAGCCGCACGGAACCGCGCGACTTGGCGCGGACGGCGATGCTCTGGATGCTGAAGCCCGTCGGGGGTTTGGACGTTCCGTCCCCGTACTTGAGGTACTGCGTCACGCCGTCGGGGTGCTCGGCGCAGGCGCAGATGAACCGCAGCTGCAGGTCCGCGGACATGCCGCCCAATGTGTTGAGGAAAGCCCCCTGCTCACAGCCCGAGGACGCCAAGGGGCCCCTGGCAACAAACAGAAGCGCTCGTAGACTCAGAAAGCGGAGCACCAGCCGACAGCAAAGCGTGAGGGGGAGGAGGAATGAGTACCAGGTGAGCAGCCCATGTGTGTCCCTGTGCCTGCAGTGCCCGTGCGTATCCCACAGCCACCAGCACAGTACCTTTGGCATGTCCACTACAGCACCTGTGCACCCGGTTCGGTACCTGCAAATCCTCCTCTGCCATTGTATGCGAGCATGTCCAGTATGTCCAGTATCTGTACGCTATGGCCCGGAAGCATGCACACCACAGTACTTATACACTGCACTATTGCCACGTGTACCAAGATGCAAGCCCACTGCAGGGCCCTTGCAAAGCAGACGGCAGGGCTCCATTGTGGAGACGAGGCCACGGGCATGTAGCACGCATGTTGCAATTTCAGTGTACATGGGGTGGTTGGTGCCCAGCTACTACTTCGTTAATGAACGTGTGGTGTGCGGCATGGTATGCGAGCATGTCCACTACAGTTCCTGTGCACAATCCTACGCAAACACGCAGACTGAACATTCATCGACAGCAGTGCGCACTCCCGAGCCCCTTCCCAGAGCACCTGCCGAACAACATCCAGTTCAGCCGTGGCAGTAGATTGGGGTCCTTCATGGTCCCAACCTCGTCACTGATCGCCTGCCCCGCAAAGTCCTCCGTGGCGGTGGCCGAGACCACACAGGCCGGGTGGTCCTGCAGGTTCTGGCCCACCTCCGGCAGGTCCTGCACGATGGGGATCCCCATTTCTGTGAGGTGCCCCCCGGGGCCGATGCCGCTCAGCATCAGCACCTGAGGCGAATTGACTGCGCCGGCGCACACGATCACCTCCTTCTTGGCGCTCACGTTCCGAGTCATGCCACCCTGCGACACCTGCACGCCCACCGCCCTCTTGCCCTCGAAGAGGATCTTGTCCGTGACTGCGCTCGGCAGGAAGGTCAACTGGTGGCGCCCTTCGGTCGCCTTGAGGTACCCCGTCGTGCTGCTGGACCGCACGCCGTCCTTCGCCATCAATTGATACCGCCCGCAGCCCTGACCAAGGCAAAACGAAATTCGGTGTTGAGGGAATGTGTTCAACCGACACAAACTGCTCGGGGATACAAGTGCGGGTTCCACTTCCCCTGAAATCGGATGAAGAGCCTACCAAGTAGGTTCACACTAGTGTGCAACTGTTGTGTACCACCAACACATCACTGTACACCAGGTACACAGTGGTGCACAGTGGGGCACAGCCGGTTTGCACCACCAATATCTTGTGATGCACCCGGTGCACAACCGTTGTGTACCAGCATACCATTGTGCACCGGGCCAACGCTTTGCTTGTGGAATCCGGGGCACTCTCCCATCTCAGTCAGGACCGCATATGCGGCAACACCACCTGTGGATTCTCGAAAACAAGACCCGGGGGTGTCCAGCAGCCAGCACACAGTCGGCCCACACTCTGAAGAAATGGCTGGGGGGCTGGGCAACACGCAAAATTTTGGCAGGCTGTTAGCGGTGGGCCAGGGATGACGTTCTTCAAAAGAACACTGGGCCAAGTTGTTGCACTGCGTGCGCACTGCGTGGGCACTGCGTGCACCTGCCGGGAAACTCACCCAAGATCTTGTCACCTCAGCAAAGCAGCAAAGCCCACAAGATAACAACCAACACATGAGGGGGCACATGGGGCCAAGGGCCACACGAGGGGTAGCGAACCTGGCGCCGAATACAAAACTAAGTGAGGTACAACAAGATGCGAATAGATTTGTGAAGGGTAGTCCCATTGCCCCTCCAAATATTGCGATAGCTGTCGTACCCATGGTACCTTAACATCAAATACACCACGGAAACGAGCGCTGGGTCTGACAGTTCTGCAGCCCAACGACAAGTTTCGCCCCACACCAACCGCTACCTCGTGCCGGGGCTGAGCTTCGAGGGCGGGATCTTCAAAGAGCAACAAACAATATTTCTTACGCGCCTCGTCTTGCCCAATCTAGTGCGGATGTTTAATGGACAGCAACGAACGACGTTTCTTACTCAAGAGTATCACGGATCAAGCCCAAAATCCCTAGACGAGGGGCCCCCGGGATAGGATTTGTGGATGCTTGGGTGGGCAAGAAAACTGAATCTCTGCGCCACGCACGTGCCGCATCAGGTGCTCCCCCAAGGGGCCAAAACTAGGGTTCGAGTATTTGCCGACATGCAAAACTTTGCGTGCGCACTGCGTGCACGGCATTCCCCTAGAACGCTATCCCTTCAACAAGTCCTGATTGGCGACCAGTGGCCCAGGGCCACAGAGCAACGAGGACTGTGGCAATCATGGGCGTCTGATGAGAAGGAGGTGAGGGCACAGCACACCTCCTGCGGCTGTGCCCAGTTGTTGAAGCAGTCACGCGGCGCAAGGCCCTGCTCTTGACAGCCCTCCAGAAACGCGTCAATGAAGGGGCTCTGGTACTGCGCGTCACTGACCTCCAGGTAACCACCGGCGCCATAGGTCTCGCTCGCGCCACGGGCGTTGTTCTCCGACTTCTGGAAGTACGGGAGCACCGCGTCCGGGCCCCAGCCCTCGGCCCCCTCGCGCTCCCAGGCCTCGTAGTCGGCGCGCGTCCCCCGGTGGTACAGGAGCGCGTTGAAGTTGCTGCAGCCCCCCGCCACTTTGGCGCGCGGCAAATAAATGGGGCGGTCGTCCGTGTTCGGGTCCGGCTCGGAGTAGTATTTGGTGTCAATGTCGCTCATGAAGAGCTTTGTGAGTCCAGCGGGCGCCTGCAGTGCAATGCAATGCAATGCGGCTGCAATCTGAAGGGGGCGTGCGTCGCGGGGCGCCAGGGCAGCACGCGACACGATGTCTCCGTGGTTGTCAACAAAATTCATATGGCGATGCAGTGGGCACCCCGCATGCATGGGGGGCACCCCATGCACCAACACACGATGGTGCACCAGGTGCACAGTGGTGCACCGCCCTTTTGCACCACCAATATCCCATCATGCACCCGGGGCACCACAGTGCACAACCGTTGTGCATCAGCATGCCATTGTGCACCTGGGCAACGCCGTGTTTGTCCGGCTCACTCTACTTTGGCGGGCACCCTCCACGCATGGTGAGCACCCCATGCGCATCGTGTCACGAGCCTGCTCGGCTCCACCACGATAATAAATGACGATGCCATACGACCACTCCAAAAGTGTGTAGGCGTGTCCGGTAACACATCCACGGGACGCATCAGAACCCCCGGATAGAGACGTCCTTTTCTGTGCCCCAGCCGTGACCCACACCACAGCACCGCTGCACAAATTCCGCAACTGGCAGTATTGGCTTGCCGGGCCTGTGATGGCGTTTTTTTGTGCATTGTGCGTTTTGACATCGCCTGAAACCGCCAGCCCTTGCTCCAGCACTTCGCCGGATCTCATCCGCCATCCTCTGCAATGGCGGCTCGGGTCCAGCCGGTCTCCCAAGCCAAGGTGACCGCGAAAAAGCAATACCAGCCCCTCCATGCTGGGGCCACCGCCTTCCACAGGGAACCAACCGTGTATGCCTGCCCCACCCAAGACCCTCCCATACGGGACTTTCCCATCACAAGACCCCCCCCCCCCCACTCCCGGTGCTGAACCCTGATCATGCCCATCATGTGAAACACGACCGGCCCTTTGGGGTACTTGGGGATCTCGTCAATGTGATGCCCAAGCCACACACAGTGCCAGCCACTGTGTGCAGGCGAAGGCGGAGAAGGAAATCATATTTAGGAGCGTAGCCCATGGGCTGGATGATCATTCTCGCCAATCTCGGCTTTCCTGACGGATCGCCAGGCAATGAAAGAGACCATCCCACCGCTCTAGCATGAGGCTCCCCTCCGCTCTAAAGCCTCCATCGAAACCGGGACGGGAGAGGAATGGAGGCCAGGGGCAGTACGCAGCAATGGGACTCACACTGCACTCTCGCCCATGAAACTGCACGTTTCCCTCCCCCAGTCTTTAGAGTAATGACTTCGATCAACAAACCATGTCACCAAAAGACATGACACTTCACACCGGTTGCGCTAGAAAGAAGTTATCGAGGTGACTTGTTCCGCAGCACAAACGTTAGGAGGCCCTTCTCGGAAGTACCCGCCGGCACTCCTACGCAGTCTTTACGGCAAAACCCTCCTTGATCAGCCGCGGCAAGGGGGGCACAGGTGACATAAGCGCCACTAAGCCCAGCGCAGCTCTAACGTGGTCACTATGCCACCCCCTCCACCCCATTGTGCTATTCAGCATGGGGCCAGGTCTGCCCACAGGTCGCCCGCCCATCGCCATCCACAACACCTGCGTCCCAGGCATCCACCTCAGGCGAGGACCTCCATGCTGTACAGGCGAGGGCGGACTGCAACGTTTCCCACACAGCAATAGAAAACACCTGCATTGCGAGGGATGTCATTTTGTCAGTGTCTGTGTCGCGCAGCCCGCGCTCTAGCACCAACACCTTGTCTTCGCCCTCGCTGAGGCGATTCGCCAGAACGCAGCCGGCCGTGCCTCCGCCAATGATGACATAGTCGTACTCGTCAGTCATGGCATAATTGTATGGGAGCGGGGCCATGCCAGCAGAGTGGGCACTTGTGGATGCGGCGGTTGTGAAGGCCCGGGACCCCACCCTTCGGAAGGTGAGACGGGTTGCGGAAGAGAGTGCCATTTTGAAAGGAAAGAAAACTCAGTACTTGTCCGTGTGCAGTTCAGCTCAAACCATCCGAATCTACCGTCTTCTGAAGTACGATGCCCCCATAAAGGCCCTGAAAACGGGTGGGAATAAGCAAGCAATTGTTTTGGTTTGTCCATACAGTGTTGAGCACATGGTCGGGGTTTGCAGAGGAAGAATATGACTCACCAAGTTTTGAAGCAGAGTCCCACTGTCTATCATGTCTCAGAGACTGCCACCCCCCACGCCTTGAACTAGCAGCACCAGGCTACATGGGGTGTCTGGGGTGCTTATCGGTCAAACTAGGCAACATAACGTTGAGTTGAGGGCTGCCGCTTTGCACATTGCTTCTACACATCAAATGCAATGAATACACCCCAATGACTTGACCGCAAAGTTGAGGCCTACCCTATGCAGCCTGGCAAGCAGCAGGCCTAAACGTTGACGAGTTCAAAAGTTCACCTCTGGTACAGTGTACCATACCCCCTCCCCCCAGGGTAACACCAATTTTTAGCAATTCGGCTGAAAAGTTCAAAACCTGTTTCATAAATGGATTAGACACCCCCTGTGTGACATTCCGTCTGGTTGTTGCATCTTTACGGGGCCCTGGACAGTCACCCATTCTTCCCTTCGCATGTTGCGTCGGGTTGCTGCTTTCTGTTGGCTGCTGCGGCCGGTGCTCTTGCTGGTGTCATTTCCGCGTTCGCGGAGCCCAGTAGTTGGTGTGCTGGGGCTGTGCTGAATGTGGCATGGTGTGCTGTTTGCGCGTCAGCAGCGCCCAATAGTTGGTGTATTGAGGATGTGCTGGTTGTTGCCGGGGTCGTTTGACTGTTTTTGCTGTCCACGCGCCTCTGTCCACAGGCCGTCCGTAGCCTGCCTCGCTGTGTTTCTGTGTGCGTGAGGCCCAGGTGCCCTGTTTCTCCACGCGCTGTCCCGGCCGTCCACCATATGTCCTTTTCCCGCTCACGGCTGGTCTGCCCCTGATGGGCTCCCGCTCCTGTTGCGCAAACAGCCCATCTGGGCTGCGGGAGACACCCCCCACCTGATGCCGGTTGAGCAGGGGTTGGGGTGGGACGGTAGCGAAGGGGCTGGCTGGCCAAGCCATCCCCTTTATTGTCGCTGCATCCCATGTGCATGCTCTGCCATCCGCTCCATTCTGGTTCCCTGTTCCCGCTATTCTGGTTGCCTCTCCTGCTTTGCTGTGCCCCTCCTCCTTGTTTGCTGTGCTCGCCCTTGTCCCTCCTGGGGTGGCTCCCGCGTTGTGTGTCTGTGTTGCTCCTCCCCCTGTCTGTTGGCGCTCCTGGGTGCCCCTGTCGCGCACCCCCTCCTGTCCCACCCGCCCGCCCCCCCCGTACGAGGGTTTCACATCTCCGTACGACGTGGACTATCCCGTGCGCGATTGGCTGGTCACGGCCCTGTTGCCAACCCCGTGGCAGGCACCTCCCAGTGCGCGGGGCGCAGTTCCCGCCCTTGTGGAGCCCTTCTCGGGCACCTTGTAGAGGTAGGGGGGGGTTGTTTGCTGATGCCTCTCTCGGCGTGCGCCGCATTTGGTGGTTGCTGCAGTGGTTGCACCTCATGGTTCCCTTGTGTATTGTTGTGTGTCCCGTTGGGGCTCGTCTCCCTGCCGTGTGTGGGGCGGCCCTGTGCCCGGCTGCTTTGCTGCTTGCGTTCCTCCCAATTTTGGCCTCTTTCTTTTTCTGCTGGCACGCTCATTGCTGCTGGTATGCGGCGCCGGGGGGGGCAGCATGTCGCTCCCCGCATCCCCTTGTGGCTGTCGGGTTGTCCCACTTGCAGTTGGGTGGTACCAAGGGCACCGGGCACTTTTACACGTCCATTGGGAGATTGTCTTATTGGGCAAAATAATGATTTTACAAGAGGGTTGGACATAAAATATCATGCCTTGGTGTATGCTACGCGAATGACCCCCCCAAAAGGGGGGGCATACAATGCCCGTGCCTGCGCTTGATCCAACAACCTCTCTTCGAGGTAATTTGGGGGGGGGGGGGTTAATGTGTTGCGTTCTGTCTCTACTGAGACACTTGCACCCATTTTACGACGCGATTGATCGGTATGTGCATCATTAGGTGGCATGCACCGGTAGACGAGATGTGCCAGATTGGTGGCGCAGTAGGCAACAGTATTTTGTATGTACAGCAGTAGAGCAGTAATGTTCAACGATGGTGTATCTTTTGGACCACAGGCTAACGTTCGTAGACCAACGCACCACAACTCTGACACGTTCGGCATGGATAGTGTGGTGCTCAACCTGGGGTGCCGGGAAGCACACATACACATGGGAGGATATCAACATGTTTGCAAGACTTCCAAGTCCAACGACACTTGTCATCTACAGCTCGCTCCCTGCCGCCCCGAATCCCCCCACATTTTGGCGATCCCCCCCCCCTCCCCGGAGTAGGGAGAACAAAGTGAGGAAAGGACGCCTCCCCAAGGGAACTTGCAATGGAAAACAGCACCAAAGTGCGGACCTAACGGTATCTTAACAAAAACAACAAACTGAACTCACCAAAACAAAACGCCCAAAGGAGGTTTCCCGCAAATGGGAGGGGGCAGGAGATTGCACGGCGTGGGGGGGAGAGGATATTACTCCCCCAACCCCACAAGAGGCTCTAGAAGCGGCACAATGATGTCAGATGATGTGCCAGACATGGAGGGGGCAGACACCACAAGCGCCACTGCCACTCAAACAAGCCCAAAACCACTCATAGTGGCCAACGTGTATCAGGCGTCTGCAGAAAACCAGCAAGGGAACCAGTGTTACTGATAGTGGTCTTGGCGATAAGATCAGCAGAGATGCACTTGTATCCGCTTGGTCACACAATGATGACCCAGACACCAGCAGCATCATCAAATGCCCTGTGCTGACCCACATCCCCTGCACCTCTGTCAGCAATGCGATCTGATACCTGCGCCCATTTTACGACGTGATGGCTCACTATGTGTGTCATTGGATGGCTGCCAGGGTCACGTCTTGAGGAATGAATATAACCTCATCACGCCAGGCGGACACACACACACACACATAAATTGTGCAAGTATGCAACCGTGCAAGTTCCAGAAGAGACTGTTGTCCTATCAGACAGATGGCAGCAAGAGGAAGCAAGATAGGGGTGAAGACTCATCTACAGTGTGCAAAACATGGTGGAATGCGGGATCCAATGTGAATCCATAAAGGAAAACTGTGTCCCAACGAGGTGGTACTTGCTCTGCATTGTCTTTATAGCTGACTAGAATGGACTTGGGTTCTATTCAAGCCGCTAGCCAGACGCCCCACCCCTTCGAAAGAACAGGCTCAATTGATGGTGAGTAAAAACCTCGGAAAACCCCTCCACGAGTACGCATGCCTCAAAAGTGTACAACCCCGGTCACTTCTGGCCACACAACTAGGTCGTACCCTACTGTGGCCAGCCGTGGAACCAGATCACTGACGATGACTGGAGAATCCGTGCAATGTTTCCCTTTCCTCTTCGTGGCGTGTACTATTTGCACACAGACAACCGATCGATGTTGCACTATCAATGGCCATCCTTCTTATTTCTCACCTTGTTTCTATTGCAGCCGGATATCGCAAGGTTGCTTGCCCCTGAAGCATTATGGAACGCGGGCTCCCTCCCGAACAACACTTTGGACGACGTGTTACAACGGTATGCGCATAGTCGCCACAACACCAAATGTATTGTGAATATTGGCGGGAGTCAATATTCGCAGTCGGACGTGGATGCGGACCCCACATACCCGTACCTCCGGCTAGGGTGGAGTGGGGTTATCATAGATGCGGATTTGCGTGGTGTTACCGAGGAGTTCTCAAACCATCCGCGATTATAATTTGTATGTCTTAAGGTGGTCCCCCATAATATCGTTGAGGCATTAAAGCATATTAATCCCCCCACGGGCCTCCTCCTAAAGGTGGACATTGATTCTTTTGATTGTCAAGTGTTGGCAAGCATTTTGGCGGTCATGCAACCAGATGTAATTGTCACGGAATTCAATGCAGACATACCTCCTCCCATTGCCTACCAATACAAATTATTTAACAAATCTTTGACAAATCTTTTACCGAGCATAGTGTCTGGAGGAAACCTGGAAGTAATGACCATCTCTTAAGTATTTGATTAACCAGAGAATGAGCCAATTAGTTTTGGATCTCATCCACTGGGGTCTGCGCACTGGACACCCCCAAAACAGCGCCTAATGGGCTTATGGGCTCATTTATGGGGGTTTTGGGCCTTTTGGGGGGCGTCTAGTGCGCAGACCCTGGTTGATCGGCAGAGTGCGAATCACTGGTTGGGTCTGAGGTAGATTTGTCGATAGAGTCACAGATGGAGTCAAACTCGGTGCCAAAGGTCGACTTCGAGTCGGTGCTTGTGAGAGACTTAGTATTGGAACGCGATGCATTCGTAGCACTCGCACAAACAGTATAAACTGGGTCAGCCGATCAGCTACCAGGCCCCGCCTCTGCACAGATGAAAGCTGGGCACAGCCAGCAACAATCTCCTTCAAAGGAATGAAGCAAGTTGATGCCAAGCCACGGGGCGGGGCGTGAAGGCAATCTGGCAAACGAGCCTCGTTTTCATGTTGTTCCAGTTCACATTGCTCCACAACCATCAGCTGTTTAGCAGGCGAAGCAATGTAAGCCTCATTGACCTCGCGATAATTCAAAGCATGTTACACTTGCTGAGCTTAGGGCCTCCAATGCCGGGCTGCACTGTTGGAAGATGCATCTCAAATAGGCAACTGCGCATGTGCCATCCATGTCCAACGCACCACATATATGGGCAAAGCAACTATTCAACCATGCCCTTGACCCGTGGGGGGACCCTACCATGACGCCTGTGTCAGGTCATTTAGACGGGGAGTTGTTTCGGTTGGCAACGATATTGGCCACCGCCGCTTCCAAAGACCCATAGATACAACGTAGACAGACCTGACATAACATAGCATAACATAATGAGAATGCAAAACCGATGGCACACTGAT
This sequence comes from Eutreptiella sp. 'Long Island Sound 2002', assembly GCA_964036045.1. NCBI lineage: Eukaryota > Euglenozoa > Euglenophyceae > Eutreptiales > Eutreptiaceae > Eutreptiella > Eutreptiella sp. 'Long Island Sound 2002'. The sequence continues at coordinate 68,000,212 of OZ038389.1, read as the reverse complement.
CTGCGCTTACAACTGCTGAGCTTGGGTATGGACATGCGATAAACTTCATCACTACAGCAAATTTTTCTTTGCATGTCAGACCAGCGCAAAGCACTGGTCCCAAGTGTCGCACGTAGTGAAAATGCCCCACTCTATGTACACATTTGCAGACAGGTAATCCGTTAGATGTGTGCCCAGCAGTACGATTCAGATAAAGATATGCTACCCACCCCAACTACCAAAGAGCATCCTCGCGTTGCAATACACCCCCGCATACGACACACACTTGAACAGAAGGACCAGACAGCACTCACGCCCAGTGCCTGAAGATGTAGACCAAATGCGGTCCTGGACCACCCTACTCGACATCTTTCGCCCAAAGGAATGCCTTGCAGCGGGATGCGTCGTCCTGGCGCTTGTGGCATCCATAAAACGACCGCCCGTAGTTTCGGCCCTCTTTCTTGACACGGTAGATCCGGCAGGGCACTCCACAATTGCATCGCGGTACCTCCTCCTCAGGTCCACCCGCCCATAGAGCGGACTCCCAAATGAAGGTGCTGCAACGCGACGCGTCGTCATGCGGTTTGCGACAAGTAAAAAAATGGCGCCCAATGTTCGGCCCGGCTTTCCTAACGGTGTACTTCCTGCAGCAGAGGCCGCATGCGCACCTCGGTGCTGTCGCGTCCCAAGCGGGCAGCAGTTTCTGCGGTGGCAGTTCGTAAAAGCGTCGCACCGCTTCACTCGTTTTGACGTATTCAGCGTACCGTTGGTGGGTGTCCGCGAAGCCCTTGGGCCGCACCGCCAGCCGGTCCAGCCCTGTGCTCCGGCTCAGCGCCACGTACACTTGTCCCTCTGCAAACACTCCATCGCAGTCCACCTCCAGCCAGTCGATGCTCAGGCCCTGCGACTTGTGCACCGTCAGCGCCCACGCGAGCATCAGTGGGATTTGGGTGCGGGTGGCGGTGCCCAAGCCAGGGACGGTGGTGCGGAATTTGTGTGGCTCGATGACCTCCTTGGCACCGTTGGCGAAGACCACGATGGGCAAGTGCGCCACGTGCTTTTGCATGTCGCTCAGCACGCGGATCCTGGGACAATGTATTTGTACACAGGGGCCCACCCCAGGGCGACCGACTCCTCGGGTTTGGACACCAACTACCTCCCTCCCCGCCCCCCCTAACCATTGGCCGGAGGCCCCCTGGGAGGGGGGGGGGGTGGTTCTGGGAGGGGCGATGGGGGGGGGGGGGTCAAGGGTAGTCCGCGTCCAAGGACCCGCGGAGTCGGACCCCCGGGGGGGCAACGGGTCACAGCAGGTTGCATGGGTGCGCATAAGGGCACGCAGGGGCACGCGGACAAAACTGCATCATGGCACTGTGCCCTTCTATTTTGTTCGGTTATGCAGAGCATTGATCCCCCCTACTTACCATTGCCAGTTAATGGAGCACACTGCAATGCTTGAGACTGGCTAGTCAGCAGCGACCCGCCCCAATACCCTGTGGTTAGCTGCGGAGATTGTCGGACCGATCCAAAGGACCCATTGATGACTCTGCAAAAACTTTCACTTGGCCTGTGCCTCAAACAAAAAATTCGCTCCACACGAGAGAGGGGGGATGTCCAAAGAACGTAAAATTTCCACAAATTACGTTGGCAACAATGCTCAAAAACGCTTGTTTTAATTATGTCCATTTTCTGCTTGCCATGACACGAGAGCTGAGAAAAGGCCGCCGGCGCACTTTGCTGTTGCACTGAATACCGCAATTGCACTGTGTCCAATTTACGCGAAAGGTACTCAGCAACACAACCTCTCCGTTCATCATTCGCACCTCAGCCTCGCAGTCCAATACGCTTTGTTCAACCATCCTGAGTGCTAAAAAAAAAAAGCACCAAGACTTTCAGTCAGCAGTTCTGCCACAGAATTTCGGTGTCCCCCCCCCCCCCTGTGTGACATTCCGTCTGGTTGTTGTTTCTTCACGGGGCCCTGGACAGTCACCCGTTCTTCCCTTCGCATGTTGCGTCGGGTCACTGCTTTCTGTCGGCCGCTGCGGCTGGTGCTCCTGCTGATGAGGTTTCCGTGTTCACGGAGCCCCGTGGTTGGTGTGCTGGGGCTGTGCTGGATGTGGCGGGATGTGCCGTTTGCGCGTCAGCGGCGCCCAAGAGTTGGCATATTGGGGTTGTGCTGGTTGTTGTGGGGGTTGTTTGACTGATTTTGAGGGTACGTTTGCCCGGCGCGCCCAGCATCCAAACAAATGTTCCGGCCATCTATCACAATGCTTTACCCCCAAACATCACCCCCTCCTCTAGCCCAGGAACCCTAAGCACAGGCACATTGTATGACTGTTGGCAATCAAATAACTTCCCATTTTTTCGCCCAACAAATGGGATGATCACATGCACCCTACCCTTTAAGGCCCCATCATGGCCACCCACCTCAAAATCAAAGAATCCCCCTCTTGTGCGTGACAAACCACTCAAGTGGCCACACCGAAGAGTGGGAGTCCTTAACCCCAACTTGAGGGGCCACACCAAAGCGTGGGAAAACTTTGCCCGGCGCGCCCGGCGCGTGCCCGGCGCGCTAACGTACTCTCTTTGCTGTCCACACACCTCCGTTCTCAGGCCATCCACAACCTGCCTCGCTGCGTTTCCGTGTGCGTGAGGCCCAGGTGCTCTGCTCCTCCCCACGTTGTCCCGGCCGTCCACCACATACGCTCCCCCACTCCGTGGGTCGCACGTGCGCAGGGCGCGTTCCTTGTTGGTTGCGGGTCCCCCCCCGAACGGGGGACCAGCAGGTCTGCAGGGACAGGAGCAGCCCCCTCCCCGGACTGCAGGCAGACTTGTTGAACGAAAAGGGGTGCCCCCCCCAAAAAAAATCCGCTGCCACATGCCGCCGCATACCGCCGTGTGCCAACGTGCACCACACACATACACGTGCACGAGCACACATACACGTGCGCACGCACGGCGCACACACACATTCACACACACACACACACACACACATGCACTGCATGTACACTGCACACACACACACACACACACACACACAGTGAGACCACAGACACACGCACCAACGCACGTGCGCACACACACAGACAACTACACGCATGAGTGCACGCGCCCACGCACATGCACGCACACACACACACACACAGAAGCATGCACACCAGTTACATGCACGCAGAAATGCACACACACACACACATGCCTCTCAGACAGGACGGCCCGTTCATAGTCCTCGGCAGTTTTGCACCGCTCGACCAGGTACTCCCGGTGCTCGGCTGCAGAACACATTCCTTGGACCACCCCACGGGACCCATTGAAGAGGGCATTGTCAAGGTCCAGATTGGCCAGCAGCATCACCTGGGCACCAACCTTCAGATGGACCTCCCGCTTGGCGCGGCAATCCCGGTCATGGAACTGCCTCCGCAGCCGGTCCAGGTCCTTCGTCATGCGAGCCACCACTTTCCTGAACTGCGGACTATCCGGGCCGTACTTGGTCCGCAAAGCCTGGACCGTCTCCCCTTCCAGCTCCCACTTGTCCTTGGCCATGCACGTCCTCTGGGGTGTCTGCAAGCTCTCCAGTTGCTGCAGGTTCATCGCGTCCACCTTCTTGTTGGTGCAGTACAACGTGGTGGGCGCGATTCCGTCGTCCCGCTTCGGCAGGCTGGTCGGCAGGTGACGCAGCAGCCGCTGCTGCTCGGCTGCCAGGGGCTTGCCCATGCGGATGGCGTGGAGCGTCCTAATGAACGCCTCGTCTTTCTGCCGGAACACCTGCGTGAGTTCACATCTCCGGATTGCGCACTGCGCCCACGTCCGGGCCTGGAACACCCAGCCCCGGTTCAGGAACATCTCCCTCCCGGGAACCTCGAGCTCATCGTCCACAGCGCTGCTCGATTTGGGCGTGCGGACCGGGATGGGGGGCAACTGGAAGAAGTCCCCGATGAGCACCAGCTGCAGCCCCCCCCAGGGCGCAAGAAATGGCATCTGATCCCTCAGTTCATAGATCTGATGAAAAGGCGGATTCTCATGCCGTGACACGTAAGTTCGCAGCTCGGGCTGCGCCTGTGCCCATGCGAAAAACTCCTCCTCTTGCCTCGCGATCGCAATGGCGAGCTCCAAGCAGTCGAACATCTCGCCGCTGAGCATCGACACTTCGTCGATGAGCAGCACCTTGGCCTCTCTGACCCGGGCACTGGGCAACACTTTCCAAAAGTCGTTGTACTCCGCAGGGACGGCGACCCCTGCCCAAGAGTGAATGGTACAGCCCCCAATGCCGATGGCAGCCACGCCAGTGGGGGCCGTGGCAGCAAACGCTGTGCGTTGCTCCCCAAGCCAGTGTGTAATGTGCTGCACCAGACGGCTCTTCCCGACCCCCCCGGACCCAGTGATCAAAACGTTGTGGCCCTTTTTTACCAGTTCAAAGGCCTTTGCTTGCTCCACTGAGAGCTTGTCCTGCCCAATGCTACCCCGCAAACCCTCTTCCCGCTTCCCCGGCTCCCGCAAGTCTCCGGGCTCAGGGTAACAGAGGCCAGTGGATGCCGCCATCGCCATGGGGGCACCACCAGACGATGCAAACGCAGCCCCGTCCCCAGGCGGCGGCGGAGTCCGAATCCGGACGAGACACGCAGCGAGCGCGCCGATCGTTAAGGCCATCCAAGTCACCGTTGACCAAAAGGCTGCAGGGCTGAGGGGATCCGCCCTGCGGGATGGAGGGGCCTGTGGAGAGCTGCCGCCTGATACGAGGGGACCCTGGGAAGCTGGTGCAACCACCAGCTTCTGCCTGCCATGGGCCATGGCGCCGGCGGCGGTGGCATGCTGGATGGAGAGGGGCTGTACTATGGGCGGCATGGGACCGTGGCGGAGGATGGTGACCATGGACAACGATGAAACGGGACATGTGTGCCATGCAGCGACAAGAGGAACAACGGGCAGTACCATGATGAGAGCAGCGGCAGCCGCCTTGCACCCTGATGCTCTGGACATAGGCATGGCCCTCAGCTGCGGGGTCTCGTCTCCCGCAGCACTTGTGGTACAACAGACGTGACCAACAAGCAGCGCGGCGAAGAACACATGGAACTATGGCATGATGGTGGCGTGGGCGGCAGGTGCATGCGTGCCGTCTGCCGGTGCATGGAACGCTCCCTAATGAACACTGCCCCTGCCCTGTGTTGCGCACCGACCACCGTTCCGCTGCTGACGGGTGCCAGTTGTTGGACAATGTTTCAGGACTGTTGAGCCCGACTGGCACTGTGGCCACCCTGTGCGTCATCTCGTTTCGGATAGATGACACGACTACTGACCATCTGAAGACATTGTTACAGATAGTCCGCAATGACTGTCACCGTGGACCTTGAGCTCGGACCCGAACATGATTACCAACACCTACATTTGCATGGTTACCGTTGCTCAAAGGAGGACCAGGACAACATCATGCACCAGGTAATGGAGTGCGTGAAAGTTGGATTATGTGTGGCATATAAAACACTGAGCACGCGAAGTACTGCTCACCCTGTTTACTGGTGGCTACCCTCCAAGCCCAACCACCTGGGTGTGTCGGCCCATCTGGCAACAAATCCTTGCAATGTGCACACACAGTGCGTTCAACTCCCTCGTAACACATTGCATAGCTCACATTGCATAGTTGCATTAATATCCTCAATGCACTCAGAGATGTGTCTTGTGTGGCATCTTGCCTCCTCCTTTTTTTTTTTGACGAAGCTGCAATAGTATCCCGGGTAGAGGCCAACACCTTCGGATGTCAGGTTCGTATCCCCCAAGAATCAACATTCACACTGCATCAGTTCAATTTTTCATGGGATATGCTATGAACAAATCTAGATGAGGCATACATTTCATCCTTCATAAATGCACATATCCACCATCCAACTGCATAATGCAACCTCAAGAAGAAGCAATATACCAGCACATGTTGCCTGCATACTGCACGTTGTGTGTCTTGCCAGCCTCGGTCACCGTCATCAAGCACTCCTTTGGCTCTCGGCTGCCGCGGTTGTCCTAGTGTGTTCTATGTGTGTTCATTGTCGGCCGTGGGAAGGTGATGCAATCATAGTCTTAACCTGAGTTTCTTCCTGGGCATTGATACCTCAGCGCTGGCAGAGGAGGCAAAAGAGACAGTGCTTTGGTCAGAGTCACTGTCCGAGGAATAGGCAGTATAATCCGAGGGAGGGGGGGTGACATCCCCCAATGGCACCATTTGGCAAGGCAAGAGCAAAGGCTGTAATTCAACAGAGATAACAACGCACAGCAGGGCTGTCTCCTGGATTGATGAAACCCGGTGACGGGGTGCAGCAATCTGGATATGGTGGAGCTTCGGGTCTGGGTGTTCCCAGGTTTGTTGCTGTGTTGTGTATGCTTGGTTCATGGAGGCTGTTAGGCACTTCATCTTCCGAATCTCAAGGGGGGGGGGGGGCTCCCCCCTCTTGGTTGACCCAAACCTTGGGGGTCGGGGGGTCAGGCGGTCAGCCGCCGGGCTCCCCGGTGGGGGGGGGGGGGGGTACCCCAACATACATACCTCAAAATGATCCCCATCAAACGCTGATTATTTTGAATATACACAACGGGGGTAAAACTTTTTTTCAAAAAAAAACTGCCCATCAACTTAGGCTCCCATCAGCCAAGGTCCGACCCGGAGGTCGGGTCAGGGTCAAAATCCTTTTTCGTGTTTTTCATCCATTTTTGAATTCTCCACGAAATTCTGAGTATTTTGACTATAGACACATAGGGTCGAACAAAAAAATTTGTCCCTGCTGTATGCCTGAAACAAATCTCCGGCGTCCCCGGCGCCCACGAAACCCATTGTTCCGTACAACCATTTTGGGATCTGTAGAGGGGGGTGGGGGCCATGCCCCCTTGGGGTCAGATCCTGGCCACGACCACCCCCCGTGCCATTTTCAAGGCATTTAGGGTGGGTATAGCACACACGTGCAAACCGGGGCTGTTTATGACTCAAAAACATACTGTTTACTATGCAACGCAGTCGGCTATCAGTTTTTCGCTTTGACCTGTAGACCCCACGGATAGATCTAACGGGGGATGGGTGTCCCTTCCTAACCCCCCCCCCCCTTGTTGTAGCGAGGCGTCATGATATCCGTCACAAAAAAAAACCGGTCCCAGAGTGAGACACACAGGGTACCAAGAGGCAGGCAGCACACCCCATGAGGCGAAGGAATCAAAGCAAATGCAGTGTGTATATTCCACGAAACAGTTTTTTCTGCTTTTTTCTGGTGCACCAGGCTTCTTATTAATTGTCACATTCGCTGTCACTACCAATTTCCTCCTCACTCAAAGTGATGCCGCTTGAGTTGGAGGCATCTGTGGAGATACTTCTCAAAGAGGACAAGCAGCCGCATGAATCTGAGTCTTCTCCTGGGCAAGTGTGTCCCCTTCTATTGCACTCTGACCACGGAACCATAACATAGCTGACACAACATCCTGCACCTTCACTATCGGGGGAGCCTCTGGTTGCTGTACCTGAAATGTCTTAAACAGGGTTCTTTGTTTTGTTGCTTTCCGGGGAGGAGCCATTTCTGCGGGTGGTGGAGGGTACTTGACAGGTGTCCGTGCTACAGACGAAGCGGCCAGAGCAGCTGCGGGCACTACAAGGGCAGCAGCACCCGCAGCTGCACCCACAGCACCCACAGCCAGAGCAATTGCGTCAGCACGGCGTGCTGCACGGCTCCTTTTTTGTCGGCATGCCGCGGCAGAGTCACATGGCAGGTCGCACTGACAGACCACCTTCTTTTGACCCATGACAGAACTACGACAAAGGCTGTGGGAAGGGTACATGAACGCTGCAACCCAACCCTAGGAAGTACTGTGGAACCTTTCAGCCATCACAATATTTTCAGAAACGCAGATTTCCCACTATGGCCTATTGCATTTTCTGTGGGGGTGTCCTTGCACTGCACGCGCACTGCACGCTACTTTTAGACTAGATTCCCTTGTGAAGAACCCCATTAGGACCCCTTCCAAAAACCCTCAAAATTAGGCCATCCCAGCTACCCAACTAAATTTAGGTCACCCAAACTACCCTAGCTCAAGACTAATGCAAGCTACCCTCCCTTTATACAAGACATCATGCAAAATACGGAAAGCCACACACATATCCTCTTTTTTGTTCAATTGAAAGCTTACGCACCCTACCAGCTAGTCCCAAAGCCGTGTATGTGTCCACCTCATCCTCAACTGGACCGGGGGGCAAAGTGGCTTGCAGGAGGGAATCCACGTCAACCTCCGTTTTCGACTTGTGGTACACCACACATCCTCATCAGCAGGGATGCGGCCTCGCATAGGGCATTCAACTGTGGTCAGGCAAAAAGCGGGGAGTCCGTCACGTCGACTTGAGGGGCCACGCCAAAGCGTGGGAGTCCATCACCTGAACTCAGGGGCCCACACCAAAGTGTGGGAGTGCATGGTGAAGATGAGCAAAAAAAAGTTTGAAAAGGGGTGGAAATGGGTGAAAGTGGATGAAAATCCGAAAATGCCTAAACCCCCAATGTGGAAGAAGCATGAAAACCTGTGCTAGGGGCAACCATGATGCCCCTAATATCACAAAGTATGGGTCTCCTGTACAGCTAGACGCCCAAATAGTTGCACTGCGCCCGCACTGCACGCACACTGCGCTACGAGCGCCCCTGTAATGTGTCACAATTCACTACCCCCACCCCCCACCCCCACCCCCCCCAAGTGGTGCACAAATTAGATCTATCCCTGGTAGACCCGAGCGATGCAGTCACCAAATGATGAGATTTTAGGCCCCTTTGCATCATTTTAAGCGCCTTTGTTTCGACACTGCAGACCAGTGGTAAATCGCCAATTGATGCTCACAAAGTGCCCGAGCAGGACCATGCGTACATTTTGAGTACATTTAGTCAGTTTTCACATTTGCAACGTTCAACTTGGAGCAGTAAAGCACATGCTCATATTCAACAGTCAGCCCTCGAACGAAGGGTATGCGTATGTGTGCAGTGTCAGATCAATGTGGGTGTCAGCATCTCTCCACACTGTCCCTCAGTCCTGCGGAGGTCAGCTCAGTCTGAAAGCCGCCTGTTGGCGCCCAACTGCGGCACTCAATGCTTTTGGTCATTTATTGTTGTGCTGAAGGGGGGCGAATCAAAAAGGTGGCCTGGGTTTGGCGGTTGATATCCGGTTGATGGAGCGGGCTGTGCTTTGCGAAGAGGTGCCTCCAGGCTGTAGATGGCCGATGCTGCTGGAGATGGGCGATGCTTCCGGAGATGGCCAATGCTTTTGGAGATGGCCGATGCTTGGCAGCACAGCGTTTCCAGTGCCCTCCGCTCGTCGTGTCTCAGGATGTTTCTGTGCTGACTGGTCTCGCAGGCACACATTGCATCGAGCTGCTTGCAACTCCTGAGGAGGACCTGTGCTAGCAGGTGGGCCCAAGCGGCATCCGCGCGACGAGAGCCAATGGCACCCGTACCCACTGTGCACTGAGGTTGGGCAGAATGGGCCTGGGGTTGCCACCACGGGACTGAGGGCGTGCAGTATGACGTGGGGGCCTCTGCATATGATAGAGCCATTGCACACCTCCGGTGGTAGTGTGCGCAGACATTCAGTAGCTGGCACTTTGTCTCCCGCAAACCTTTGTCTCCCGCAAACTGCCACAAGCGGGTGAATGTCTGCAGTCAAATGCAGATAGCGGCGGTCCAGTATATCAGGGTGCTGCGGTGTGGTGCTACATGCACCACATGTTGAGTTTGATTGCATAGAAAAACTGTTCTTTCGTGTAGAAATCCTTTTCTTTTGCACCAGCCTCTTTACCCCCCCCCCCCGCCCGCGAGAAGCAAGTAGTGACTTTTGCAACGTGAATGTACTAGTTCTCCGGTGATTCCCCAATCTCCACCTCCAAAGGACAAGAAGGGGTGAAGGGGGGTGCGAGGAGAGCACTCAGTATCCAACAACCACAAACAGGAACCGCCAAATTCCGTGGTTCCGAAAGCCGCGGAAACAACACCTACTCTTGGTCTGACAAGGGCATTGTTCTGGCAAGGGAGGGGTCAGGGGGGTGGGGTACAAACCAGCGGTCAGGCACATTAAAGCAGCCAAGAGATTGTCCGTATGTTTGTCCTAAGCCCTCTCCGGAAATTGATCGTCGGTTGGTACAACTGCGACGCCAAGAGGCTGCCAACATCTCTGCAGTAAAACTGCCACGCCAAAGCAGATGCATTTAGGGATATAAGTCATGATAAATTGCACATGTGGGGAATCTCATGAATGGGAAAATCAGATGCAAGTGTGCGTCTACACCATTGCAATGCCGTCGTAGCCTCGAGTTAGTGTCGACTGAGCAGTGTGGCGGCATACTCACAGTCATATGAGACACAGTCACATGTTAAATCAGAAAAAGCTTTCTCTGCTGGATGGCCTTGTACATTGCTGCCCAAAAGTGATAACCATGGGGCATGGTGTGGCGGTACAGTTTGGTCGTCCTTTCAAGCCAAAACAGGAGATGCAAGCCTCTGGTAGGCCTCTGAGAGGGCTCGGCTCCACAGGGGGTACCCCAACATGTGTCCCTTAAAATGATCTCGCCCCACACATACAGAATTACTATGGCCAAACGCGGCCACCCTTTTGTAACTAACGGGCCCGCAGGGGGGGGGGGGGGGTTGCGTATGGAAATCAAGGGGTCCCTTGAAGTTGGGGCAGGTTTGCCGGTTGGTACGACGGGTTCACCACACTTTCGGTTGTGTTGTTTGGAGGCGTGCCTCCGGGCGGTGCATGGGTGCAGTTGAGTTGGTATGCGGGCCTGCCACTAGTCCCTGTCGCCGCGGCCGGCGATACGGCGCTGGCGGTTGTGGGCACCCAAGTCAACGGGCGTTGCTGGCCGGCCGCGCTGCTGCCCTTCCCGACGCCATCCACCACCGCCAGCGTGCGCCGCACCACCGCCCTTGCTGAGGCCGAAGAAGCACAGGCCACTGGCCGCGATGACCGCGGAGCTGCACACCATCGCCGTGGGCAACGACGTGCAGTCCGCGAGCAGCCCGAGCCCCACCGGGGCCAACACCCAAACGACGTCGCTGAACTGCCGGTGGAGCGCGAGGGCCTGGGCCCGGGTGGCGGCCGGACTCACCTCCACGGCGTACGCCGACAGCGCTGGGTGACTGAGCCCTGACGCGACGCTCATGCAGATCAGCGCCGCAATGAACTGCGCGTAGGTGCCCGCCATCGCCGCCCCCGCCAGCCCCGTGGCCGAGAGGGCGATCGCCGGCGCCAGCGCACGCCGGTGGCCGAACCGGTCGGCCAGCCAGCCCCCCGCCGGCGCGAACATCGTCCCGATGCCCCACACGCCCGCGAAGAGCAGCCCGAGATCGCCGGGCGTGGCGGCGAAGGCGCGCGCGGCGTGCAGCGTGAGGACGCTCAGCTCGCAGGCGTAGTTGGTGTACAGAGCGCAGGTCGCGGCCAGGGCCGCTTGCTGGGCTGGCACCCGCATGAGCCCGCGCCACACGTGCCATGGCGTCGCTGTTGTTGCGGCGGTTTGGGCGGTCGCGCCAGTCGCCGTGGTCGGCGCCGCACCGTCGCCCCCCTCGTCCCCCAGCCTCCGCAGCTCCGGCAGCTGCGCGTACGCCACCGAGCACACGGCCGTCGCGGCGCCAATCAACACGAAGGCCGTCTGGGGGCTGTAGAGGCTCACGAGCCCCCCCCCGAGCGCGGGGCCCGCCACATACGCCGCGCTGATGATCCCGCTCTGCACGCCCAAGATCTTCGCGCGGTGCTCCCGGACACGGTCCGTGAGGTCGGCCATGTACGCGCTGGAGCCCGCCTCCGTGGCGCTACAGCCGGCCCCCACGAGGAAGCGGCTGGCCATGATGAAGGGCATCGAGGGCGATAGCCCGGTCCCGAGGCTCCCGCACGCCTCGACCAGACTACCCCCCACCATCAACTGCGTGCGCCCAAAGGCATCGCACCGGCGGCCCATCTGCATGTTGAGCATGAGCTTCGAGAGGCTGGGCATCGACAGCAACAGCCCGGCCCCGGTCGCGCCGATGCACATCTGCTCGGCCAACGCCGGCAGCAGCGGCGCAATGAGGCCAATGCCGGCGTGCTCGACAAACTGCGCCCCCACGACGATGGCAAACGCCTTTGGCAGCAGCGCCCGTTCCTGCCGCAGCGCCTCGGCGTCAGGGTCACATGGCGTTGAGCGGCACCAGCGGCCATGCGGCGTGCTCCAGCGACGGGACCAGAGGCGGCCTGCGTGCCGAGCGCCCCGGATCATGGCACCCGCCGGTGCCGAGCGAGGGGGTTGGGAGCCTTCGGTCGGCCAACGTCCTGAGGACAGCTCCGTGCAAGGTCCTGCGGTCAGACCAGTGCAGAGGGCGATACACGGGGCCACAAGAACCACTAAGATCCCGGAGGCTCCTTTGGGCCCTTGTCGCCACAGAGGCGGTCAGTGACTTGCCGTCGAGTTAACTCGTAAATCGTCTGCATGCCGACCATGCCACAGTGCCCCATGTGGCATCCCGTCTTTGGACCAGGCGACATCTGATGTACTTGTCTAAGCTACGCAAAAGTACGGCGTTAATACGGTTCATACGCCTACTGTAGCTTAGACAAGGCCGTAGCTTACGCGCGACACATACAACTACCGGCACACACACCACCACCAAGAAAGGGGAAGAGAATGCACAAATATCCCAAAAATCAGAGCTCTGTGGGTTCAACTGGGCAAACAATCACAACAAATGTGTCTATCACTCCATGTAATTGGCAGATTTATCACCAACCCATGTCTTATGCACTTTGCACCACATTTCGTACCGAATTAAATTAGGTACGGAATTAATACGGTCCCTACGCCCGCTGTAGCTTGGACAAGGCCGTAGCTTGGACAACAGGGGTTGCCCTCCCTGTGCCTTCCCGGCCATAAGACAGACGACGGGCGTCGCTTTCCGGAATCCCTCCAACAGCCAAACGTTGTGGATATGGTGCCGCAGGTGCTGCCAGAGATCATCCAGCATTGTTCAGAATGTTTCATAGACACCTTTGGACGTCCCATGTATGCTCTTGATTACCCTCTGGGTTCCTGCGGCACCATCATACGCCGTAACCCCACATGTAACAAATATGCTTCCCTTGAAATGTATATTTGGTGAGGGGTATTGCTACATCTCTGCTCTCGTATTCACAACCAACTTTTTCAGTTGGCCCATGGAGACAACAATCTTCCACGTGATGGCGGTGGTATTGTTGGGACTACTTTTCCCAAGCAGTTCTTGGTAGGGACACCCCGAACACTTTTTCCGTGCATCGACCCGAGGCAAAATCTGAGCACCAATCCGAGCTCAGCCCACCCGGCAACTTCGCATGCAACCTCGCAAGCACTTTTCCCATGCACCCCCGCCCATCAAAATTTCCAAGCACTCTCCCCAACCTCCCCGCCCACCCCCTTTTCCAAGCACCAATCCCAGCCTAGCCCACCCGGCAACCTCGCAAGCACTTTTCCCAACCACCCACGCCCATCAAAATTTCCAAGCACTTTTCCCAAGCGGCGGACGCCTCCAGTTTTCCAAGCGGTGTGCCAAATGCCTGAGACCTTTTTGTTGGCCCATGCAACTTTCCAGCCCTCACTTGGAATTTCACCTTGCGATTTACGACCAACACCCAAAAAAATTCTCAAGAATTGTCAAGGTACCAAAATATTTCATGCCGAGGGGATTTGCGACATGTGCTGCATACACTGCGGCGAAGCCGCGGCAGTTCCGTCCACGCAGTTCTCTCCTGTGTGCCTGGTGGCCGTGCCTGTCCCCGTCCACCCGACCACGAAAAAAAACCCACAGCCCAGGTCCCAGAAACCCACGGTACCGGGGTCACAACGCTAAAGCAGGTCTCAAGTGCAATAAGCAATTTCGAGGTCCCATTGGTAATGAGCGATTTCAAGGTCCCAGGGGTAATGAGCAATTTAGAGGTCCCAGGGGAGGGGTACTAAGCAATTTAGAGATCCCATGGTAATGACCAATTTAGAGGTCCACAGGGTCATGAGCAATAAGGTCCATGGGGTAAGGAGCACTTTAAAGGTCCCATGCACGGAGAAAGCAAAACAGCTACACAACAGCTGCCATCTCAGGGTCCCTCAAGTAGAAAAGATTCGAAAAAGCTACATAAACCATGCTGTCTTGGGGTTGCCAGAGTAGGACAAATTGAAATGGCTGTGTAACCCATGCCAATACTGGGAAACATGGCATATGAACATGCCATAATGGGGAAGAACAGTGGGAGCTGAAACGAAAATTAATGGTCAGTCGGCCTATGTGTGTTGTTGGTGTGTGCGTGCGCACATGCGCGTGTGTGTGCACCAACCATGCGCCAAGAGATTGCAGACTGCTTTGGAATCTGATGCATGTAACCCCTGCTGTCCTGAAAAAAGTGAAATGGCTGTGACACCCCAGCCGTCTTGAGATATGTTGATTTGGCTATGTCACCTGTGCCGTATCGAGGAAAACTCTTGCTCAAAAGTATAGTCGACTGAAAACCAGAAAAAAACAATTTTACATACCTTAAGCTAGAAAAAAATTTTTAGACAACTCAACGCACAAAATAAGGTTTACAGGACTTAACCCAGAAGGAAAAGCGTAGATGACCCAACAAAGGGGGGGGGGTGCACAAATGACTATGCAAAAAAGTTTTTTGATGACTTAACACAGGGAAAAAAAATTACATTGCTTAATGCTGAAGGAAAAAAGTACTTGACTTACAACAATTCATCCACTCGACTGATGCGTCTATTTTTGTTGCACTCGATTTAGTTCAGAAAAAGAAGTTTACACGACTTAACACCAAAAAAATTCATGAATTACGACATACACCTTTAATTTCTGCACCATGTGGGCACCGTGCATGCATCATGTCCTGGCCTTGTTGCACAATGAGAAGAGGGACAACGCTGATCAGCAGAGGGTGATATGTGCCCAGGGGTCCAAAATTTGCACTGTGCACATAATGTGCAACCAACTTCGCCTCTGAACGCTAGGCTAGACGCTAGGCACCAAAAGCATTGCAGTAACAAAACAAACTTTGGTGCACATGCCCTTTACCATAGATCTTCAGGATTGTACACCAATGCGATCGCATTCCGGCTCACAAATCATGCGACAATACAGGGCAAACAGACGCAATTTCAGTCCTCGAACCCAAATGAAACAGATAGTGCAGAGTGGGATATGCAGGAAATGAACTAATTGTTGGGAGAGGGGCCATTGTTAAAAAAAGAGGAGTCTGCGCTTGGAGAAAGCAACACAAGCACCCGAAACAACACCCACAATATCACGGTGGTTTGGACTGCAAAAGATGGACTCCTCCACTTGGAATGCTACCAAGATGCTGTGAAGGTGGTGAATCGGCAATGCAAGATGTATTCCATCTCCTTTGCCATCCCAAGTTCGGATGTGCCACCTTAATGCCCTATGTTATTATGCGATTCAAATTGACCAAGGCACCACCGGTCAGCCTAAATTACTGGCAATGTACGCCCATGGACTAAGGGTTAGGGTTAAGGCTAGAATTGCCTATTGCGGGGGCATCTAGTCAACAAGAGCCGACCATCAAACTCCAATGTTGCTTTTGCCATGTGCATGTGTGCTTCCCCAAAGGTGGCTAGATTGCAGGGTGCTCATGGGAAAGCAGATTTACTATTTGGCGCTACACGTGCTGTGCAGAAACATCCCCTTAGGCCAACACTGACGTGACAACATGTGCACTAGTGTGGGCAAGCAGTGGGACATCCTATCGCCCATGGTAGTCCTATGGGGTGTGACAGGCTATCAGACAAAAAGCCCCCGCCCCTCTCTCTCCCCCTTGCAGTTTTTCTTCAACTGTGTTTCTTCTTGGTTGGCCCTCATTGACCATGTGTATTGGTTGTCTGTGTGTGTTTGTGTTTCGCAAATTGTGTGTGTGTGTGTGTGTGTGTGTGTGTGTGATCTGTACTTTTAGAGGTGGATCCTTGTGCAGCGCTGGGCTGGACGCCTCATTTGGCTCAGGTCTGCTGAGGCCTCTTTGTGACGTTGTTTCCCTCCCTTCTGCGGAATCAGAACCTCTGCAATGTGCTGGCTAGGTATCCAGAGTGTTGGCTTTTCCGTGCCTCGTCACGAAAAGCGGGCGTGCGACATCCTCGGCCACAGTCTCCTCCAGCCCCCGTGGCACTGGGGCTGGTGGGGACGGAGGGGGGGGTGTTTTCGGCCTCCTGCGTTTGGGGGCTGGAGGGGTGGGGGGTTGATGTGGGGACCTCAGCAGACCCGTGGAGATACGTGCAGGCCCTTGCAGGCGTGGTCGTTTGTTGGGCGGTTGTGAATGTGCAGCCAGTGGGCGCTTCCGGCGCGTGGGCACTGGGGTGCACACTTTCTGGTGTCCCCGCTGACAGCAGTGGTGCACTCCCCTTTGCTTGAGTGTGCACCTCGGGCATGGTGGCAGGCCATGCAGTGGGCATAGCTGTAGTTGCGGTCTGCGTGCTATGTGGTCATCAGCGTGATGTCCCAGTGCACAGCATGCTTCAGCTGTGCGCCGAAGTCTCTTGCAGGTCGTGCACGCGGTAGCAGAGTGCTGTGTGCATTTAGACGGATCAGCCGGCGGCGCCGGTTGTGGCGCCCTGTGTGTGTTTGCGCGCCTGTGTGTCCCGGTGTGGGAGCTTCCCATCCCCTATTACCGGGAAAAAATCGGCTGCAAAGGAGGAGCAGCCCCCCCCGCCCCTTTGGCAAAAGTGGTTTGCTCCGAGGACGGAGCCAGTCCCAGCTGCAGATTCCCCTGGAGTGCACGCTGCAGTCGATGCTCCTCCACTTCCTGCGCTGTTCTGCGTGGCCTATGTGTGTACGGGCGCAGTTTGTGTATTCTGTTGAGACCAACCTTGGTGGCCCACGTGCGTTCACAGTATGCCGCTAACTGTTGAACGTGAGTGTTCATGGCACTGCGGCAGGTGAAATAGGGACGGCAGTTCAGGCCGCAAAGTGCCGGCCCCCCCAGAGGAACTAAAGAGCTGCAGTGTGTAACTACACGCGCAGGGTGCAGGTGGCCTTTGGTGACCAGGCGCTGCGCATTTGCCATGGCCAGTCGTAAGACCCGGCCTCTCTCCTGTAGTGAAAGGGTTGTGCCCTTGAACTTGGCCTGTGGAGCGTGTGGAAGGGTGCGTTGCGCAAATTCCTCAAAATCCAGTGCGAGTTCCAAGAACGTTATTGTGCCTGGTTCAGGGGTCCAGTGCAGTTCCCTTAGCCAACGTAGCAGGTCTGCTAAAAAAGGCATTTCCCACTGCCATTCCACCTTCTTAGGGGTACGCAAAAGAAGTAGCCCCTTGTCTTCCGGTCTGGGGAGGGGTCCCACCAGTTGGTGGTACGGGTATTGCCGAAGCTGCTGTGAGAGGCTCGACCCCATGAAAAGCATGGGGGATTGTGTGTCTCGTAACTTGCGGGCCTGCAGAACGGACACTAACATATTGTGCAGAGCTGTCAAGAATGCGAGCGCTGTCCCTGACTTGACGCTGTCTGGGTCCAACTCTGGGGCTAATCCACAAAGTCGTAAACATGGCAACCACTGGTCCATGAGGGGAAGGCCTGGGATTTGTGCTGCCGCCGTCCTGATGCCCGGCACGTGGGTGTCCCGCACCGTGCTCCAGGCTGAACACTGCCAAAAAATTGCTCCTCGTTTTCGGGGGCATTGCCACAATACGGGCACGTGCACGTGGCTCTCATGCCACGTTGATAGGCCCGGAGGGATGTCCAGGTTGCTCCTGATAGGACGCCCCGCAGAATGGAGCGCTGTAACTCTGTGGCAAAAGTTGCTATGCTGGGCTGGACCAGGCGCCGGCATGTGGTGTAGTGAGCCCCCGCGAAAAGCCGGGGACGTCTCTGTACTAGGCTGTCCAACATTTGCGAGCGCAATTGCTCACGCACCTCGTGTTTGATAGTGTTCTTATCCCCGTATAGGAGGAGGGGTTCCTGGCGTCCAGGCACTTTCCATCCCCACCACCCCTGTGTGGCGACCCAGCCGCACTCCTGTGCTGTGTGCATGGCTCGGCCGTATGGGCCGGAGCCTTTGTGAAATGTTGTCATCTCCCAAATGGCCTGGGCTGTAATCTGTCCAGCACCCCTGGTGCGACATAGCTGGGATAACCACAGGATGCGATGATACTTAAGTACCAAGGTAGGTGCAATCCGGTGCCCTTTGCACAGCAGGGTGAAAAAGATTTCTTTGGCCCTGCCGGGCCGTGACCGTCCCCAAATGGTCTGCATGACCTTGGTCTCAAAGGGCAGAAGGTCTTTGGGCTGAAGTGGCACTATTTCTGCTGCGTGCAGGCCAGTGGCCGTGATCATTGTGGAGATGATGTCGCATCTCCTTTCAAAATTGCCCTGGGCGCCATGCACCCTGTCCAGAAGGCTGCAGGCTCTGGAAATCCTTTTCTTGATGAGTGGTCCCGAACAAGTTGCGTCCGTGGTGCGGACCCCCGCGCCCAGGGACTTAAACTCAGAGGAGATGGGGAAGCGCGCCCCCTGTAGTGCTGCCTTCACAGGGTGACGGGCGTCAGATGAAAAACCGACAGATTTCTTTGCGTTCACCCCTTGACCCGTGTCCTCAAGCCAGTCAGTGGTGCAGTCCAGCAGGGGGGTGAGGGTGTTGCTTCCGGCTGCAAATCCATAGGTGTCATCCGCATACCCAAGGGCAGTTAGGATGAATTGCAGGGCCTGCGCTGGCTGGTCGCTGGGGGGGAGGGCCTGTACTGCGACTTTGATGCCCTGCTGCTGGGCATCCAGCACCCGTTTCCAGACCGAGGTCAGGAGGTTGATGAGTATCACACTCAATGGGCAGCCCTGGAGGATGCCATTGGTGGCATCAAAAAAACTGGCCAAACATCCCATTATTTTAAAGCACCTTGTGAGGGTGCCATACATGCCGGAAAGGGCCCTGTGCGTGCCCAAATCCATCCCCTGCGTCAGTGCAATATGCAGCACAATGGATTGCGGAATCAAATCAAAGCACTTTATATAATCTAATCCAAAACCATGCAGAACTGTTTTCATCAGTTTGTGTAGCTCAATGAGCATGGAGATAAAGGCGGCAGCATCAGTGGCGCCGCGCTTCTTGCGAAATCCGTATGCGTGCGGGTGGATCCACAGTTCCTGCCACACCATGCACTCCTCTAACCTGATCCCTGCCCAGACCCTGTAGATCTGGGATAACACGGACAGTGGGCGTTGTTGTGTGTGTGTGTGTGTGTGTGACGCCCAAATCTTTCAAACCATGCTCAAACTGCGAGGTTCGGCTATATCCTACCACTACGCGACCGAACCATGAGTTTTGTTGTCCATGTGCCCCGTCACCCGGCTTCAAGAAATCGGGTTGAGATGGCACGCAACATGCAACAACAGGGGGTGGGGTCTTTGCTCCTACCCCTCCCCGGTTCCTGTTTCTGTGCGCCTATGCTTCCCTGCGTGGAGGCCCCTCTGAGCGAGTCCACTGTGCAGCCTGCAGCCACAGGGGGAGAAGCCCGCGGGGCCGCGAGAGCTGTTGTGCTGGGAGGGGGTGGAAGGGGCTGGGGAGGGATGCGCCTCACGAAAACAATTCCCGTGCTGTGGCTCCTGTCCGTCTGGATTGTTTGAACATTCGCTGCACTTCAGCACTGCTAGATGGCGTGTATGGCAAATGACTGAGGACTGGGGCAGTGGGTGAAGGGACGGAGTTTGGGGTGACACCAGCGACCCACTCGTCCGGGGGCCTACGCCAGGGGAAGTCCGTTGCTGAGACCTCTCTCGGCGAGTACTCTGGAGAGTCGGGCGACCCTGCTGCACTGTGTGTGCCCCATCCCCTGATTGGGAGCAGAGATTCGGGGTCCGGTGGTAGTGCTTGCAACTCCGCTGTCACCCGGGCCCGCTACGCGGATTCTGATGGTGTAGCCAGCCCGCCAGGCTTTGGCTAAGGGGGGGGGGGGGCAGGAGGTCCGGCATTCCTGCCGCTTCACTAGCCTTCTGTAGAAATGAATTCAATGTTTGGTGATCCGCCGGCTTTCCTGTTTCCCATTGCCCCCGCCGCTGGCCTTTCCGCACATTTCTGCTATATATGCGCCTCCGGGGCCAAGCGCCTCCCATTTTCTCACGCCAAGTCGTGGTGGCACCCTGTATGACCCTGCTTGGAATGTCAGTGTGCAGCAGCTCACTGTGACACGAGAACAGCAATGGAATGTCCGCCGGAGCATCCCTAAGTGCCTGTACTATGGCCGCACATTCCCCCTGCAGGGGGGTGATGTCAATAGAGCTGGCCTTTCCGCACATTTCTGCTTTATATGCGCCTCCGGGGCCAAGCGCCTGCCATTTTCTCACGCCAAGTCGTGGTGGCACCCTGTATGACCCTGCTTGGAATGTCAGTGTGCAGCAGCTCACTGTGACACGAGAACAGCAATGGAATGTCCGCTGGAGCATCCCTAAGTGCCTGTACTATGGCCGCACATTCCCCCTGCAGGACGGTGATGTCAATAGAGAACACGCGGCGAGTCCTGTTTTGTGGCGCCCAGCCCGAATGACACGCCGCTCGCCACCGGGCAGGAGGGGGCCTGAACCACTGATGTCCAGACTTTGATATATCTTGGCATTTCTGTGGCTAAAATTTGTTGGGGCCTCTTGCGTTTGGACACGTTGGTGGGCTCCGCAAAGCTGACTCGGAAATACCGTTTTCCCGGTGGCGGGCGCTATACTGCCGTGGACTGCTGCACCCATAAGAACTGTGTTATCCATGACAGTGCCGTGTTGGTCGCATGGGCCGGTATTGCCGCCCCTGACAGGGAGGACCATATCTTAAGGATTGAGTACCATCACTTAAGGATGGCTGTGGAGCATCCACTCTTTGGAATGACAAGAATTCACACCTAATCAACCACCGCGTGTACGTTGCCGCCCAGCATAACCAACCCTGCACTGACGTGATCGAATGCTGTGTGTGTGTGTGTGTGTGTGTGCTGCATATTGTCCATGCTAGGATTCTTGGTCATTGGTTCTTCGTTTCCCTCACGAAGTGTGTTTGCGGTTCCCAACGTGTCTGCCTGTTGTGTGTGTGTGTGTGTGTGTGCGCACATGCGAGTGCTCGTCTTGTCTTACCCTTCTCATGCCACCCTGCTTGGCTGTACTTTGCTGCCGCTGCTTCGCATGCCATTGGAGCGGGTGTAGAACACCCTATCCCCAACACTGAGACCGAGAAAGTGGGTCTGAAAACGAGGAGGGAACTATGATGGGCTACAACAGGCACCTTGAAAGTATATCACCATTTACCGAGCTTAGGGTGCCTGTTTCACAACGTATGTGCAAACAATGATGCATTCAACATCACCAAAGCTTTGGAGTCCTTAATCCCCAACCCAAGGGGCCACACCGAAGTGTGGGAGTCCTGAACCCAACCCAAGGGGCCACGCTGAAGCGTGGGAGTCCATCAACATCAGGCTACCCCAAAATAGCCTACTTTTCGCACAGTGCAACGCCCCCTAAAGAACAAAGCTTTGTTGCAGCTGCTTCTGATGAACCAACCCCTGGCCACCGCTCCTCTGTCCTTCCACGACAGCAACCCTCCTCTGTCGTTCCACAACAGCAACAGAAACAACAGAAAACAACAGCCGCAGCGTGTCCCAGAGAAGCTGCGAGAACTCTAGAGTCGGGGAAAGCAAGCTCCACAAAAAACCAGCAGCAGATACTCAGACGATTGGCATCAGCACGAGCAGCAAGTCAAATAAGGTGATGCTGCAGAGACTAGCTGCCAGCTGCTCCTGTCCATTGCTGTTGCCGGCTGCTGCTGGACAGCATGCGAGCGCACGCGAACATTGCTGCGAGCGAGACACTGTTTAGGCGGAGTAGAGGCTGCACATTTCAAAATCACATTCAGCTGATCAAACAGTCAAAACATATGGCCACACGAGAATGGGGCGCCTTTTTTCAGGAGGAAAGGTGGAAGTGGATCATGTTCAGTGCAGTAGACGTCCACGAGACCACGAGTCAGAATGGCAAATGTGCGGGCGTGTGCCTGCACATTGTTCAACACAGGCACACTCCCACACAAACGTGCAGTCAGACACGGGAGTGCGTCATTGGGGTGTAGCAGTGGTCAGGTACTGAGGTTGACACATGCCTTGGCACGTTCGGCGACGAAGGCCCAAAGGGCTCAGTGCTGTGGAGTGGGGGCATCTAGTCGCAGGCTGGGGCTGCCCAGACATTGCCCAGGAGAACCAGAACCACCGACCGAAAAACCCCCAAGACCTCAAAGCATGTCCTGTCCATTGACAGACATGACCCTGTGGCCCTATCTACCCCCTTTCTGGCCAGCCCTGCATACGGCCCCCAGTGACAGGCCAGTCCACCAGGAGAACATGACATCACTGGGGCGTGGGCCTCAGTCTACAGAACAAGCAGCCCCCCCCCCCCCCCCCCCCCGCATACCACTCACTCAGGGGAAATATTTGCCCGGCGCGCGCCCGGCGTGCTACTTTTCTATTAACTATCCCGACTTCAGCCCCAGATTGACCCTCTCATGGAGAAGCCCCCCCCAAGTAGACCACGGTGGACTGCACACCTTCCCTACAATGCACTTTGCATAATAAAGCAATAGCTGTGAATTCAACAAATCCAAATGTCATTTGTATTGTACTTAACAAACAACATTGGTCCCACAAGTGTGGGTGTCAATACATTTAGTACAATAGTGCTCCTTACACTCATCACAAACTGTGACGGTGGAGCGCTTCTGGCAACACAACACACACACTTCTGCCTCATCCTCTGCCTCATCTTGCGTGGTGGCCGAGTTGCTTTGGTCAGTCCAAACATGAGGCGGGACATGCTCCCATGGTCCATGGGGGGGGTGACGGACTTGCCTGCGAATGCAAAATTGCGTAAAATGCAACAAAATACGGACTGACTGGTGCAACCCCATTGGGGCCGCCACGCCACTTGTTCCTAACCAAACCCCAAGGCCACAACCGAGCAAACAGCTGCTCAATGCTTGCCCTATACCACCCGTGCACGTCATTGTAAGATTGTTGGCGGGCTGTCAAAGTGCCATTCTTTCTTCCAATGAATGGCACAATGACATGAGCCCCTGCATTCTTGGGGGTCCCCAAACAAAGGGGGACAAAATCAGAAGTGGCTGCCTCACCCCTGCCTTCTCAGGGGCCCACAAGAGGGCGGATGTGCTACGTAACCCCTGCATTCTCGGGGGTCCCCAACAAAGGAGACAAAATCAGAAGTCAAAACCTACGCTAGGGGTAACAATGATGCCCCTAGTATCTCAAAGTATGGGTCTCTAGTACGGCCAGACGCCCAAATAGTTGCACTGTGCTAAGTGCGCCCCCTTAGTGCACCCCCTAAAAGGTCACCGGTGGGGCACAGGTCAAAAAAGATGCCCAGCGCGCGCCCGGTGCGCTAACGCTCCCCCTCAGTCAGCGCACCTCCCGATGGTGAACAGAGGCCCAAAGGTTAGAGCTCCGGCCGTTGGTCGGCAGACAAGCAGCAGAAGCACCTGCGGGGCCATTTGAGGACAACTGGGAGGCCCACCAAAAAGCGGATATCATCATACCTAAAACAAAAATCACTGAGGATAATACCGTCCATGTGTGACTGAGGCAAGTGTAACTTGTGACTGGGACCAGTGCCACACGTGAAGGAGCAAGGCGTGAGTCAGGCTCTTGCCACGTGTGTCCCCAGAGGCCAGAAGGGCAGCTGGCACAGAAAGCATTTGTGGGGATCCACGGCGGACGGAGGTAGAGGCTGTGCCCCCGGAAATCTCCTGGTGAATCTTGTGACCTCCTCGCGCCAAAGATGCCCCAGGTTACCCACCTGTCCACCTTCGATCTCAGTGTCCGCTGGTCAAGCGCCCTTTGCCATCACAACTGAAGGACATGACATGCTTTTGGTATTCACAGAGAGGGGAGGATCAGACTGCAGTTGCCGTGATAACACTTCCCACGCTGTGACAATCGGCTCCACTGGGGTCAAATCCAAGGCACAGTGTTGCACGGGCTTGGCATCCCTGATGGTCAAGAGGACTCTGTGCAGTCCTGAAGCGGCTGCGCAAAAGATGCAACAGGAGGGACGAAAAGGAGGAGGCGAGACTGCACCGAGTGTGATTTGTGACGAGGACGGTGTCATGTGCGACAAAGGCCACTATCGTGTGTGCCTGATGATGTAGCCTGACTTCTGACTGAGGCTTGGGGGTATGCCGGCCTGAAAGAAGCAGCAGTTGTGAGGGAGGCGCCACGCTTGTCAGATGCCCGTGTCCCAGTGTGTGTGACTACTGCTGGTGTGACGTGGTGTCATAGGCCGGGAGAACGGGAAATGATGTAGAAAAACGGTGTGGTGCAGAGGTAGTGGACCAGAGTCACATACACCGGGCACTGCTGGCGGGTCATGTGGGCGGGTTGTGTCTGTGTGCAGCACCAGTGCTAACCTGGAACAGCACACATTCGTCGCTTCCACTGCACACCCGACGCCTCCCAAGCAGCTGTGACCCCCCAACGGCTGTTCACAACCAACGGCCACCAACCCGCATTTCCAGACTTTCCTGGATCCTCCTGGAAATCACCTCCTCTACATTGCTCCTTTGTGCTGGACATGGCCAGGTCCCGGCAACAGGTAATGACGGGTCAGGTAGTGTACAGTGTAAACAGTACAGTATAGCGGTCACCTCCAGTGTCCCTGGCAAGAACAGCAGCATCCCCAGTTCTCCAATTACCCTGTCCCCCCTCAGGGTCCCAGTGGGACAGCCGTCAGTGTGCTTGCTGAGTGTCTGGGAGCCCCAGGTTCAATGCCCCGGAGGGAGAGCAGGTGGTACCACAGTGCATCTATGACAAATGCCTGGAGGTTTCGGATGTGAACCCGGGGTCAAGGGGGAGGAAGGTCACGGGGCAACAAAATCAACCTTTGCTATGCAGAGCCTGCGCGCGCCCAGGCACACCACCCGCGCTTCCTCTTTGGGGAACCCCCATGTCCTTCAGAACACAGAACATGTGCACGGTCACACATTGTCATGCGCACGGTCACGCCTGGTCACACGTACCGATGCACCCAGTTCCGGAAACCAAACCTCGCGTGAACATGGGTGACAGCCACGCACGGCCAGGCGTTGGCCCCCATGCGTGACAATGCGTGCCGTCATGCATGTGGGGTCGTGCACATCCAGACCGGTTTCACTGTGACCGATGCACCAACAATCGGTCAAGGAGCAGGCCTGGTGTGCCTCATAATTATTGCTACGCCGCACCGACCATTTTGAGATCTTGGGGTAGGGTCAAAACAAATTTTGGAGGGGGGGAAGCATGAAAAAATATTCAGGCACTTTCTTGTGGGCTGACGTGGTCACCACCTTGCAACTGACCTTCAAAAAATGTGGGGGTCGCGTGCACAGACCGGGCCCGGCATGCCTCCCGGGAGACGCCCTCCTCGACGACAAAATAGTCAAACGGAGGCCGCTCAACACAACAACGAATGCACAAGGATGGGAAATCACGTACTGCATCACGTACGTTTGGGTAGCAGGGTCTGTGCCCAGGCTGAGCGTCCCGGTAGCTGTCCGGGGGCCCTCAGTTTGCGGCCAGGGGGGTGGGTGGGGGGGGGGGGGCTATGCTATTACCCCATGGAGGCGGGCACAAACGTGGGAGACCATCTGTGTCTCCTCCCCCACACAGCTTACCCAGCATTACGTTGTACCTGAACATACCCCGAGCCAGGGAGGTATGTCATCCACCATGGACCATCCACCATGCAGGGAACAAAAGCCATGAGCCCTCAAAGAGCCTTTTGAGTGATGCCACGGTTGAGTAGCAAGGCAACATCACGTGGAGAAATCTCACATGTGAACCCCCAAGTGGACTTGGGCGTAAGGCATAGGTCCGAAAATAGTTTGAGCCCAAAAAATAATACCAAATAAGTCTTGGCCGCGGAACACAAGTAACCTTGTGGGGTGCACTATATTCACTATAAACGCGGGCAGATTCTCAGATGGTAGCACCCCATTGGGCATAATATGCCACCTAGAATAGTCCAAGAAGCGGACAATCCTTGACATAATGATTCTCTTTGATAAAAGCCTCACACATGGGGCAGGTGGCTCAAGACGGAGGGACATACAATCCCTAACGGATAGCCACCACGCGCAAATGCGTGCCCCATCGAATGACCCCCTTCTATTAGTTGTATATCCAAGGAGCTAGATCTTACACTATCTATATCGTGGGTGTCTCTGGCTTCTTGGACAAATGAATATGTTCCACCTTGGCACATGTCACCGGCATTTGATACAGGCCGGAGGAGACACCCACATGCTCTCCCCTAGACGGCTATCCTTAGGCCCGACATACCGTCTATGGGGCTGGGGAACCGGTATTAGATTCACACGGCTCATTGTTTCTGGCCGGCGGGGGGCGGATTCCCACCAAACTTCTCCCAAAGGCCGGAGCACAATTTTCTACCATAAAGCAAAATCTTCTGTTCCCACAAGAGGATCCCACTTTTCCGGCTTGTTAACGGCGTCCCCAGGAGCACCGGGACCCCACACCATGTCAAGGTCACCGGTCCCAAGGTCCAAGGGGAGGTGGAGGAGGGGGGGGGGGATCTAGTCGCAGGCTGGGGCTGCCCGGACCTTGCCCAAGAGAACCAGACCCACCCACCGAAACCCCCCAACACCTCAAATCGTGTCCTGTCCATGGCCAGATATGTTTGGCTGTCAAACGGGTGGCCATGAGCCACCTCTCATAGCCATGGGCCTCTCACGCTTTGGTAAATGTCTGATGAACGTGACATGGGGCCTGCCACGCTTTGGTAAGTGTCTGATGAACGTGACATGGGGCCTGCCACGCTTTGGTAAATGTCTGATGAACGTGACATGGGGCCTGTCATGCTTTGGTAAGTGTCTGATGAGCGTGACATGGGGCCTGTCATGCTTTGGTAAATGTCTGATGAGCGTGACATGGGGCCTGGCAGAAGTGGAGTGTACATCCGACAGGGGCCAATGGGCCGGACATCCGGTGCGCAATCAATACTTGATGGACTTAGGCCGCGGAGGAGGAGAAATGCAGTGAATTCTTGTGGCCTCTGACTGCAATGCACGCAAGGGGGCAGTGCATGTGGACGTCGTGGATCACGGGCATGCACGGGCACTGCCACACGGACACGCATGCCATGGATGGCATGGGGTGCGGCGAGCAGTTGGGATGACCATTTCAGAGAAGGGCACATTGTAGGGCCATGGCTATGCCCTCTTCAAGACATGCAATGCCCACGCCTCCGTCCCAGTGTGTGCAGGTGTGCATACTCATACGCACGCACGATGCACCAAACCCCCCAACTCGTCGGTCCGGTCCAGGGGACTCAGGTGGTTGGGCCACTGATAAGGAAGCTGAACGCTCCCACCCAAACCCGCAGACATGCGGCTGGAATGGCCCAATGCGCTTGTTGGCGCTATCTGTCAGAACATCACCAATCTGACAAAGGGTCGCAGAGACACACCTTCCCTGTCCCCCTCTGGAGTGTGTACCCCCTCGCCCCTCTCCTCTAACACTAACACCCGATGAGAAGACTGCTGGTGACAGGGCACAAGCAGGCGTCAGCACATGGAGCAGAAGAGGCGCCCACCCCATTCCTCCCTTTTTTTCCCCGCCCCCCTGACCTCAACTGACAATGCAGACATGGCCCTGGAGACCGGTTGCACAACGCGGTACCCGCCTTTACCCGCCACCCGCCCCTGCCCCCCTGCATTTGTGCCAGGGGGTCCCTGTACTGTAGCAGAGGCATCCCTTGCCTCTTTCCTCTCATCCTGCCCCTACTGACCAATGTCTGACAGCCATGAGTTGTTCTGGGCGCAGAGAGTGCCCCGCTGTTGAGTGAAGGCACCCTCTGGATGGCACAAGACGCGACAAAACGCTGTGCCACAGTCATGCGCCTCCGCGTATGCATGCGCCACTTCCTGAAGCGCACGGAAGACGGCTTTGGTGCACGAGGTCAGTCTTCCGGAGGTTCTGTCCACAACTGTTTGTCTACCGGACCTGTGTGACCTGTCCAAGAAGTCGTGCATGTGGGTGCACCGCCCCCCCCCCCCCCCCGGTGTGCTTCTGCGCACTCCCAAGCCCCACGGCTGAAAGCAGGTACTCCTCCCGTTGGGGGAAGGAGGTAAGAGGCCGTGAAAAAGTCTTGACGAAACTTTTTGCAGGGCGTGGCGGCGTGGGGGATTTGAGCAATCCCAAGGTTGTAACCCCCCCCCCCCCACTCCAGCCCCACTCCTCCACCCCCTCCGACAGGGTTGAGGTCGTACACTGCAGACCGGCATGAGCGGGTTTCCCCTGCATGACACTTGCTTGGGTTGGGGCCCAGGTGAAAGGACTGACTGTCCTCCTGGCGGCCACTCCCCTGCCAGTGCTGACTGACATTCAGTCCTTCGCAGACCACGAAGTCTGGAGCGTGCTCTCCGCCACATCCAACGTGGAAGGGTGTGACACAGGGGCCGAGAGGCTCCGCATCCCCTATGGCGACACGTCAGCGGTGCGCTGCAGTTCCAGGCAGTTGTGCGTGTGGAGTTGCCAATGGGGTGTGCTTTATGGGGGGGCAGAAGAGGGGGAGGGGGGGGTCATCAAGGCGAAGTAAGTATGTTGGTTTGGACATACAGATCGTGGGCTGGGGGAAAGGGAGTTGGGCTTGGGTTGGCAGAGGCCGGATTCCTGCGCCCCCGGGGTCTCGCCCCACGTCCCGTCTCCATACCATCAATGGATCCGTCGCTTGGCCTGCGCCCCACTCGTTCATCAGGATGTCTGTGTGCGAGTAACCTCCCGGGCAGCAAAGAAAGCAGTGTCCCGATCTGGGTCCTGCATCAAAGTCACCCTGTGGAATGGCGCAACGAGGACTTCCTGAGCCTGCAGCCATGGTGGACATTCAGCGGGGTTCCCCAGCACAAGAAATTGAATCCCGTTGATATGCTTGACCCAACAAACACGCACGCCAATATGGAGAAGGGAACCCAGAGGCACGACACAGAGCTTCCAATCATCCAGTAATACATCTGTCTGAAGGTTGGTAAAAAGAACACATATGAACCTTTTCCCACAGTCGGTACTTCAAGAAGGAAATATGGCCATTAACCGCCGGTGGTAGCGGTGACTGCTTGCGGTTGGCGGTTAACCGCTGGCCCAGAGGGCTGTCCTTAAGAGGCTGTTCTTAGTGCAGATAAGGGGAAACCATCTCGTTGACAAGGACTCCCCAATCCACTTCACGTCGAGTATCCGATCCCATCACATGCACAACCCTCTTTCAGAATGAAGGTCTGGTGTTGCCAGGCACCAGCTCGGTCATGAAAGTGGAAACCACGCACAACCCGTGCCCCTGCCTTGTGGTGACTGTTGTTGCTGTTGTTGGGTGGGGGGTTCAACAGAGCGCCTTTGGGGGGGCCAGGGGCTCCATTGACCAGGACCGTTGGTCGGTGATTTATGAAATTCGGCGCCGAAAACGAATTTTTCGCGGGTCAAATCCCAGACAAATGATGACGTTTTGGGACCCCCCGCCCCCGTTGCGCTGATTCCAAAAACACCGTTTTCACCTTTTCTTGAGACTTGGAGTCTTGGTCACCCCCGGGCCATCCCAGGGGGCTTTCAGGGGGGCCGGCCAGGGGGCTCCATGGCCCCTCCTGGCACTGACAATCCGGGGGGCCCAGCTCCTCCGCTGTTCACGTCTTGCACCGCAACCATACACGGAGGGGCTTCTGAAACACCGACCTGGAACACATTCTTGTGTCCGGTCTTTAAAAGGCGGTCTGGACGAAGGAAAGACATGACTATGTAAAGGTTGGTACTGACGAACAGCCAATCGTGATACAGAGAGTGTTGGTGCATTCACCCATGGCTATGTGCCATTCGATCCGGTCAGCCCAAAACTCGTTAGCAGATAGCCATACCCTTTGCATGACTCAATAGGAATCGGCAAATGGCGCGCCACTTAGTCTGGTCGAAGCCAACACTGAAGGGGGGGGGGGGGGGGCACAGTGTGGCCCTGGCTCACAGACTGGACGCAAGCGCTGTCATGGAACACACCTCATTTGCCGAACAGCATCCAGGTTTTTGTACTTCTCAATGTTGATCAAAGTTGCAGACACAACTTTGGCAACACTCAGCCGGACGTTCGACACGCTGCAGAAGGCCAGGGTGGTGCTGATACTACTGTGTGTTGTGTGTGTTGTGTATTGGCGTGCCGATAGGGATGGCTGATGTGGATGTCGTGGACGTGGCAGTAGATGTAGAGTAATTGTGATCGTGTGAGGCTGGTTGTGAGTGTGGGTGCATGGGTGGAGGGGCGGGGTGGGGGTGACAGTGTCGACACGGGTGTAGGCATGGGTATGTGTTGGTGGGTGTGGGTGTGGGTGTGGGTGTCGGTGTGGGTGTTGGTGTCGGTGTGGGTGTGGGTGTGGGCGTGGGTGTTAACGACTGTTAGTGCAGTGGGAGAGGCGGGATTTGAAAAGGACCATGGGATGGGGGAGGGGAGGGGAGCGGGAGGGTGGGGGGGGTGTCCTGATTGCATAGAGCGCGGTACCATGATGCATCGAGTGCTGCGCCAACACAGTCATCGTGGGGAGGTTGTTCATCCTGTGGGCTATGAGGTGCCGCTGGTCACTGTCGAACCAGGTCAGGTGTGTGTGCCGAGGTAACCATTCCATTCATGCTCAAACTGCGAGGTTCAGCATTCCTACATTCCTACCACTACTGCAAACCATGAGTTCAGTGTCCAGCCCTGAAGGGGGCAGCCCTGACGGGCAGGTTGCTCCATAAGTACAGACGCCACTAACAAACAAGGGCTCCTGCCCTCATACCTGACTGCGCAACAACAAGACACCCATTGCATGCGCGTGCCCTACCGCTCCCCACAGCCCACAGGCCGGTCTGTGTGCGTGCGCGCCAAGGCAGTCAATTCCAATCATTGTGTCATAAGTAACCAGTGCCTACTCTGCTGAGACCCGCTTGGAGCCGGTGAGCCATGTCTGGACCTGCTGGGTCCAGTGCCACCCAGGGCAACCCTACTCAAGGCCTGGGCGGGACCTCACCATTGTGTGGGGCCTGCAGGAGCTGCACCTCCACCAACAGGTGGAGCAAGGTGTGCCCCAGGCCATTCTATGCTGATCCCTGATGCAACATCAGGTCTGTGGTACCGTAGTCCCAGGTAGCAGGGTCCACCCATCTACTGGTCCCCATTGGTACCGCATCCTAGCCATTGCCGTTTGGTAATAATGCCTTTGAAGCAAACACACACGCGCGCGCGAAATACAAAAAAAAAACCGCACACATCACATCGCTGAATAAATCCGTGGTGTGCATGTCTCAAGCCTTTGGACGCCCCTTTCGGGGCAGGTCCAAACGCGCATGTTAAAGAAGTAGGTCACTGACACACATTTTACTTCATCGTTCAACTGCCACATAACAATGGCCCACCCACACACAGGGAGGAAGAATGAGAGGGGGGGGGGGGGGAAGAAAGAGAGAGACACTGGCAGATAATTCGAAGCTAAGTGATGCTGGGACAAGTGTCATTTGAGACATGCCACACTATTTTTCCCACGATATATGTCTTCCAAGTACTTTGAGGTACTTGAGTCTCCTACAAGCTACAACAGACTCGTGTGTCCCGCGTCCATGAGGCCCTGCAATGGCATCCCAGGATTGGGTGGACTATCACTATGGACTATGTGGTTCGTGGTCAATGCCCTATACATGTGTGTGTGCATGCCAAGGTATCAAGTTCAATCATGCTCAAACTGCGAGGTTCAACAGGTCTATTTCCTACCACTACTGCAAACCACAAGTTTGTTGTTTGACCCTAAGGGGGGCAATCCTCACGGGCAAAACATTGCCGTATGTATCGATGCCGCTAACTTTGGCTCCACAACCTCAGCCGCCCATATCAGCATATCACCTAGTACGTGAGCCAGGGCTCAAACCCACCCCACTGGGCCTCGCGGCTTGGTGTGTTACCATTGCGCTATCTTGACAACATTTGGAAAACCGAGCGTGATAACCACAATACATAAATTGACTGGTGATTGCACCCACATGCCCTGTTTCTGACTCTGTCGGTATCTACGCGACTAGACCATGCCTTGGAATGGCACCCGAAGGCGAAGGTCTTCGCCACCTGCAGCGCAATGCCAAGCTCAAACCCCAGGCTCAAACCCCTACCGCTCAGTCTGGGGACCACTTGTGTTACTGATGTACTATGCCCCCTTATTTACCAAACTACTCTTCAACACACCTACGATACCGCAGCTTCTTCTTGTCAAATGTGGACATGAGCAAGCATTCGTATCCGCCTTGTAGGCTCACATTAGAGCCAGTATCCAGCCAACCACAGGTAAGGGACAAACAAGAAGGCACACAAAGTGCAGCAAAAACACCGCAACGAACAAACCATATCAGCAGGTGAGGCAGTCGGTGGACACAACAAAGCTCAAAGGCGTAAAATGACCGGCTAAACGCCCTGCCGTGCGTGACACTTGCGCAAAAAATTGGAGCCGCTTAGGATGGCCCAAGCACCCGGTATTATCAGCATCTGCACGCTCATTCCCCATGATGCCAATGTGCCTGAACACATGTTGCCATGTTGCCACCGCCGTCCAAATGAACAGCACTACCCGGAGCTTGTACAGGAGGTTGCAACTAGAGATAACGGACCCTAGGGTGAACCATCGTGTCACCCCATCATAGACACACTTGTATGTGTCACAATGTGTAGAGGCTGTACCGCGAGCATTGCGCGTAGTGCCGCAATGACCGCAAACAATTTTGTTCAATGTTCGTATGTTGGGCTCCTTCCAAATGATGTGTGGAGTTGCAGGGGTCTAGGGGACCAAGAGCCAAAGCTAGCAAAGCCCACCGCACGAGCCTCCTCTGCATATGGCCCGTCTGTGTAAACTTCGGGAATATGACATCCTGAACATGGGGGGTTGCCCTCTTCTTCCGAAATTTTGCTGCCGGTGTGAGCCCCCTGTCCCGGGGTCCTCCAGTTGCTTCTGCATCCCCCCAGTCTATGTACGCGCGCATTGGGTGTGTGTTCGTGAGTGCCCCTAGTGTCCTCTAGTACGACAATGCTAGACTCCTCTATGGGTGATAGTTCATGCCTCGCATGGAGGGTGTCCGTACTTTTCACAGGTCCATGACTTCTGCAAGCAGGGTCGGGTTTCCGTCCTCTTGGCTTGCCTCCGGCACGCAGCGGCGTGAAGTCCAGTCTTAATGGCATTTGTTTTGGCGCATCTAGCCTGTGCATGACATCAGAGCACAATACTACAAAGTGCAAGCCCCATCTTCCCCTACCTACCAGTAGCGGTTTGGCATAAAAGTCCGCACGTGATGCCATGTTGCCCGCTTGGGCCCTCCTTTGGCTGGGCACTGCTTTCCGGGATGCTCCGCTGATCTCTCGTGGTCGGGCGCTTGGGCGCATCGCTTCCTTGCTTGCTGTTTTGCTTTCTTGGCTTTTTTGCCGCTGAGCCCATCGCTCCTCTCCATAAGCTTTCAGCCGGAGTATGTGGTGCCATACTTCACGGCCTTGTGAATACTGGGCAGCTTCTAGTTCCATGACCGCGCCCGGCCCCGTGGTGTCCAGTGAGCGGCAGTGGTTTGTCATTGTGGCGGGCAGGATGGACCCTTGCCCCACAGATTGGCCCATGAGTGTGACGACGAGCTGCAGCACATGCGCTTTTTCCGGCAGCGACATTTCTCCCCCCACAAACTTGGACTGTGGGGCTGGTGGTAGCGGACGTCTTGCATAGGCTTAGAAATCTAGCGCTAGCTCCATGAACGACACTTGCCAATGAGCCCTGGGCAGTCTCTCTGCCGGGGTTGGTTTGTCCAGCCACCGCAAGTCCGATATCCAATTGAGCACTGCTAGGAGGAGGTTTGTACCCCATTTCCACTCTCTTGGCAAGCGTCCCACGACGGGGGGTTCCGTCCGCTTCGTGTGCAGTTGCAGGAGCTGCAGTCGGTACTAGGGGTACGAGTCCCGCGGCTATTGTCTGCCTTGGTTGTTCAAAAGCAGATTTGACTCCTCCTCTTCAGCTTTCAGCCCTGCAACATCGTGTGTGTGTGTGTGTGTGTGTGTGTGTGCACGTGAGAGCGCATGTATCAACATGGTTGGCGTGTGCATGGGTGGGTAGGTGGGTGGGTCAGTGCACGCGCCGGTGTTGGTGTATGCATGCACGTGCATGCGAGGGCATCTGGAAGCTGAAGAGTCCGATGCAGTGGTAAACTGTGCACCGATACCACGACTGCTTTGTGTGTGCCTACTTGTTGTCGCACTTCTCTTGCGTGTACGAGCGGGAGACTGTACAGTTTCTGTGTAGTCAGGCGGAATGAATCAAAGATCTGTGGCCCCCGTCATTCAGGTTAGCGACCCTAGTCCCCACCAAATCTTCACCAGAGCGGGTGTTAGGTCTAAGGCATACCCATCGCCAGCCAATTTGCACAAAGGCTTTAGGAACTCGGCCACAAAGAGTTTATCATCATCGCCCTCACGGTCCGCAATTTCCGCTGCAATGTACACAAACCTGAGCAAGGAGCAAAGCTTGAGTGTGGGCGTGGGTGTGTGGTGGCAGGTGGGTGTGGGCATGGGTGTGTGGGTGTGGGTGTGCGTGTGGGTGTGGAGGTGGGTGTGGCTGTGGCTGCGGCTGTGTGGGTGTGGGTATGCCACCGCCACACCAACACCCACACCCACAGCCAAAGCCACAACCTTACACCCACACACGCACACCAACACACATACCCACACCCACACCCACACCCACACCCACACCCGCGACCTTACACCAACACAAGCACGCCCACAGCTGTGGCTGTGGCTGTGCGCATGGGCGTGTGGTTGTGGTTGCGGCTGTGGGCGTCAGGCTGAGGTCATAGGGTCGTGGCTGTGGGTGTGGGTGTGGGTGTGGGTGTGGGTGTGGGTGTGGGTGTGGGTGTGGGTGTGGGTGTGGGTGTGGGTGTGGGTGTGGGTGTGGGTGTGGGTGTGGGTGTGGGTGTGGGTGTGGGTGTGGGTGTGGGTGTGGGTGTGGGTGTGGGCCTGAGGCTTTAGGTGTGGGGTTGTGGCCGTGGGTGGGTGTGGGTGTGGGCAGGTGGCTGTGCGTGCGGGTGTAGGCGTGTGGTTGTGGGAGTGTGACTGGGCGGCTGGTGGTTTCGGTGGGTCTGGAACCGTATATGCCCATACGTTGATACGTGCGCACTTGTGCACGTGTGTGAGTGTGAGTGTGAGTGTGTGTGTGTGTGTGTGTGTATGTGGACAACCACACCATGTTATAGAGGAAGGCCTGCATGGGTCAGTGGGCCAGCTGTCTTACTGGGGGCACACTCTGCCTCGCCCTCCGCTGCGAAGGGTGAGCTGCCGGCGCCCCCCCACAGATGAGCCCTCGCCGAGGCCAGGGCCTCTGTGCTGGAGACGGTTATGAGCATTCCGTTCCTGCGCGGCCATGCCGCTCCACCGTGCGCCCCATAAGGCATGTGCGCTTGCTCGGCGCCACTGCATGAGGCGGGGGGGGGGTCCCTCAGCCTCTTCATCACCCTCCGCTCTCGCCCTTTGGCTGGCCTGGCCACTCCCTGTTGGGGGGTGGGGAGGGCGCATGTCTTCGCTGTGTGTGTGTGTGTGTGTGTGCACGCGCGCAGGTGTGTGGTGTGGACTGTACATCCAACCACTTCAGGAATGGAGCGCTGCATACATTTGTCTTGATTGATAACTTTGAGATGTCGCCAACTTCTTGATGTAGTTCAACAATTCGGTCCTGCATCACACATACAATATGGGGGGCGCAAAGCGCACCCGTGGGTCATGCCCCCATTCGCCCCCAGTCCCGATGACCGAACGCGTCTTCACAGTCGCACAACGTTGTACACAGGCACGCACGCAGTTGTCTAGTGCTACACGCCTTGCAGCAGTACTGCAACTGCTGCCCCCTTCGGTGCAGTTCTGCAGAGCGGTGCATGCAGCAATGGCTCATGGGGCATACCAATCATCGGGCGCACCTTTCCACAGGTGCTGCAGCACTACACTTGTGGAGCTGAAGACGGTTGACCGAACCAGTGCAACCCTGTGACAAGCGGACAGCAAAGTCTCGAAGAAAGAGAAAAGACTGAATGCAGTCAACACAAGAGCGCCAGCACGCGGTTGGGGCTGCGGCTGGGGCTGCGGCTGGGGGCTGCGGCTGGGACCCAGGCAGGGGCCAATGCAGCATGGAGAAGGGCATAGCTTTAGTCAGAGGGGGATCAGTCCTGATGCGTCGCGCCTCCACCTCTTGCCCTCGACTGAACCTGCACCGGACGGCTGGTGTAACATACTTGTCTTCCAGCAGCTGTACGCACAGCCTTGCGACAGTAGACTTGCACACGGAGGCCGGCACGAGCAGTCCAAATGTTCCCAATTTGCTGCACCAACACAATGGCCGTTCGGATATGCGGGCACGGGTGTTGTGAGGGGGGCGACCATATTACGGAGGCACTCACAACACCAGAGCGACCGCTCAAGCGGCGACAGAGGACTGCAGTGGATGCGGTTGCAGCGCGGCCTGGACGTGCCGATACGGAGACCGCTCCGCACTCCTCCCACCGGTGAAGGGCAGGGCCTGGGGATCTGGGCCTGGCAGCCCCGCTGCTGGGCACAGTGTGGCCGAGGGTCTCCACCGTGTTACTGACCCCGCTGACGCATACCGATGTGGATACACATCCCACTCTCGCTCACAGTACTGCACTCCGCCACCCCCCAGTCCCACAAATCTACTCAGCCTTTGCGGCAAACCCCTACAAGTGGGCCTCACCCACAAAAGCAGGTCACACAAAAGACGCGGCAAGAGACCAGCTTGTACCACATGATAACCAACCAGCCTTCATACCCCTCCA
The DNA here is from genome assembly GCA_964036045.1 of Eutreptiella sp. 'Long Island Sound 2002'. NCBI lineage: Eukaryota > Euglenozoa > Euglenophyceae > Eutreptiales > Eutreptiaceae > Eutreptiella > Eutreptiella sp. 'Long Island Sound 2002'. The sequence continues at coordinate 67,963,362 of OZ038389.1, read as the reverse complement.
GATCTTGTGCCTACTTACAGGCCCTCGGGAGCTGCGAGCCCACGTACAACGCCAGCAGTACGTCCGGTCAGCACAGACACACACTAGGGCCTGCTGAATGGCGAGAGGGAGCGCTTAGCTTAGCTTGAATGTACACTGTCTAGGAAATATATTCACCGGAACAAACAACTTCCGTGCACATTGATCTGTTGACACCATCGCTCTACAGAGGAGAGACTACGGCACTGCCACATCGAGCCGCGGCTGAGCTCGAGGGCGGGATCTTCAATGAGCAACAAATGACACTTGTACAGTGCTTCGTCTTGCCCCATCTGGCGCTCAAAGCACTCTTACACGCCACCATAGGTTTCAATCAGCTTCAGCAAATTACCTCCAAAGCCCACAAAACCCATTGCTCCGTGGAACCATCTTGGGGTCCGTAGAGGGGTGGTCCCCCCCCGTCCCCCTTTGGGGTCGGGTCCTAGCTGGCAACCACACCTGTGCTACCTAACCCTTGCCATCTTAGGAGTGCCCAAAGCAGGGAGGACGCAAAGTTCATACATGGGGACAGGCAACAAGTGCACCATTTGTGAGGGGAAGAGGCCCAAAAAGGTAAAAATAGTGACAAACATAGGGGGGGAAAGGTGGAAAGGGATACACGTTACACTAAAAACGCATGTGTGTATGTACCACTATATTGCCTCTGTTCCAAGATAATTACCCAAATTGCATGCCGGAGGTATCAACTGGCAAATCTAACCCCAATTCAGGGCTCACCCTGGCTACTGAGTGCCAGTGAGTTGCAACTCAGCTCCCCCAGGAAGTGGTGCCGCCCTGTGTCCAGTCCGAACGCCAAATAACCCAAGTAATAGAAACAAATAATAAGGCACTGCTCACAACTGCAGCCCATTGCACAGGCAGCCAGTATGGAGACACAACATACAGAGACGAATGAAGAGCCAGCATAGAGAGCCAGTTTGAGGAACTAGTATGGAGAGTCGGCATCGACAGCATGGACAGCCAGCACAGAGGGGTAGTATTTAGAGCGACTATAGAAGAGAGGATAGGCCCATGAAGACAGGCAGGCGGTCTAGCAAGTACAGAGTGTGAGAGCTAAGTCATTATGGCAGTCCCCATGCGCCGCACGTTTGCGCCGTAGCTGCCGCATGGGGCGGCTAGTACACGGGCGCTCTGTACCTGCCATACACGAGTTTCAGAGCCCTAGGGCTACACTGTGCGGGGGGGGGTTGGGGGTCCACGCCTGCACCCTGCGCTTCCGCATAGCCCCCTGCATGTGCCCTGTAGCTGTCTCCTACACCCTCTGCATCGGCGGAGCGGGACAGGGCCACCTAGCGACAATGTTGCGCAAGCGCCAGTTCTCGAGGCCTTGCAGCTTGTCACAGATACTCTGAACCTGTTTCTCGCGCTCTTTGGGGGACAAGACCTCCACGAAGTCCGTCATGTTGGTGATGACCCCGAGCTGGACCTGCGGCAAAATGGATCTCCCACATACCCCCCGGAACATGCATAAAGAATGCAAGAGACTGCGGCGCGGGAAGCCTGTGCCCCCGCAACACTATACCTCGGAACACTATGCCCCGTACACGCGATGCCACGTAAACCTGTAGCCAGGGGAGTGTAGGGGGGGGGGGGTGTTGGCACAAGGCCTCGGTATCTGATTGTTTGCCTTTGGCGGCGCCTGTTGGCCTCTTGCCACTGCTCAGTCTGACCCTCTGTGGGCCCAAACGCGTTTGTCAACGGAGCCCCCGGATGACTTGTCCTGTTTGACTACTCCAGGGTCGCCTGTCCCGGAGACGGGCTGTTGCCTGTGCCGTTGACCAGGTGCATCCAGATGCACACTCCGAGTCCATGCTGGGTTTGCCGACTCCAGCACTGACTTGAGCGCGCTGGGGTGTGTATCTGCAGGATAATTTTCCTGACAGGGGCTTCTAACAACCACAAGGATTCTTCCCCATCTTTCCTTCCCTTCTCCTCCTTCTGCGCTCTGCACCGTTTTCGGCGAGCACGGTCTGCCCTGTCCTGTTTCCTCCCTTTGTTCATCCCTTTCCCCCTGCCCAGTTTCTTCTCCAGCCTCTCCACTCTTTCTGCCCTGGGGGGCATTGGGTGGCGAGGGAGCATGTTGCTGTTGGGAGGGGGTAGAGGAGGGGAGTGGGTTCGTCGCACCCTGCCCCCTCCTTCCCCTTGAGGAGGGAGATCCTGGCTCAAGGGGCTTGTTGGTGTCGGTGTGCTTGGTGTGGGTGGTTTTGGCCACTTGCTTCTGCTGGCCCACATATCCCAGTCTGTCCTGGGCGCAGTTGCATGCTGTTTGATGGCATGATGGCCTTAGCTGGTGCGGCGGTGGTAGACCATGCACGTTGCGCCCGCCGTCAGTCTAAGGGTTCGGGACCGGGGCTAGTTCTCCTTCGTACGCATGTGGGGGGGGGGGGGGGTTATGGAGTAGGGAGGGAGGTTGACCTCCTCCTTGGAAACGGCATTTGCAGTGCAGGGGGCCTGGGTAGGGGTAAAGGCAGAATACCTGGGCAATCGCCAGGCCCCGAAGAACCCTCGTTATTAGTCCCCTCCGGCTTGTGGGGCCATCAAGGGCACCCTAGCCTTGGACGCCTTAGTGTTATTACTTCTGCCCCATCTGGGACTCGGACTGGGTACCTCCTGATCAGGCACCATGGGCTAAGACAGCTGAGCCATCCGACCTCGTTGGACTGGGGCTGGAAAGGGGGCTGGGAGTAAAGCTGGGACTCCATTCATATGTTCTGATGTGGCTGCCATGTTAACCACAGCAGACGGTATTGGGGAGTGCTCGTGCATATATTCCCAACTCTTGAGGTTTGGTTTGCTGAGCCTCAATATCGCCAGACCCTCGAGTCAACTTTCACCGAAATGGCAATTCGCCCCTGAGGGGGAAGAAGCCCGCTGGCTGGGCTGTACATGTGCAAGAAAAAGGTTGACCAGAGGAAATTATTGAGATATCACCATCAGTACTGGTGGTTGGAAAGGCGGTTGAGGGGAAGCGCTGGCGGGTGCAAAACTGTATGTGGGTCATTAGGGCAGACAGCAGCGGTTGCTTGCCCGGGACGCTCAGACGGAGAGCATGCACACGTGCGGTCACCAAATTGATACCGTAAGGACCCGTCCCCAGCCATGCACTGCAGTCGTGCACCAGCCCCAGCCCATGCACCAGCGCCGAACACAGTCCAGCACGACAGCGACGCGCAGCAGCCGATGGAGGCCAGTACCTCATCCTCATCCTTCAGGAATCGTTGAAAAGGCTCAAGCAGTGCGCGCTCCGTAATCCCAGTGCCCAGGAGCCGGGCCATTTCGTGCAGCGAGTTCGCCAAATACTTGCGGACCACCACCTGAGACATCCACCCGGGCATCGCGGCAGCGCACCCCCCGTCATGACCCTCGTCCCTCGGATGGACCTCATGGTGCTGCGGCGTTGGTTGGGGAAGGGGGGGCTCCAGCCCTACACGCGACTACTCGGCCTCAGACCTGCTCATCCTTCACTAAAGTCAGGTACGCGGCCTCCATCTCCGGCCATCGATCGGGGGCCGCCACAGTCGAGAAGTGGCAGGCGCAGGCCTCGGGCAATTCACTCCCGCTTTTGACCGCCCACTGCGCATTGTACGCCATGTCTGTGAAGAACTTCAGGAGGGCTGGGGTCACCTGGCGCCACAGCGGTGCACATGTGACCGCCAGGTCGGGACCCACCGTCGAGGGAAAACAGGCACACCCTCGATAATCCCCGACAACCCTCCACACGGCCTTCACACACCCTCGACAACCCTCGACACATGGTCCACAGCCCTCAACAATGATCGACGCACCTCGACGATCCTTGAACACCCTTCACCTCGAGCTAAGAAGGCAGGCACTCCTCACTAACAATCAAATATGTGAATGGTAAAGAAAATTTTCATACGCCAACTGGAAAACAGGTACCAACAGAGAGAGATGCGCGGTCACAGGCTTGGCCCATGGAAAGGAGTGGGGGTAAAACCTGATGAAGGTGAGCTAAGCGAAGGTGTAGGTAGAACCTTCGGTAGACTTGTCCTGTCACTGCCACCTCCCAAAAGCTGCTGAATTGCAGCCACCCTAAGGCAGATTACTTCAAGAAGGAGTGGGAAGGAGAGAGGAGGACGATGCAAATAGCGAGAACCCACTGCATTTCCGCGACGAAAAAGAGGTGGTGGGGGGCGGGGGTACCTTCCCCCTCCCAATGCATCGCTGGGCGTAACGGCATAGAGCTCTCGCCCAAAAGACCACACCTCGGACTTGGGGCAGATCCCAATCAACGGCCCCAGCTGCTGATACGCAGCAATGCACACGAGGCGGGAGGTGTCCTTGGCCAAGTGGTGGAACAGGTCCATCAGGGAAGATGTGCGGCAGTTTGCGCTCACCGTCTGCCCTATGTCACAGAGGCTCTCGGTACATGCCCTGCGGACCTCCCACACGTCATCCTTGCACAACGCTGTGAACAGCGGGATCTGCACACGCCGCAATGGACTAGGGGGTGCTGGGGAGGTCGATGGGCGGTGGCATGGCAGACGGTGTGAACCAGAGGTGCACTTGAAGTTGGGAAGGGGGGGGGGGGGGGGGAAGCCCCCACCGTTGTCTGGGCGACATACCATTCCGCCCCAATGGCTTCTGGCTATCCTTAACGGCGCACCAATCGTTTTGTAACCGCCCAACCGCTTTTCCAATCACCAGGAACCACTTTTGAAACCCCCCGCCACCCTCCTGGCCTCTCAAGCGCATCGATGGCGCGACCGCCCCTGAGTGCCTTCGCCAACTGCAGGCTTGAGGACACAGCACGTACATTCAACCCCCCCCCCCCAAATCAGCGAAGAAATCCCAACAAATCGGCGGACCGATTTTTCGGCTAAACAGGCTCCCAGTGCCCTGGATCTCAGTCCCAGGCCCCAAACACACCTTCCTTATGGTTGCTCAATAGTTGCAGTCATGTGGAATCGCACAATATCTCTCAATTTTAAAAAAAACGTTTCGTCTCTCGGTCTGTACATGGTCCCATGCGTTTGCATAGCAGCGCACAGTGGTGGCCCAGTGGTATATGCCCAATCATACATTTTTGCTGGCGTGGGTTCAATTCCCACTGTTTATGGATCGGAATTTTTTTTGCATTTTTTTTCACTTGTCTCCCGGAGAAAATTGGTTCTCCGTGCACAAACAAAGCCTGCTAGAAGAAGATAAATGCACACAGGCTTCCCATTTGCATCCCACCTCACTGCTCATATCCTGCAGCAAGCACAAATTTTGCACCAGCACGAATATGTTTGGCGCACACAACATCATGAATGCCTGAGGTAACGTGCTTCGTCAGTGAGTCCTCCCGTGTCTCATCCATCTTTTTTCCATATGGCTTGCAGTACAGCCTACCGTTGTTGTCATACAGACCATACTGACCGTACTTCTCAACCCTCTGTGCAACTGTAATGTTTTTCAGCACACGGGGCTATTTGGCCTTCTTCAAAGTGTCGGGGCGCGAAGGTTTTGCGCGCACCTTCTGACCATCTGATTGTGATGCGGTAGGTGGGTCTGTTGCAGACCCTGTGGCAGACCCTGTGGCAGCAGTAGAAGACTCTGCAACAGACGCTGAAGGCTCCACAACTCCAGATTCCACTGACTCTGTGGCCAAAAACGTGGCTGCACCAGACACAACTCGAGGAGCCGAAGGCACCTGCAGCCCAGAATCCAATGATTGGGGGGCTGATGATGAGATGCTTGAGGAATGGCGGCTGAAGAACGCACTGGGGAGTGCCCAGTGTGCATGCGGTGGTGACGTGTGATGACTATCTGGAGGCGTTTGGTACACAGCGGGCTGCTGCACATGTGATTTGCGCGTGGCGGGTACACAGCTGTTGATGGAGATGTGGTTGGTCTCTAAGAGACTGGTCTGCATGTCATGGGTACAAAACGGTGCGCACGCACGGGGTGCACGAAGGACAGTGTACGACCCCCCACCCCCAATCGGCGGCCGAATTCGGACGACCTCGCTGATTTGTTCCGCCGATTTGTTGGGTTTCTGAATTTGGCTGATTTGTTTTGCCGATTCTTTGGGTTTCTGTGATTTTGCCCATTCGTTCTGCCGACTTGTTGGGGCTTCTGGGATTGTAGGGCACCTGATTTGGAGGTGTCAACCTAAGATGTGCATCATTTACTTCGGGACACTGGATAATACTTTTTCTTTCTATATTGGTTCTTCAGATTGGCACCATGAAGTGTTTTTACTGCCCAGAGAAAGACGCATCTCTGGTCCCCTGGGATTCATTGTCCCCCAGTGATCAAACTTTTCTGCGGGACAAGTACCCTGATGCTGGTCAGGGGGCCCTTGCGTCCATGCAAACGCACGCCCACCCCCTACGTTTCCTTCATACGAGGGCCCAGCAGTTCCAGCCGCACCCCCAACGACGTCGTCAACATGGACACGCTACCAGCCCGGTCCACATCTACGACGAGGCAAGGGTGGAATGCAGCCAACCCATCGGCAAACAGGGGGACACTCCGCTGTTTATAGTCCCTCGACTGTAATCAACGGCGAATGGCAGTGCACCGATGGCGGTTGCCGAGTAACCCGATGGTGCAAAAGGTGCGGAGGGAAGACGGGGGGTGGGGGGGGTCAGGGTCCTGAAGAGAGGAAAAAAAACAAGGAAGCAAGAGACAAAGCCCCTCAACAAATTCCTGCCGAAAAATGCAGCCAGCACATCGCCAGGGGGTGCCGTAATGGAAAAAAAAAACTCGGAGTGTCCAATACGCCCTACGATGGTGGCCGGTGGGTAACCGATGGCGGTTGGTGTGTAACCGATGGCGGTTGGTGGGTAACCGATGGCGGTTGCTGTGTAACCGATGGCGGTTGGTGGGTAACCGATGGCGGTTGGTGGGTAACCGATGGCGGTTGGTGGGTAGCCACCAAACATCAGAGAGTGGATGCCATAGTAAAAAAAAAAAAGGTGAGCGTCCTTATGGCACCCCCTGCACATCACTGAACGCGAGGCGTGCACTGGCGAGAGGTGCCACCTGTGTGAGGCCAACGGAGAGAACTGAAAAGCGCGAGGTACACCAGCCCTCCGTGTGCCCCTCACACACACACACACACACACACAGACACACAGACACACACACACACACACCCACACACACACCAGCCCTCCGTGTACCCATCACCCGCAAACACCAGCCCTCCGTGTACCCATATCACACACACACACACCAGCCGTCCGTGTACCCATATCACACACACACACACACACACTTGGTGAAGGGGATCAGAGGACGAAACCGCGGAAGCGCACCGTCAGTGAGGGCGAGAGTACGCGGGCACGACACTGATCACCAAAAACAAACTCATCAGGCCATTGAAGCCAAAAAGTAGGCAAGGTCCTTTCGAAAAAAATAGACACTCAGAAACACACACACACACACACACACACACACACACACACACACACACACACACACACCAGCCCTCCGTGTACCCATCACACACACGCAGACCAGTTTGTCAATGGTGACGTCTTGCCCAACTGCTTTGGCAACGCAGCCCATATTTGCGGCAACGACCTGTGCAAATGAAATGGAACAGGAGCACATCGGAAGCAGGTCTCCCGCAGTGGCGGGCTGACGAAGTAGTGCTGACCTAGAAACCGCAGCAGAGTTATGGCCGGCTCCAAATGGCACGTTCGGGGCTGGTACTCGTTGCCCCCATCTCATGCTGTGGAGCTGCCCATACAACCCCCGGGTGACGGTGGTGTCAAGGATCCAGTAGTGATCCTTGATGTACATCAAGTGGCACACGGCCTGCAGCGAAACGTAGCCTCAACATGGAGATCGTTGACCGTGCAGATGATTGTGCTGATGATACATTCCCTCACAATTCACGGTTCCTACCACCACAATATGGTCCCGTGCACCTGCAGGCTTCATCTGCCGTAGTGAAAGGGGTTGAGGACAGTATATGTGCATGTGTTCGTGCATGTGTATACGTGCATGTGGATGTGGATGTGAATGTGGATGTGGATGTGGATGTGCCCTATCATATTAGGCCGGGAGGCCAGTATTGGGTCAGCAAGGCAGGTACTCAGCTGGGGGCTCCGGTTGCATCACGTATCACGGCCGCACATGAACAGATCCACAGAGACCTGCCGGACTTGCGAAGAAGAGGCTGTGCCCAGAGTCTCGAGCTGAGGGATGATGCGGTCCTTGCACAAGCGCTCCCCCAATTCCAGAGCCAATATGTTCAGCATCTGTTGAAGCAGTGGAATGAAGTGGTCGCCTTGTACTACAAGTGCGCGGGCTTGAACTTGCACAGGAGAGTGTAGGGCACACTGCAGCCCCGGCAGCGGAGTGATGTTCGGATCCGGCGGAGCATAGGCTGCGCTGTACTCCCGAACCCCCCCCCCCCCCATGTGCAAGCGGCCGAAGTCAGGGAACGGAGGCGGGGATCCCCTTTTACAAGGCCGTGCCTGGGCGATCCACAAGCGATGCAGCTGGTGGGGGCTTTGGGGGCTCATCACATCCACATTCGCCAAAACTCATATCAAATCACATCGGAGTGGGTTGTACTATCGCCCAGAATTGTCGCTGTACGCAGACGCACCTCGTCCAGGGGGGGCGGGGGCAGAAGGTCAGCGTCTCGAGACCGAGGAAGCGACCCCCCCCCCCCCCCGGACGGGTGACTGTGGCTAATTCGTTGTGTCCTTGTTGCCTGGGCACACGCGATGGCACCCGATCTGACGAAAAAATGCCCCATACCGTTCCCGGTACTTGTTTCCGATTTTCAAGGAAACTGCTTTGAAGGGGAAGCCGTGTTCATGGAACTGTGGAGCGTCACAGCACCCTTCTTCCTTCACAGCAAATCTGAAAGAAATTCACAGACATGTCATCTCACACTATCGGCCACAGCAGCTGTCGTCAGACAAACAACAGTCAGCAGGGGCTGCTGCGCATAGGCCTTGCCAGCGCGAGGGTGATGGGAGGGGGATCGGGTGGGGGTTTTTCATGACGCCTGCATGGGTTGCTGTCTCAAGCTGGCGGCGCCTATTGGCCTCTCACCACTTACCCTTGTCCTTTCTGTGAACCCTTTCCCTCCGCAGGTAGCGGTACCCATTGGCCTCTCGCAACTGAGTGCCCTTGCTCTACCGGTCTTGCCTTTCCTTACCTCCCTGCACTCCCCTTCCCTTGGCAGGTTGTGCCCGCGGAGCCCCCAGACTGTCCCTGTGTCGCTGCTCTGTGTCAGGCCCACACCGCCAAGCGCCAGATCTTTGCCGATTGACACGATTGATCGGTGGCAGTGATGGTGGGCAACGAGCGCACGCATACCTCCACGGCAAGTCCCTTTGACCGGTCTGAGGAGGCGGCCTCGCACATGGTGAAGAGGGGGTCCAACACAGCGGTCTCCATCTGCAGCAAGGCACGTCACCGGACGAACGTATCATACCCCTTGCCCCCTTGTCCAAGCCACGCCCAGCTCCCCAAATGGCACGGTACCTACGCCCTATGGCTTAGACGAGGCGTGGTTTACGCACAGCATACCACACCAACCACAATAGCAACTGTGAGCCTTAGCATGCATGACGTCCCCTGAAACAAGGCCACAGAAGGACTGTGACACCACCCACTTGGTGAGGTTCCCTTCACGTACTCAAGATCATCCGGACGCTCTGAATGATCCTTGATTGCAGCCGGCACGTGCTCCCCATTCGTACGCGTGTACCTCTCTAATCTTCCATGCCGCAGTCCAATGCTGGGCACAAGGAGGGCTGAGTGACTATGAACCAAAGAATGGCCCCAAATGAGTGGAAGCAGGTCAATGAAATCACAACAGAAGTAATACAACTTGGTGCACAACCGAAACTGCAAGTCTATCGATCATCTTTCGTCATCTTTTACACATCAGCAAATCAACTCCCAAAGTATTGCGGCACCTACGCCCCCCCCCCCCCCCCGCGCGCAGCTTGGACAACACTTATCTTTGGACAGGGGGAGGGACTGTTGGATAGGCAGCTAAAAGTCAACAGTGCGGCTGCCTGGCGTTGCTGTCTGGTGCTGCCTCCTGCCCGGAGCAGGCGCCCTCAAGTGCACCCTAATGGCTCACCACGACCCTCCACAACAGCCCTCCACAACCCTTCACAGTCTTCCTCAACCTCCACAACTACAGCAGCTGAGCCCTCCGGACACCATGATGTGGACCTTGAGACAGCCTAAGATGCAGCAACGGACCGACTGCAAGGGCCCCATCTTCATAGCAGAGCCCTGCCCTGAAGAGCCCAGATCACCACCAACGCTATCGCAACGATCGTGCGACCCGTGTGTGCCACGGTCGGCCTCTCCCCTGCCTGCCCGGGTTGTCCATTGAGGGGCGCCAACCACCCGCCCAGTGCAGGAGGAACTGGTCATGACAAAGGCTGACCAGACTGAACAGCCACAAACGGACAAGCCGAAGGGGCAGGGGCAGGGGCAGGTCCCAAAACCAGGCTACTTTCCTTCCAAACTACACCCAGCCTCTCCCACGGCTGACAGTGCCTCCAGCACAACCTGCTGCAACCCGGGACAAGCAGCCACACAAGGCAACAACCTGCCACAACCGCCACGACCCACCACCCTGTGCAGTGTTTATGAGACAGTCTTTCTGCTGCATGGGGGGCAACTTGCGCCACCCCTCCCCCGCATGTTTTGAGACTATCCCTGGGACGGCCGGATTAGCCACCCCAAAAAACGCAAAAACATGCAAAATAGACTCGGCACTGTGCTCTTCCACGCCGGCCGGTTGCTCTGGTGGTTGCGAGGTGCGCGCCGCGCCAATGGCCTCCCCCCACAGTCTCACCCCCTGGCCCTAGAGGACGTTGCACACAATAAGGCAGCCCTGCAATCAGGCGAAAGCGTGCCGCTGCGCAAATGCCTTTGTGATGGGGGGCAATCAGTAGAACACGGTGTCCCACGGCATACAAATTGCATCGCATGCGGCAGGCCCCCAGGAGTGAGTTGATGCACATTGCAATGGGAAGGCAGGGGCCCCGCAGTGGCGGCCAGACCTGAGCCCTAGGACACAGAAACACAGCAGGAGGAGTAGTTTGAATAGGACACCTGATCGGGCTTGACCAACTCCACCAATTTGGGGAGGGCGGTTTTGGCAGTAGTGCATACATCCACATTGTTGTCCTTCAGCAACTCAAAGGCATAGGGCAAGAAGTTGTCCAAGAGATAGGGATAACCCTGATCTCCCCCTTTCTGCAGCACCAAGTGGAGGACTAGGGATAGGCTCCTCGTATGCACGTGGGCCAAGGGTATGGGCTATGTTGCAAGCCAAGGCTGACCATGGGCTAAGGGTACAGACAAGGGTCCGACTCAAGACCGTGCATGGACAGCCTCACAGTGAGTGTGCTCCTGTGGCTGGAGGGCTCGCCCCCCCGCCCCCTCAGAACTACCTACTGCATCCCACAACTGCGGACACTACATGGCGCCCAAATTGGGCTCTGGCTCATGCGACCCCACGTACCCACTCTGTCACTAGGTTTGTTCATATGAAATTCCGGAGTGGGCACGTAGGGCATACAAAGGGGCATACGATGCTGTGAAGGGTACTTGAACCACGTGCACCTTGGCCTTTGGAGGTGATTGTCTGTCTCTCAGGCCCAAGCATTCTGCCCCCCCCCCCCCATAGAACGGGCTTGCGGACCTTTGCAGGGGAGACCCTTTGCAATCATGAGCACGAAACGCGTCCATGGGACCAAGTCCCGCCGTAGCCACTGTCCCAGCCGCAATGGCACAGTAACAACCCTCCCTCCCGAATCCGGCGCCAATTTCCAACAAATCAGGGGAGTAAATCAGGGGACCTTGTCTGGGCCCTTTCAGGATGGTCTGCAGGAGCAACTGTTTCGCTTTCCTTTCCGGCGGTTGAACAGAATGTGCAACATCTGTGACCACCTGCCCCTCCCCCCCTTGTGCCAACCTTCTTGCCTTTGTCCTCTTGTTCCTTTCCCTCCTGTCCCTATTCCTCTGCTGCTGCAACTGCCGCTGCTGCTGTGCGTAGGGCCCTGCCGTGGTGAGCAGACCCTCTCTTGCATCGTCTGTCTGTGTCCCTACGGACGCGGACTGGCAGCTGCGCTCTTGGTCAAAGCACGACAAGCGACAAGAGGGCTAAAAAGAGCCTGTCCACACAAGAACAAACACACGGTAACATTTTGACGCTGCTGTATTGACCATGTCATAAACATTCAAAAAATCAGGGCACAAAATCAGACGCACCTGGAATGGGGCGCTGAATGGGGGGCAGGGAGGTTCCAGAAAAGCCGGTAGGCCACTGGAGTCCCCCCCCTGTGAGCCCCCCCGAAAAAAAAATCCGAATTTCAAATATAGTGTTGTATGTTTCTCGCCCATGAGAACAGTTTATTTAGCCATGTTACTCATTGCCGCCCTGGAGGCCTTGGGGGGCTCTTTTTATGCATGGGGGGAACCTGGTGAACGATTTGCCCGTGAGATACAGGTCCCCCTGCAGCAAAAAGACAAGCACTGGACACCGGTTGCACTACGCCTCCTTAGGAATGCAGGTTTTGGGGTGAGGGGGAACGAACCAGAAGGGGCACATGGACCTGAGTTCGCATTGCTGTTATTTCCTGCAGGCTTCTGCATGCATGCCGTGATGTATCAGGGAGAAAGCGAATTTGTGGCGGTACCGGTCCGGAAATTGGCCGGGCAGCGACACTAACTATCGAAACCTTCGGGTGAGGGGGGCGGGGGGTACGCGTAGAAGGCCCTGGGGCTGCAATCGGGCGTTAAGTAGAGACACAAGGTCAGGGTTGGGGTGCCAGGGTTCAGGGGACTTCTCGGGTGGAACAGACCTCCACGGTGAAGCAGGCCAGGGGGTGCAGCTGCTGCGCAAGCTGGGACCGGATGGCAGGCTCCACATCAGTCATGAACTTCGCCAGAAGAGGCAGCAGCCGAGTCACAAAGTCATGGTACCCAGCCTCTTGTGCTGTGTCAGCGATCTCCCGCACCAAAACCAGCCTACAGAGGTAAAGAGAAAAGAAGGATGCACTCAATCAGGGACGCAAACATACACCAGTCGGCACAGCTGTGTGCAAGCTGTGCCTCCCTCCCCCAACCCCAACCCAGTTGTCCAAGCTACGCCCAGGTTCCAAAGAAAGTACGGCACCTACAGGAGGTAGGGCTTGGATAAGGTGTAGTTTGGCGCATGTGCACAACACTTCACTGCCAGGCTCAAAACAAGATGTTTGCAGTCCTCTGCATGAAACAAGGGGCAACAAGACCCAGAGGGGCAGATCCACATGTAACGCTGTGAGGTGTGACTAAGGCTCGTTGGGTCATTGAGACAGAGGCTGTTATTATGTGTGCCTGATGATATATGGCGCTACTTTTGTGCCAAATATCCCGACTTTCACCCCCCAAGAAGCCCCCCAAGCACAAAGCAGACCAGAATGAATCCTAAACCCTTCCCTACAGAGCACACGACATGGGACAAATCTGTGAATTCCCTTTGCACAACAATGTGACATGTGTTGTGCCTCACAAGCAGTTTTGTCCCCACAAATGTGGGGGTTCACACATTCTGCACAATGGCATTCACCACAAAGTTTCACCACAAAGTGGCCACACCACAAAGGGTGGTGTGGCAGAGGAACCAAAAAGCCTACACCCTCTTGGGGTCCCCCAAGCAGGAAGGAACCAAAGTGGCTACATGACTGCTACTTTCTCACGGTCCTTAGGGTGTATAGTGCTTGGTGTAGTGTTGATGAGGGCCTTTCAGCTTTCAGCCTAAAAGGATTGCCAGCACACTATTGTTCCCCCATAGTGTGACGTATGACTGAGGCTTGAGGCATGCATGCCTGAAAGGGCAAGTTGTTGCACTGTGTGCAGTGCCGACAGAATGAAACCTAGCCAGGGAGGAAGGGAGGAAACCTCCCCCTTGCATTTATGCAGGCGTCACAACGGTCTTCATATCCTTGGTGATTGGTGGCCGTGGCCAAGCACAATCTACTGTTGCTTGAGGGTGTTGGAAGATGGTGGCAGCCTTTTAGGGACATAGGCATTCTGCCTTAACCCCATTGAGGCTCAACTTGTAGCAATATGCAGCAATATGTGGGCCGTTATCAATAAGCCATGCTATTGATTCGCAATGATCCAAGAGTGCGGATGGAGGGTTCAAGTGATGGCTCATAAAGAGAATCCACAAAGACATTGTTTCCCGGAGATAGTAAGGCAATGACCATGAAGGTTGGAATGGTCTTTGGAATGTGTAACAACCCACCTGCTGATTTGTTGCATTGTGAATGTACACGACGTCCGGTGATTCCAGCATCCCCCTGTAACAATGAACATGCAACAAAACCGGGTAAAAATGGGCTAAAATGGCTGAACATGGGTGAAAATGGGTGGCAATTCAAATGTGCCACGGCCAAGTTCTTGCACTGCGTGCATACTGCGCACGCAAAGGCTCAGATACTCACCCAAGAATACCTGTCACCTGTCTAGTAGCACGGCGAAGCAGCAAAGCCCACATGAGAACAACGAAACTGCCTTCAAACTTGGTAATCAACTGTCGTTATGAACAAGCCACTCAGCCTTGTAAAGTACAACTATGCCCTTGAACTCCGCCGGCCGCGGGACCTCGCCGACTTCTCCAGCCCTCAGCCTGACATAGGCTTTCAAGTTAGACACGATAAGTCTCATCCTATGCGGCTGGGGTCGTTCGAGGGCCTTGTTAAACTACGGCACGGACAGGTGAGGGGGGGTCGGACCTTCCTTGACTGATGCCCTGGCCAGCTGCTCGCGTAGCTACTGAATTTCTCTAGCTTGTTCAGCAATCCTCTCCTCTGCTAAGGCGTGAGGCTGATGGGAGTCGGAAGGTGGTTGCATGTCATGCCCGTCCATGGCACTCATTGAAAACAAATTGACAGAAAAACTGCCTTAGTAGGGAGGTGCAGGTGGTTGAAAATGGGCCAAAATGGTTGACAATTCAAATATGCCACATCCTAAATGCTTAGGATAAAAAAAAAACCTAGTACGGAACCAAAAACTTGTGAAAAGTGGCCGAAACTAGGGTTCGAGTATTTGCCGACATCCAAAACTTCGCACTGCGTGCGCACTGCGTGCATGACATTCCCCACATCCTCAATGCACAAGAAGCGTAAAAAAAAATCTGTTATCGAACAACCAACTGGTGAAAAAAGGCCAAAACTAGGGTTCAATAAGTTGCCGACGTACAAAAGTTTGCATTGCGTGCACACTGCGGGCGCACTGCATGCACGGCATTCCCAAAGGATCATCATTCGTGACGATGGCTGGTGCCATGCATGACTCATGCCAATGGGTGTTGTGTGTAACTCACCACTCACCATTTGGAAACATTCCACACAGCCCCCCCCCCCCCCTCCCCCCGAATGCACCCCCTTGCGCTTGTATTGAGTTAATTTGGGACCAAACAAATATAGTTCCCACGGGATAAGGCAGCCGGGGAAAGGATTATAAGGCACATATCCCGGGAACGGCCACAGTATCCCCACCACCACCAAAACATGCAGAGAGACATCAAAAACAGCACACACGAAGCACATGTATGCCTGCCCCCCCCCCCCTCCATTGCGCTTGGGCATCTCACATGCTATCCCTCAGTCAGGGATTGTAGCTTCCCTGACAAGCACTAAAGGGCAATGGTGAATTTTCAGGAACCGGTTGGTGTGCGTTTAGTGGAGGAACCCCGGCAGAGGGAGGCTTCCACCTGGTGTGAATTTGGCGGGGGATGGGGGGTCCTGGAAAACAGGCTCAAAGGGCCATCCCTTGATTTTTCCCCATTGAAACTGATCAACTGATTTCTGGGGAGAAAAATGGTGGTCAAGCAGATTTGCCTGAATTTTGTGTAAAAGTGATTTTCATGAGCAAATTGCAGTCGCTGCGGTGCTTTTGGTAGACCCAGCCCTTGAGGGGTGTTGTTGCACGGTGCACGCATGGTGCGTGCACGGTGCGGCACCTTTCGGATGTTTTTGGAGATTTTACCCGGTGAAGAGGCCCACGGCAAACCACTTTGGCGGGTGTTCCCAAATACTTGTGGATGGTTGCCAGAGGCCTTTGGATGATACCTGGTGTACATCGAAACTTTGCACGGTGCTCACGCGCTGAGCACAACACCCTCTTGGTGCCAAATTAAAGGGGGGGTAAGGGGGCGTCTGGGAAAAGGGCTCAAGGGCCCCCCTCCCCAGAGTTGCAATGGACCACGGGCCCTTCCGGGGTATTCCTGAGGCAAGGGGTCAAAGGGCTGAGCGCTTCAGAGTGGCGAGAGTTGGGCACAGTGGGACCTCAGAACGGAGAAGTTGGCTGCATGGTACCGGTCGAACCGGGCCACGGAATCCAGGGTGTCATCCACTACGTACTCGTTGAACAAGAAGTCATCGTCGGGAGGGGCCCTGTTCGCCAATGTTGCCATGGTGGGCCCACAAAGAGGCTGGGGATACACAAAAAGCAGTGCGGAGCACAGCCCGTGTCGGGGGTGTGCTGGGCAGACCACAGACCAGGAAACATTGGACAGATTGGTCCGATGACTTTGGGGACTTGTCAGCGATTGATGTTGACTCCATCAGTGTCTACCCCCACGGATGCGCTACAGGGGTGAACAGGGGTGGGGTGGGGGGCACAATCATGAATTCCACTGCAACAGTTTGAATGTCATTGATATGCTATGCACAGGTGCTATGCGGCTATGGACAGCAGTGACACATACCTGTAGATAACATTACAAAAATGTTCCTGATTGCTGGAGTCATGGTTGAAGCGACAGCTTCTATAATACTCACTGTCTGAATGCTAACTACTGTGCTGCTCAGTTTCTGTCGGTTTACATCTGACACTCCTTGGCCAAAGCAGTTGCTGAGTTCCTATGTTTTCTGTGTGTGCGTGTTTCGTGTGTGGGGTGGGGTGGGGGCTGGGGGGGGGGGGGGGTTGGCACAAGGCCTCGGTATCTGATTGTTTGCCTTTGGCGGCGCAGGGGGGGGGGGTTCAAAAATGGTGGGGCGAAAGGAAAGCGAAGGAAAGAAACCGGAGCTACCGCCGGTGGAAAATGCGGCTGGAAGGCAACTTCTGGCGACTACAAACCGGTAGCCTAAACCCTGGTCAGGAATGGTTGATGGTTGTCTGCGGCCCCACATGGACAGCAGCCGTGATGGCTGTGCGCAACAGCTTCCTGCTGGTGATCCTGGCCTTCCTCTTGAGGATGGGTCAGCACTCTGCCTAACAGCACCCGTAAAGAATCCAGGGACCTGTTCTCACTTTGGTTCTTGTGCGGACCCTGCACAAGCTGGATGCAAATTCACTGCCTTCCTGACAGCTCTGTTGGTGCACTCATTGTATGGCAGGCCCATGTATGAGTACATGTGCCTGACGCTGACATGTCTGCCCCAACTCCACCCATAAATCCACAGTTTGAATAAGCCAGCCGACGAGTGACTGCTGTCGTTCGTCGGTCGGCCACCTCGCATCAGGCATCCCTTATTTTGCCATCATCCGCCTTTACCTTAGTGCCAACCTCAGTCGGTTGCGTGTCAACCGCCGTCTGACCAAATCCTCTCACCAACAACCTGAGGCCGTTCTGAGTGAAAAAACACAAAAGAGAAGTCTAACTGCAAAAGGATAGCCCTGCTTCAAAGGGAGCAGTGATGCACAATGAGGTAGATGCGGGCATTCAGGACAGACCTTTGCTCAGGGGCTGCCCCACTGGAGGCGCACTGCACGCTGCATGCTGCAGCAACTGTGTAATTCATAAGGAAAGACCTCTCATCCATTGTGCTCAGCCCGCAACAGAGCAACACACTGTTCAAATTGCACACATACACCTGTGAAAGCTCTAAAAGCTTTTGCCATTTTTAGAAAGCATTGGTTCAACATCTGGTTCAGGAAGCGTGTTAGATAGTGAGAAGAGGGCTATTTGTCGCCATTTAAAGCCATGCTTGGTAATGATGCATGTGCCATTTTGTGCAGGATGTTGACATAATGTTCCCATGCGATGATATTCATGAGTCGTCTACCACCCGCAGACGCCTCAGGGCCAACCTCAAGACCCCAACGTAACAGCGCTTCTTGGCCAGTGGGCTAGCTCTTCCCCAATAGCCAAGTGTATGAGACCAGGCCACACATGATTGTCACCTGCTGCTCAACTGGCGGCACTGGGGCCTCTGTCCTGCTGCCCACCTCTTTCTTGCAAGGGAGACAGTGGATCTCCTCCCAACGTGCATGCTCCGATTCAGGTTTTCACTTACTGGCGGAACACCTCACCCCCCAATGCATTGCCTACACAGGCCACAGATTACCCCTTCCCATGACCTATTTGTACACGTAACTTTCAAGCTGGGGCTTTTGGCAACAGGGGTGATCCAGGCAGTGATAGTGACTGACCATGGATGCAGGACTCCAACCGGTGAAGTGGTACACAATCATGCACCACCTTCCTGTCATGCACCTCACACCAGATGCTCAAAAAATCGCCAACAAGCTTTGGTGGGCCCGCAATAGTTGCAGGAACCCTCGGATGATACCTGTACCCGGGACAAGCCAAGACAAAGACATGTTGCTTTGGAGCTGTGAAACAACAATAATTGAGGTTCTGCCCACCACATGTGTAAACAGCATACCATACCTACAGAGAGCACCCCTTATTCTTTCCCAATGCTCACAATAGCAGCCTGCTGCCTCTTTGGATGTCCACTCCCCTACAAGAGGAGGACCTTCGGCAGAGGAATTGGGGGTGGCAGGGCCATATCCACGGACCGGCCTACCCCCCGGCCGGTCTGCATATCGAACAGTGAACGCTTATTGGCAGTTGGAACACGAGTGCAAACCAAGCGCCCAAAGCGAACAATCTCGAAAATCTGGAGTAGTTCCCATAGCTCACAGGTTCGCGTTCATCCGGTTCTTTGATGAGTGCTTCTCACTGCGTGTGCTAACCACACCTCAGGTGTATGGCCTTCATGGTCACTGGGCTCGGGATGGAACTGGTTAGACTGCCCGGTATGCACCCCTTCCGCGTCTGCACTGAGCTCTCAGCACGTCGCCGTCCTGCAGCCGTCTCCTGCTGCCGCCACTCAGCCCATTCCCCAGCAACAGGTGGCTGCGGGAGGATTCTCGATGGTGGGGTCCCAGGCTATGTACACAGCGTACCCTATCCACAGCGAGCATTCAACCTGACCAGGCAACAACGGCCATAGGGTCAGGTCCTGTGCCCAGGCACACTTTGTGCAGATAAACACGCACGCACAACCAATACACACGCAGAAATACATGCACACGCAGGCGCACATACACAGACAGACAGGGACAAACGCACATGCCGTGATCCTTAAAAGTGTCAGGAAAAAATGTGCCACACTTTTCCATGGTGAAGGGCAAGGCCCCAAGTCAGCTCTCCTTATTGAGGGGGACACCACCTGAGGAAAATGTGTGATGAGGATCTAGTTTGCTCAGGTCCACACAGTTCCCCACACTGCCAGTGACATCCAAATTACTGATTCCGCCCAGCTGTTGACCCACCGCGTCTCATCTGTACATGGTGCATTCACTCACAGCATGCAGAAAATTGTGCACAATTGACGAAAAATTGACACAACTGACAGGTAAAACGCAACATATTCAGTGTATGGATCCAAGGTCCTTGAACTGTAGAGTCCAATGCATCAACAACTGAGCTACCTCTGGAACCTGTCAGTACTGTGAAACAGAGCATTCAAAGCTGAAACATGATGCCCAGAAAAAAAATAGCGCACTAAATTTTTCCAGACGGGATTTTTCCCGCACTGGATCCCCCCCCCACCCTGTACCGCTGCACAGAAGACAAGAATCGCTTCATGCGAACGGCAGTTGACTGCAAGAAGGAGATGGTACTCTGCCACCAAGCCACCAAGATCGGGTTGTGCACACAGGGTGTCTGCAATGAACTTCACTGCAGCTCAGCACGGCCAAGATTAGCTCCCTTGTGCGCTGTACACGTACGGTGCATGGATGCCATCTTGTGTCTTGAGGATGTGCCAATGTACCGGTCAGCTTCACGGGAACGGTGCGCCAACAAAGGGGGCATTGAGGATAGCGGGTAGGGACAGGACGTTCCTCAAGCAAAAAAAAATGGAAACAAAAATCAAATGAAAGCATCACTTTTGGGGGGCTATGGCTTGGGCTAGATGGGCCCAGTGAGCACTATGTTGGTCCCCATGGGTGCTCAAGTACCCGTATTGTCACCAAATGATAACCCAAACCCATCCTAGGGGCAACAGAAGGGTTTTGGAAAAAGCCGAAATGTTAAAAAATCTGCAAGGGTCACTAAACAGCCTACGCAACAGCAATTCTATTGCCTTTGGCAGGTCCACCTCGCAGAGAATCTACCCCAAGCAATACACACCCAAAATAGGGTAAAAACTACATAAATACGGGCTAAAACATGCTTTACATATCTTGGATGGTCATTTGAGGTGATCACAATATCAAAAAAATAAGTTTCGGAGCACAAGCGGGTTGTGTACCCATCCCGTTTGACCCCCCTCACCCCCGCGCCCAATACCTAGGTAAGGTGAAAAACACGTAAATACGGCCTAAAACATGCTTTACACACCTTGGATGGTCATTTTAGGTGATCACCGTATCAAAAAAATAAGTTTCGAAAACTTCGGTTTCTGAGCTTCCTAGGGTGAAAAACTGCATAAGCAGGTTATGTACCAATCCCTTGGGAGCGCCCCCCCCCCCCCACACCCAATACCCAAATAAGGTGAAAAACACGTAAATACGGCCTAAAACATGCTTTGCGTACCTTGGATGGTCATTTTAGGTGATCATGGTATCAAAAAAATGAAATAAGTTTTGAAAACTTCAATTTTTGAGCTGCACAGGGTGAAAAATTGCATAAGCAGGTTGTGTACCACTCCATTGGGTAACCCCCCCCCACAGCCAATCCCCAAATAGGGTGAAAAACACATAAACACTGCCTAAAACGTGCTTTACATAGCTTGGTTGGTCGTTGTGAGTGGTCACGACGTCAAAAAAATAGATTTCAGAAAAATCGTTTTTTGAGTGTACCACTCCATTGCGTGACCCCCCCCCCCCTGCCCAGCGCACCCAATACCCAAATAGGGTGAAAAACACCGAAATACCGCCTAAAAGATGCTTTACATACCTTGGATGGTCATTTTAGGTGATAACAATATCAAAAAAATAATAAGTTTTGAAAACTTCAATTTTTGAGCTGCACAGGGTGAAAAATTGCATAAGCCCCCCCCCCCCCCCCCCACAGCCAATCCCCAAAAAGGATGAAAAAAACATAAACACTGCCTAAAACGTGCTTTACATAGCTTGGTTGGTCGTTGTGAGTGGTCACAATGTCAAAAAAGTAAGTTGAGGAAAATTCGTTTTTTGAGTGCACCACTCCATTGCGTCACCCCGCCCCCCCTGCCCCACGCGCCCAATACCCAAATATGGTGAAAAACACCGATATACTGCCTAAAACATGCTTTACATACCTTGGATGGTCATTTTAGGTGATAACAATATCAGAAAAAAAGTTTCGAAAACTTCAATTTTTGAGCTGCCCAGGGTGAAAAATTGCATAAGCAGGTTGTGCACCGGCCCATTCACTCATGTGATGTGAGCCATTATTGGTGGAAACAGTCATTTCGCATTTTTGGCACGGTGTTTGACCGGCCCTAGGTAAGGCTACAAACTGAAAAAAAGTACTTTCGTATCCTAGTAGACATATACTGTCACAACATCCACCCCTCAGAGTGGGTAGCATGGGGTCACCGAGGTCACCAAAACCGCCAGAATAGCAAAAATGGCTGAAAATAGCATAAATTTCATGAGCGCTCGTCCCACTCCGCCCCATACAAACCCCGTGGAGTCGGGACCTGGAAACACTTTTTCGGCTCAAAATCGAAAAAAACCAATAGATTCATGATTTTTGACCCAAAAAAGGGGGGGGTCATTTTTTGACCCCGCCCCACCTCCCTCAAAACCTCAAAAAGTGGGTTTCAAGTGGGGGGGGGGGGTCTTGGGGGGTCCGGACCAAAAAGTCATTGGGGGATGCGTTTATTGGACAAAATAAATATTTTACAAGGGGTTAATCTAACAGGGCTGGGGGGGGGGGGGGTCGCGTACCCAAACTGAGGAAACGGCCCACCCTTGCATTCATTGTAAGTGGTGTGCATGTGTGGACCCTGCCTACAGCTCCGCGATGGAGTACTCCCCAAAATTGGTGGTCTCACTTGCAAATTCCAATGTGTCTATTCGTTGCAGGTTTTTGAAAGTGGTGTACCCTTATTGGTTCACCTGTTGCATGCATTGTGGGCACTTGGGGATCCCCCATATGTGGACCCCGAGACGGCAAGGTTTAAGTCGCCATTTCTGATTTTGTTCCCACGCCGAGCGTTGAGGACCCCCGAGATGGGAAGGGTGATGTAGCCACTTTGCCCACATGTGGGCCACCGAGATGGCAGGGATTATGTAGCCATTTCTGATTTTGTCTTTCTCCTTGCCCTGAGCATTGGCAAAGTGGCGACATCACCCTTGCAGTCTCGGGTCCTAGGGGTCGGGGGGTCGGGGTTGGGCCTACTCGTTCCTTCAGCAGAAAAAACCAAATGAAACGGTCCTTAAAGAACGTCCTGGGTCGCGATGAGGGGGGGGGGGGGGATTACAGAGGATACACACAGAGTAACGCAATGTGACCAGCCTCGAACAGCATGTACAGCCAAAACCACACTGCGAGCAGGTTGCGTAGATCTCTATGACACACATGCATGCAAGCACATGAGGACCACAACTACAGCAAAAAACGCTGTAAGACCAATAGACCATCCCAGAGTCCGGCACACACGCCTACCCACCCAGCGATCCCAACACACACCCACAGCCAACCATCCACGCGGCGCAACAAAGAGTCAGACCTACCTACCCACCACACACACACACACACACACACGTTGGGAACCGCACATACATACACACACTTGTGCAGAAGAGGAGGAGGAGATGCGGTCCCCTGGTAGGGCGCACCCGCCACACAACCCCATGCTGCCCGCCATGCTGCCCTCACCAATCTGGCCACGATCGAGAGGGGGGCCTCTGCCTTGTCCCGGCCCGTCCGGCTAAGCATCATGGCGGCGGTTCTCCTCTTCGTCTCCTCCCTATGGTCCCCTGGCCCACGCAACGCGCACGCGCACTTGTGTAGGAACAATACAAACACAAACACCCACTACAGATATACACAGAGCGCGACAGCACAGCGAGCACTGGTCTGTCAGCCCCAATGAACACAAGCGCACCGCAACAGCACAGCACAGCAAAGCACAGCAAAGCAAAACACCAGCACAGCAGAGTACAGCACAATACAGCACAAAACTGCACAGCACTGTACAACGCAGCACTGCACCGCACACAGCACAGCACAGCAGAGTACAGCACGGTGCAATCGTGGGACAGGGTGCATGTTCAGATTCTCATGCGGCTGATGATACAGTCGAAAATGTCGCCATCATGACACAAAAGAGGATGAAAGTGCGGGTCTCTGCCTTCCTCTTGTGGACTAGATGGCTCAATCCCACCCTTCGCCCCTAACAATAAAGCGAACACCTTCCTGGCCAGGAACGTCCACGCATTGGTCACCTGCAGACCGCAGCACTTGGGGCCTCGCACGTGTCGGCATCGCAAGCCACTGCACCAACTCCGGCAATTCAGGCCATGCGTACGTTCGTGTCTCAGTGCAGTGCCGCACCACGGCGGGCGTCCACCGCCACTGGGGCGTCCGAGTTGCATTCCCAGTGCATGGCTTGCAGCTCCACTGCCGCCCTCGGTGACGGTGACATGGGGTCAGCATTCTCAGGCGAGCCCTCATCGGAGGCAGCAGGCTCCCAATCCTCGCAAGGCCACTGTGCTGCCGGTTGGGGCGGGCGGGGGCGGTACAGGAGGTGGCAAACCCGGGAGGCAAGCAGTGTACACAGCGGGACAGCCACGAGAAAGATGACAGCGGAAGACAACAAAATCCACAGCAGCGGCCGATCCTGCGTGCGATCCGGGGCTGGTGTGGGGCTGGGGGCCACCTCAGTACTGGGGTTTGGGCTGGGATCTGCACAGACGTGGGAAGCGGCAGTGGTGCTGCGTGCGGGCGCGCTGGAGATCCGTATAACGATGAGTCGCTTATGACCTCCTCCTTGTCCCTCGGGACTTGGGACTTGGGACGGGCGTTTATGAGGGACTCACTGTGGCACAACCTGAGCTTCCTCTCAGGGAATTAGACCCGGGGGTTCTGAGATACACAGCAATCAACTCGTTGTGCCACTGGGACCGGGTTTGGCCAGACCTGGGGAACAACTCTGGAAAGTGTGTGGAGTGTGAGTTTGAGCGAAGAGCAGACACCCCAAGGGCGGCGAAGCTGTGGGTGCAGTCATGAACGTGAGAGCACGATGCATGGCAATGCCCACGGTGTATAGTAGACATGGTGCAGGGTGGAGTCCTCCATCATGAACTGTCGAACATACTCCATGCACTGAGATTTGGTTCAATGATATGCGCCCCCCCCCCCCTCCCTGCCTCCCCCTATGCCTCGCTACACCCCCCCCCCTCCCTGCCTCCCCCTATGCCTCGCTACCCCCCCCCCTCCCTGCCTCCCCCTATGCCTTGCTACAGCCCCCCCCCCCCCCCCCCCCTGCCCCCGGCCTTCCTGTTTATAATGCAAGTAATGCATTGACGCTGTGTCATAACTCGGGTCCTAAACCCATTGGGTCCTGGGACTTGCTTCTCCCTCCCCTGAACCAGGACCCTCCTCGATTTCTCGTGTGTACGTGCAAGCGGCACCTCTGCCCCACATCCAGACAGGGCCCTCAGCGAAAATGCCTCACATACGGCGCTTGGGGTGCAAAAATACATCGCTGCCGTTTCGCAAAGAAGACCATTGGCCCCATGTCGTTCTATATGCCAACCCCTCCGCTTTCTTTTCCTCATACAACAACAGCAACAACAACAAAAATAATTTCTGCTGAAACGCCATGCCTCACCTTCAAGATGGTGCGGGTGATCGCATCCTTGCACTCTGGCCGCATCATGGTCTCCAACCTTTCAAGTTGTTTGACGATGACATCCTCATGCCCTGTCGTCCAGTGTCACAGATTTGGACCGTGGCAGGCCGCCTTCCAACCTGTCGGGCATGCCCTGACCGCGGCGTGCGCACGGCAGGCAGCGGAGCTATCACAGCAACTCAATGCACCCCAGTGGGAGTGGTGCAACCCCAGAGCCTGCCATTCCACTGATTGTCGCCGCTGTACCTCCCTACCTCCCGTACCCGCTCACGAGAGGAGGCCCAGTGCCTGAACCTCCCTTACTCCGCCAACTGATCTGCCCTCTCATTGCCCATGATGTCGATGTGTGAGGTTACCCACTGAATCGAGAACAGATCCCCCCACTCCTGGACCAGATCAAGAAACAGTTGCCACAGATCCCTGTGAGCCACACCACCTGTGGCTGTACGCCACTGATGCCTCCGCCACACCGCCCCCCACTCATAAACCCCAGGTTAGGGTTAGGGCTAGGGTCACCGAGCTGGTGGAACCAGTCTTGGTTTTATAACCCTTTTTAGTGTCTAGGTTGAACCTACCAGGTTTAGCAGCAGCAAGCAAGCAGCAAGCAAGCAGCACGCGCGAAATGGAGGAAAATCAGAATTCCGTCGTGGTGCTTCAGATTTTGGTGAAATTTTGGTGGATGATACCTATGGGTGTGAAGTACAATCACACAAAGTTTGAGCAAGAAACTCAACGGTGGCGGCCGGGAACGGGATTCGCAAGTGGCGGACCTCAGTTTCAAAAACTGCAGTTTAGGGCCAAAAACAGCCATTTTTGGGCCAAAAAAAGCCTTGGAACACATTCAAAACGGCCAAACGAAGGGAGACGGTGGGTGCACTCCACGTGCGGCTTGACTTCCCCATGTCAACGAGCTCTTTGCGGCCCTCTAACTCCACCATATGTCCCGGAAACGGCCCAAAAAGGCCCCCAGAACCTCCAAATGCCGACAGCCACAAACCAAGAACAGGCCATATCTTTGGCTACATGGCTCAAAATGCGATTCCGAGGGCACCTACTCCACCCGCAACCCCCCACTTTTTCTGGTTTCCACCCCTCAGAATTGCCCAAACGGACGCCTAGACCCCAATACCTAGGCCCACTAGGCTGCGGCAAGCTGCAAGCTCAAGCCCAAACAGGTGGGTGCCCAAATGGGTCAATAGGGTCCAGTAGGGGCAAAAAGATGACTTTTCTCAAAAATGATCCTAGACCATGTGCGACGCTAAGACAAGTGTTTTTGGACCGTTTTGAGCTTGTGGTGGCCCATTTTGGTCCTCCGAAAATCCCAAAATGCCTTGAAAATGGGCTGTTTTGGGACCAAAAATGGGTCAAAAATGGGTCAAAAACGCATTTTTCCAAACCTCATCCTAGACCATTTGGGGTGCACAAACGGGTGAAATGAGCCCATTTTGAGCCCATTTTGGGGCATTTTGGCCCCGCAGAAGTCCAAAAAGCCTTGAAAGTGGGCCTCGTGGTGATGGGTTTCACTTGCAAGCTGATTTCACTTTGTCAAGAGCCATCAATGTGTGAATCATTCTTGATGTCCCTCACCAGTCATAGCTGATGTTGCCTCCCCCACCAGCTCGGTCCCAATATTCAGTCTTGATTACGGTCTGTGTGTTGGGGGGGGGGGGGGCATAAAAGCTGAGTAAGTGTGCTGGTTGGTGGAAGATGCACACATTGGTTTGAATTATCAGCAATAAATGCATTGCTTGTCCCAACCCACTGGCGGAATATGTTTTTTTTTGTGGGTGCTGCTTCTGGAAACGGGAGGGGGGTGTGAAAATATGACCCTGCACTGTTTGGGAAGTCAATGGGTATCAGCCAAACTCGTGCAGCAGGTGTGTCTGTTTCAGGGCGTCCCTCAGAGTGGAGGAAAAAAAACTGTTGCGCCCGTCATACCGAGCTCAACGGTTGGAGGGTCACCGATAGCGTTTGCAAGGGGAACCAACAACAGTTTGACAGTCACTGGGGTAGCCCTGGGGGCGGTCCTTAATGCAACAAAAAAAAATTTTGTGGACCGCCCTGGTCTGTTCCACAAGATCCGTCAAGACCGTTTACCTGAGCCGATCAGTTGCAGTCTGCCCCAACTGGCCCAATCCCCTTTTTGGTGCGGCCCCGCGCCCTCGCCACAAATCAATCACACAGACCTGTGGGGCTTGGTGAGTGTGCTGGGCTGATGGAGACGACCAAAGCGGGTGGCAGGGGGCTTGGGGGAGCAGAGTGAGACCCGGAAGCCGTGCCCGATGCCACAGGCGTGAGCTGAGGTGGGACACTCGTCGACGGGAATTCGGGCGGTGCAAGGATGTTGCAAGAGGGGCCTGTGTGGCCAGGGGCACAAATGCACAGCCCAGAGTCACTGCATTGCCCATGAGGCCCACAATCTCCGCCTGCAAAGAACAAGACAATGTAAGCGTAGGGCCCACTGAACAAAAGATTTGCTGTCAAGCAGGGCAAACAAAGAGACAGAGAGGGTGTGGAAGCAGGCTGTGGAGGTCTGGCGTGAGGGCAGGGTGTGGAGGCAAAGGTGTGGAGGCAAAAGGTGGAGGCGGGGGCATGATGTGGGTAGAGGGAGGCAGAATGCAAAGGAAGGGTGTGATGGCAGGGTTCGGGAGGCGGGATGAGAAGGCATGGTGTACAGGCACCGTGTGAGGGCAGGACATGGGTGTTATGGATGCAGGGCGTGGAGGCAGATATGGAGGAAAGATGTGCGTGCAGGCAACATGGCAGCGTGCACACGTGGGCTATGCATGACATGGAGGCAGTGTAGTGCAGAGGCAGGGTGTGGAGGGTATGGAAGCAGAGCATTGTGAGCATTCAGGTGGGGTTTCGAGAGTTTGGAGGCAGGGTACTGTACTGTTGAGGCAGGGTATGAAGGACAGGGATGCAGGGTGTGGAGGGTAGGCAGGGTATGCAGGTATGATATGGTGCGTATGGAGGCGGGGCAGGAAGGCACGAAGCAGGAATGGAGGCCCTGGGGGCAGGAGTTGGTGCATATCATACACCTACAACCCTGGAGGCGATGGGGTTGTGGCACATGGCACAGCGGTGCACCAGTGTATAGGGGCATGGCACAAACCTGCACAGGGGTTGGCATCACATCGGAGGCCGATCATTGGAGCCTTGCACACGCATACACCACCGCGGCTGCAATTGCCATGGACACAGCCCTGAGAACATCCTTGTGGGCAGCTGGCCTGAGAGGATGGTAGAGCAGCCCGCAGCCTGTTTCACCCACACCCACCGCCCAACACCCGATTGTGTCGATTGATCGTAGAGAGGGATGGCAAGGAGAGCCTGCAAAATGAGACACTAGCCTTGGCTAGGCATGGGATGGTCTGATCTGACTGTGGTGTTCCATAACTTCGGCTGGGCTGCTTGCTCATGGCGCCTGCAGGCACATGCACACTGTCAAACGTGTTTCACCAACAATACCACGATTCTAATGCCATGCAACGGGACAACTCATGCGCCTGAAGGTCTGAATGACCTTTGGAATTGGACATGGTTGGGTGCTTGCTTGATCAATGCCCATGCTGCCTCGTTGAGACCTTTGCTTGTGGACGACCTTTGAACAGAAGGAAGTTCTTCTCTGTCTCTGTTGGTGAGAAGTCCAGAAGGGAATGCACATCCAGATTCGAAACTGAGTTCAAAGCGCAACAGATTGCCTGGTTCACACGCACTGCCCCTCCTCCTCCTCAAACCTTCAGTCCTACCCCAGGCAGCAGCACCTCTGCAGTCAGCAGTGCAGTCTTTGACATGGAACACTCTCTGCAAGCCCATCCGGCATCACATTTGCAGTGGCCCGCAGCACAAGATCCATGCCCAGCACAATCATACGCAGATGAACATTCTTGGCCGCCCACAAGAAAAGCGTCACACGCTGCCCCTGTAGAGGCCACGCAGTCCGGATGCAGCACCAGTCCTTCACATACCCCCTTCTCTTGCCTGGTGTTGCGGCCTGCCCGGGTGTTTCAGTGTAGCTCTGGACCCCGACACCCGCAGCGTAAGGGCGGGAGAGTCCGGAGAGGCGGGGTTCCAATTTTTCTCGGTTTTATTCAGGGGGGGTAAAGTTGGTAGTGGCTTCCGGTTTCAAGAACTTGGTTGTGTCTTGAGAGGGGGGCATAAATGCCGAGCAAGTGTGCCGGTTGGTACTTCCGGGTGTACGCACTGACTCAGATTATCGGGGGGGGGGGGGTATTGGGGGGTTTGCCATGAAGACTGTATGGTGGGGGGGGGGGGGTTGAATTACAGTCTGTCCAGGAGCATTCTGACTGCACCCAGAGAGGGGAGGGGGGGCAAAAGAAGACAGGAAATTCTGGCCGACGCACAAATAACCCCCAACGAGCCCCAACCGTGTTGTTGGACCCACTGTGTGGAAGAAAAGACTACAACCCCCCACGGGCGTAGGCTGGGGGGCTGGGAACTGGGGTCCTCCCCTTTTAGGCGCCACTTGCGGGTCTGGCCCAGGCCCACTCCTTCTTCCTTTGGCCTGAGGCGGAAGGTGTGTGCGGTGTGCAATACCTGGGCAGCGGGGGGCCTCCCGGACCACACTTTCAAATCCCGCCTCACCGCGACAAAGACCGAGAAAAGGGACAGGGGGGTTGTGGCCTGATGCAGTCCGCATTTCATTTCCCCCTCTGCCTCGGCACTCCCGCCCCCCCGCCCCGCCAACAGCATTGTATAACCGATAGCAGCCGCTCCGAATCAGATGTGCCAACCTGCGACTGCCTTTCTCACCGCCTTTCTCACCGGTACTGACGACCCTCTCGGGGCCCCCTCCCCTCACAATGTACCCTTTCGTGCCCCTGGCTATAACTTTGGCCCGCACCTCGACCCTCTCAACCGCCTTCGTCAAAAATCTGTTCGCAAGAACTGGTGACGGCTCAAGTCCGATGCTCTGGACAGCCCTGACCTGCGCAGCCCGTCCAGACTGGACAGGTCAGGTCTGCACACTCCGGGGCTCTGCAGGTCAGCGCTGCACATACCTAACGCATGCACATCTTGGGCACTGTCGAGGGTGCAGTAGGGGCACAAGCGCCGCGGGGAACAAACGCAGCGGTTGGACACACACGCGCCGCCTGAAGAGGAGCGTGCGAGCAAAGGTGCCGCATCATACTCGAAGGAATCATGAGGGAGGGCGGTCCCCAAAAGCAAAAAGAAAAAAACACACGGCCAGCGTCGCTCAAATCCTGCTCTCGATTGTTGGGGGGTAACCAACGGCAGTTGGAGGGTAACCGACGGCGGTTTGACAACTAGAGCCGTCCTTAGGGGCAGTCCTTGATGCAGAAAAGGAAAACCATGGGCGTCCTTGAGGACCGCGCCGACAACGCTGCACAGAGAGTGGGCAGGTCACAAAAGAAGGAGGTGCGAAGAGGTGCAATCGCTCCCCAACTATCGCAATGGAGGGGGAGCCTGCCACCGGGTTTGGGGGGGGGGGGGTCAGCCTGCCGGGCTGTTGTGCTATCAGGCCACCTTGTTGTACCGCAGGCCTTTACCAGGCGTGTGTGCGAGGGAGTTTTGACATCCACGCAACATGTGATGCACAAAACGCTGCCTACAACACTATGCACTGGCCACCGGAGTGGATAGGGCTCGCTCCCGTCAATATGGGTCACGCTCCCAATGGTTGACCAGAAGGCAGCTGGCTGGTCCTGTACGTAGCTCAAAAAAAATCATTCCACCGCCTCCGGTCCGGCACCAAGGGCCAAAAGCCTGCCAGTCCTCTGGCATCCAATCATGGGCCTGGGAGGACCCAGAGAATGTGGGGGGGCTGGGGGATAAATTATAGATGAATGATGGAGTTGGTCTGCCTGTTGTACATCCGATGCAGCGCACTTTGGTTGTGTTTTGTGGAAGCGTGCCTCTGGGCTGTGTGTGGTTTGGGGGAGCGTGTGTCGGTGGGGTGGGGGATTGTGGGAGGGGAGGGGGGGTGATTGGAGGGGATGCAGTTTTGTGGGTGAGAGTGGAACGTGGTCCAGTAGACATCAGAAGCCTGGAAGTGGGATGGTCCCAAGTCTGAAGGAACCCATCGCAAGGAGCGGTGCGGGACGTCGCGTTGTCGGAAGGGCCCAGGTGGAGAATCGGAAGGGATGATCCTGAGTGCGACTCGACCCATCGAACGGCGCACTGGAGGACGCTCTCGAGCTGCGGGGGCGCATCACAAGGCGCCCCGTCCCTATTTGCCTATAGCCTTTGACCCCTGCTATGATGGCCGGGAACTTGGAAGGTGTCATCCCAATCCGATATTCAGCCAACAAGAATTGCTAGCCTGCAGCAGCAATTCGACGACACAGTCTGGAAGGGAGGCTTGGGGTGTTCCCGCCATGTGCAACGTGTTCATACAGTGTTCATCCTCCAACCATGCCCCCCAAATTTAGAAATCCATATGCTCACCGTGGCTGATGCGTCAGGATTCAGGGTTGGGACTCGTCGTACTTGTGCAGACGTGGGTGGAAGGAACAAGGACACACGCTTTGCACGGCAAAAGGGGCACTTTACCGCCATTGCAATCCTCGTGATCTGTACAGTAGCCGCCTCCAACTCCCATGCGGCACATGTCCACTTTCTCTCCACTTGGCAGCACAATATTGAAATCTTTGGCAGGGTATTGCATTTCAGCTGTACATCGTTCACATCCATATCCTGGGCTGCAGACGCACCGTCCTCCTACACATTGACCCGTGGCAGATTGAGAGTTGCCTCCTGCAGATTGCAAAAGGCAACAGACCGTGTTCACCAACTACAGGAGTAATGCAAGGGTGGTGTATTGACACCCAACGGTGTTGTAGGACTTTGGGGGTTCCGGACGGGGGGCTGTTAGGCGGGGGGGGGGGGGGTCTGAGAGGGCACCCGGGGGGGTCGGTGCGTACACCAACAAACACACCTCAAATGATCCCATGACACCGCTGATCATTTTGAACATACACAAGTGAGGTAAAAAAGAATTCAAAAATGATCTTTCTTTTCACGCTCCCAGCAGCCAAGGTCCGACCCCGAGGTTGTGTTGGGGGTCAAATTTTTCATGTTTTTCACCCAACCTTGAAATCTCCAAAAAATCTGAGCATTTTGAGAACAAATACATAGGGAAAAATTTTTACAAAATCCGAAAGGCCAAAAAAAAAAAAATCCTTGGTGCCTGCGGTGCCAGCAGCTTTCCCCAAAATCTCAAATTGCAGAAAGGCAGGTATGACAATTTTTGGGTGTCTGGGGGGGGGGGGGTTGTCGATTCAAACGGGCCGCCCCCTTTGGAATAATGACGCAGATTTTGGTGCTGCATGTGTTGATGTTGGTGCTCTCCTGTCCAAGGGGCACAGCTTGCCACCCATGACCTCCACAGCTTGCCACCCATGACCTCCATTCCAACTCCCACTGGTAGTTTCCCCAAGAGGACCCTCCTGATGATCTCAGTCCCACCTTGGGAGGTACAGCCAGAATGTACTGGTCAGATTGCGGCTTCTAGATCCGAAAACAATAGCATGGGTCTTTTTGGAAATTGGACAGGTGCTGGTGCTGGTGTGGTGCTGTGGTGTCTATGCAAGCGCGGACAACGGAGCTTGTGGCAGTTGTAACACTTGTCCTGCCACAAGCCCCGCCACAAACGCATGCACTGCACACCCGATAAGAAGGCCAATGGCAGCCATCCGCAGTCTGAGCTGTTGTCGCAGGGGGCGCCCCCTTGCACGAGGCACATGCAGGGCATTGTTGCAAATGGCAGGATCACGAAGCCGCAAAAGTACACCAAGAAGCCAAACATGGGGGCTAAAAAGAGGAAGACACAACCAAGTGGCTGCAGGCGCACTGGTGGCAAGGGCATCCACTCTGTGCCGTTCATCACATAATCCCACCCCGCCCCCCCTTTACCACCGCCTTGTGATTGTAAACCACACCACCCATGTCCCCAGGTAAGCCCTCCACCCCCAGCCTGCTTTAGGGAGACCCACCCCACCTCCGAACCAACAGCCACACATCGATGGAGCACCGAGTGTTCATCTGTGCTCTACAGTGGTACAAAGAGCACGCCTTGATCCAAGACATGGTTCACATACCTTAAAACATGCTTTGATCATGCCCGAATCACCTTCCCTTGCACAAGCATTGGCCATCTTGCAACTCCATTTCAAGATACCACACACAGCGCAGAAAGCAAAATCCCTCACTGCCAAGACAACATGCAATGTTAAACCCATGGTGCGACAATCGACGGAAACAAGGCTTGGTTGTTCAGAAAGTGGTGTCGTTCAGAAAGTGGTGTCGTTTGGCCGTAAATTCGATGATGGCCGTCACTCAGAGAAGGCAGCCCAATGCAAACGTCACCACCATAAAGCCGTTCGAATGTAGCAGCCAAGCACCATTTCGAACTGTGCAAGTGTCTAGCAAGGCGCCGTTAGGCACCCTCACGGCTTACGCCACATCTCTTGATTACCCCTGCGTCGCTTCCTGTTTTTTTTTTGACGAAGTTGCAATAGTTCTGCAATAGTTCTGCAGCAGTACGAGTCAATCTTGGGATCTAAGTACACTCTTAGAACATACCATAGCTTCTTCCCCTGTCAAGGACAGGGGTCAAGGATGACAAAGAAGGAGCAACTTATATTCCTACCTTGAGTACACCTGCAGAGCGACCTAGAGCGACCCGGGGTCGCCACGACTCTGTTTGGCCCTCATCTTCTCACCTATGACAAGTTTTCTTTGCTCCGGTTCCTGTTATCCTGTTATCCTCCTAGTGGTACACGTCTATTTGGCTTGTGGCGGCGAGCAAGCTGTGTTGTGTGGTGCTTCTGCGCGCCGTTGCAAGCCCTTTTGGATAAGTGTGTGCCGTAGACCCAAGATATGACATGATAGGTCCACCTCGTGCAGCCACTCCTGGCATGTCTTTTCCATATAATGCAGCCACTTACCCACCCTCCTATATCACATACTGTCATAGTGCCGGTCTCTGAGAGAACTTTGGCACCCATTGATGTGCATGTCCTGTGCCTTGTGCATCATTCTAGTGGTTTGGTACTTAATCCTAGGTGCGGACAATTTCTCCATCACTTTTTGATGCCCAATAGTATCCTGGGTGAACTCAAGGTATTTTAGCGCCTTCACCTTGGTATGGTATGAATCCTGGCCTTGTAGAATCTTGTGACACTCCTTGTCATCTTTCTGTGTAGCCGTGGTAGGTGCCTTGACTTTTGCACACTTTTGCTTCCGAGGTTTACACAATACTTGTTGTTGCAACACTTGTGGGGTGGGATTTGGCGTACACACCCTAGGCTTGACCTTACCATACCATGCGCTAACATACCGACTGGGCTGTGTTTCTTCATTGTCCCTAGGGGGCAATGGTGAACTCCTTTCTGAGCTGGTAGACAATGTGAAGCCTCGTGTATTGGTGGTGTGCCACGTGCTCACGGAAGTGGGGTCCATATCCCTGGGGCAGTTGGTCATAGAAAGAACTTGGGAACTCTAAGGCACGCAACATGGTTATCATACCATTGCTATGCGTATTGAGCCCATGTGCCCCATGTTTGCCAATGGGAGAAGGAACACACAACACCAATCAATAACAGTAATGTAACTCAGACTGGGTAGCCTCTCTAGCCAAGGCCACGGCTAAACAGAACTAGACTGCCAAAAGAAGGAGTCGAAGGTGTGCAGGGGCCCGAAGGCTCTGGCACGGACGGAGCAAGCGCCCCCACTAGCAGGCACACAAAGAAGGCTGCCATCGCTGACGTGGTAACCAACGCCTGCCCTGGCTAGGATTCCGTGCCCCTGCCAGGCACGACACTCCACAGAACTGGACAACCGAGGGGTCCTACAATAACTGCTTATAAATGAGCCAAGCCATACACTCGGCTTTCGGCCGATCCCCTCGATATTCCCCCTCCAAACAAGACATAGGGTCGGCAGGCTGGAATCCGGTGGCTCCCCAAGGAACCCGCACAAAGATGCCTGAGCAGACTAGGCGCCGCACCAGACCACGCAATATTGACTGCTGGGCATTCGGTACACTCTTGGCGCACACTTTTAGTAGCTAGACGATGGCCACGTCCGAGTCACTCACGAGTGTGACTGTAGTATAACCCAGCCGGGCCGCCAGGCACAACCCCTAGACTAGGGACTGTAGGTCCACCAGTTGCTGACTCTGGGATCTCAGACGTTGGGCCACCCCAGGTCGGACACCCAAAAATTCCGAGAATCCCCCCATTCTCCAAGACGGCCCGTCATGGGCCCTGTCAACAAATAACACCAGACCTAGCCCCTCCCACGACCGCCCCAGCAGCATCTGTTCAGTCCTGTGCAGGCCCAACTCCAAACACAGGGTCTGCACACCCGCCATTGGAGCACGCCAGCGCTCCGCAGACATGGTCTGCAAAACGACCACCACGGCCCACTACCCTGTGGGCGAGGTGCATCACAGCGACGGGAGCGGCAACGGCCCAACAAAAACATTGAAGAACAACCTGCGCACCGCACGCATCAAAAGCGGCCCTCACTATCTGTGGTTGCGCGCAGTGTGCCTAGTTTTGGGTATTGTTGATTACCCGCATCCAGAACGCCTGATTTTTTTTTACACAGAATGGGGTTGTGCATGGTTGTTGTGGATGCAGGACAGCTATTCAGGTGTTCGTGGACCGTTGGTTGCCTGTTTGCTTCGTTGTGCACTGGGAATTGGGGTCCCCCTTTGTTGGGGGGACCCACGTTGTTAGGCACTTCTTTTTTCTGACTGCCTCCCCACGCTGTTGACCTCGTCCCCGAGTCACCTGTTAAACAGAATTTTGAAATTACACAATGATAGGGGGGCCATAGATTGCACCCTTTCTGAAATCACCTCGATTTTCCTTTTCCAAATTTTCAGTGTTTACTCAGTATCTCAACAAGATCCGATCAATTTCGATTTTGAACAAACTTGTTGTCTTGACGTGCACCTACAACAGATGGTGAGTGGAGTCTTAGTTGCATCAGGAACGCCAACCTGCTGGTTAGACGCTCGGGCAGGAGGAAGAAGATAGGGAAGAAAAAAGCGTGGGGAATGACTGTGTGAAACCTCCAAAAGTAGGCAGCTTCGTTTCATGCAGTAGTGTTTTTTGTATCATTTCTATCATTCTGCCTATGAATGATGCTATTCTTCCCTGGCTTTTGTTTAACTGCATGCACTGTGGGCGCACGTATCAAGCAACACCCCCTTAGAGGGACATGAACTTCAAGGGCAATAAAACATGTTTTCTTTTTACTTGGTCTGGTTTGCTTTTTGCGGCTTGCGCTTGCTGGTTGCAGTTATGGAGTAATGTTGCTCAAACACAGTAATATATGTTGCCAAGGTTCCATGTATAACCAGGCACCTGAAGCTCATTTTCAGCAATCAATGGTGTTTTTGCCCACGCCTGCACACAAACGCACGCCAAGTCCCTCAGACTCCCAAAGCCTGTAGCCAGTGCACATGGTCACACAGAGCCGATGGTCTGCACAGAAAGACGCACCCCAGAGGCACCACCACAAACACCAGCACGAGCAACAACATCGGCACAAATACCAGCACCAGCCCCAGCACAAAGACTGCATATGTGCACAAACAGACGCACAAAACACACAAGCATGGCTCCATCTTCACTCAAATCACAATCAAGTCATGGGGTTAGCAACTGCAAAAAAAAAAAAGTCCGTCTCCAACGCTGCAAGGAGCAATGCATATAAACATACAGGACTGCCAAAGGCATCCCACACCGGACTTGGGTTTGCATTAGTTCTCGTTCCTTTTGGACTGATGCAGCTCCTGAACAGAACGCCAGTTCACAAAACAGCACTGCCACTCTGCATTCAATGGTTCAAACTATGTAGCCCAGTCCCTGCCCTGGAATCATCAGCAAGTGCAAGCCTTGGACATCCAAAGTCCTGCCTCAGTCTGAGTCAGCCCCAATGGCACAACAACAACTCCCTCCCAAATCCGGCGCCAAATTCCAACAAATCAGAAAATCGGACTTTTTCTGGGCCCTTTCAAGATGGTCTGCAGGAGGGGCAGCCCATCCCTACCCTCGCAGAACGTGTGGGCTGACAAAAGTTGTATGCATGGAGAACAGAATCATACATCTGCAGGCACTTGGGATGGCGTTGTGCAACCAAAGGCTTGGGACAAACCGTGCAAGATCCAGGATAAATGGAGGACTCAGTTGCGCCTGAGCCTCAATAGTGCACCACCCGGTCAATAGCCGCTGCGGGTTACCGGCGTCAGTTGAGCTGCAATTGCCGTCGGTTAACCGCAATCCTGCCACCCAAAACCTCAGGCTGTCCCTAGTGCCCAAAAAAAAAGTCTCGTTCCTAAAATACAGCCCTGGTAAGATCTGTGACCGCCTCTGTAGGGGAGACCCTTTGCAACCACAAGCACAAAAGGCGCCAGTGGGGCTGAAAAGAGCTTGGCCACACAAGAACAAACAGACAATGACACTGCGAACATTGCTTGAATCAAATTCGGGCGGGGATCGGGCGAGTCAGGCCCTGATTTGGGGGTCAATAGCAAAAACGTACAGCAGAAGAAGGTAGCAAAAAAAAAAAGGTACATTGCGGCTTTTCCAATGCACTGGTACACTGACAATGCAACGTGCCACACCACAGCGACATGGCTAGTTTGGTAGCCTCGCAGTGCCTGCACAAGCAGTGCCCCAGAAGCAGCCGTGGGATCTGGATCGGTTTGGAGTCACGCCAGTGAAACGGCCGAAAAGGAAAAATCCAGCTGTCCCGGCTTTTGGCTTGGGCAAGAGGAATAGCTGACGAATGCGACCCACAGGGTGGCCAGCAAGAATTGGAACTGATGACCTGCGGAGCTTGGAGTGCCTGGAGGATGTCCGTAGAAGAAACGTGTCGTTCATATCAACATCACAATTGAATTGCCAATTATTTGCCTCGGTTGCTTTGTTTGCTAAGCGGAGCGGCAGAAACACGCTCATTAGACTACCGAAGCCCCCCCCCCCCCCCCCCCGGCTTCCCATCGACAGCCCAAGGATGTGCTGCCAATACATTCACACCATCCTTTTTGAGAAGACCATCGTAGCACATGCAAATTTCATGTGGGACAAATTTCTACTGAGCTCCCAATAATCCTCCATTGCTAGTTTGCACAAACCAGAGCCGGCCTCTAAAGTCAGAAATCCGCGAACTGTGGCAGTTTGCAGTAGTGCAGAAGGTTGAACAGTGGTGTCCCTGTTGCCTGTGTGCAAAGCAGAGGTGGGGGTGGGGAGGATAGTAAGATAATTGTGGATCGACTCCTGTTCACTGCATTCGGGGGTGGCGCCACCCACAACTATAGGTCGGACAGGTCAGCATGACGAGTTTGGCGTTCATGTGGAAATGGCGAAGAGTGAGGTCCGAGACAAGCTGCTAAATGACGGGCAAACCCTACGGCATTGCCATAGAGGAGCCACTTTACCAACAACCTGCGAGCTGTGTCGTGCGTCTTATTCGGATACTGAATTTCAGCAGGGCCTGGCCTTGCGTTCTGAGGCACATGCTCAAGACATGACATAGTTCAATCAGCATCACACAGACTCATTGGAGCACCTGCATGGTTAGGGATGGCAAGGGGGTTATGACATATGTATGCCGGATGCAGAGCTGTACATGGAGCATTCGGTGCCCGTATCTTAAGGAAGCCACCGTCATGACCCCTGGAACCACCACCTTCAGATTCCAGATGCATATGATGGTCAGTGCATTTCCACGGTGGAGAATGCCGCTGTCAAAAATACCGCCCAACCCGCGGCATATCCATAGACACGTTGGCAAAGCATACTGCATCTCAATGATACCACGCTTGCGGAGCTTTGGCTTGAGGATCAGGGGTTAACATCAGGGGGCAAACCCGCTGCGGTTGCAGAGGCTTGTTGGACCCGTGCAGCACACCACATGCAGGTCTAGTAAGCAGCGGACTGGCTGGCTGGCACAGATCGTGATGGCCTCGTGCCAATGCACGAAGGCCTCAGACATCGTAGCATTCCTTCAGTGCCCATTCCAATTGCTCCATCATGTGGTCAGACACCCCCATGGCATCCATGGATAACCCCTACAGCAAGGTCACGAGAGGACCAGCCAGAGCTCCACAAAAGAGGGGGAACGGGGTCTAGTGGGGGTGGGTGGGGCAAACGGTTCTGAGTATTGGTTGACTCTCAAAACGCGGAAGAAAAAGTTCGCCCAAATTGACCTGCACCGAAGGCGCCGGAACATTTTTGGGTCAGCCAAGCGCCCAAGAATCATTTTTCCAATCACTTCAGGGGGGAGGGGTGAGGGTTGGGGGGGGGGGGGGTGTTTCTGGTATCCCCCCCCCCTACAGGGGCTAAGTTGTCAAGGGAAGTCTCTGGGGGCAGCATGGAACAAAGAGCAAGACTCGATTCCTGCACAGATGACGTCTTGCAGAACACACAGGGACCCCTGTGGCGCTTTGATGGTGGATTCAGGACCCCCTCAGGCAGCACCTTTCAGGGTCCCACCCGCGGGGAGCCCAAAGCTCGAAAGGGAGGTCAGGATCCCTCGGCCCTGCTATGGCCTGCTCATGCACCGCTATAGGTCGGCGCTTGCAACTTCCTTCAGACTCCATGAAAGCACTACTGCAGGTTGATTCATCCCATCACCGTGCAGTCCAGCAGCCTTCATGGAATATCCTCTTAAGATTGACAGTCCAAACAGGACGCGTTTGGGTCAAAGCGATGATGGTTAAGAAGGTTGAATGCCTTGCTACCTCATTTGTGTAGGGGGTGTATCTTACGTGCAAGAAGATAGCGTGCCGATTTTAATGGGTTCCGGAAAGCCGTGTGGTTAGAAATCGACTTGGAGGAACCATTTACTCAATATGCTTTGGCTAAGTGTCTTTTCCCTACGTGATAGAGCGCAGATGGGCTTCCTTAGTCTTTGTTCATTATCATCATCACTGTTATTATTCGGCGTCAACATGATTCCGAAAAGAACACGCGTCAACAGAATTTGATAGAAATGAGGAGGACT
Organism: Eutreptiella sp. 'Long Island Sound 2002'; assembly: GCA_964036045.1. Classification (NCBI taxonomy): domain Eukaryota; phylum Euglenozoa; class Euglenophyceae; order Eutreptiales; family Eutreptiaceae; genus Eutreptiella; species Eutreptiella sp. 'Long Island Sound 2002'. The sequence continues at coordinate 67,923,292 of OZ038389.1, read as the reverse complement.
GCAGGTTGATCTTTTCACCATGAAAATTATGTTATCAAGAAAGCAAAATGTGATAGAAATGATGAAGGCTGCAGCGTGCAGAGGTTATGCGCTTTGTATGTTTCCGATCCGTATCCTTCCAACTCCAACTGCAGCTGCCCGCCGCCTCCTGTTCCCCAACCGCCTTGCAACCAGAGTGTCAAAGACGGTATGGCAGTTTGCCAACAGCAAGCAATGGGACGGAAAGGCGGAAGCACGTGGAGTCTGAGAAGCAGCCCCCCTCCCCCAGTATCAGGAGAGGGAACAACCACACCTCCAGATGCCGATTATACTTGACGGCCTCCACCAGATGGATGGCCCCCACTTCTCCGAACTTGTTGCCACTCACGTTGAGGGCCTTCAGCCGCTTGTTCTGGCGCAGCGCCTTCCCAATGGCAAGGGCCTCGGGCGGCAGCAGGCGGTTGTACGAGAGATCAAAGTTGATGAGCCCGCGGTTCACTGCCAACGCCGCTGCCAAGGGCTCGCACCTGCGAGAAAGAGACAGGGTGGAGAGGGGGCCGGAGGGGGAGGGGCACATACAGCAAGTGAGAATCTCAATCCAAGGACTTTGCATGTAGCCTCTGTGAGCCCCAGTGCCTGTGAGCCCCAGCCTCTGTGAGCCCCAGTGCCTGTGCAGTTTCATTTACCGCCGCAACAGAAACAAAGAGTGAACAAGATCTGTTTCCGGCTTTTTTTTTAATGCTGTCCTCCAGTGATTACTGCAGGGGAGCATCACAGCCCATGGCACAGTGCATGTTTTCATGTGTCATGTAGCAAGGATTTCTCTTCCTTGTCATGCGGTGTAGTGCAATGGTACATTCCATTTTGCTGGTGGCCTGCCCGTGGAGGGGGTTGGTGACGTCCCAGCGTCGCAATAGTACGCGTTGCAGTGGCCGTTGCACCATGTCAAGGGGGTCCTCATCGCGAAAAAAAAAGAAAAGAAAAAGAATCCTCAATGATGCACACTTGACCCAACAAATACGCACGCCAACATGCAGAAGGCAACCAATCCACTGCACAGCAAAATTTCAAATCACCCACTCACACACGCGTCTGAAGTTTGCCCCAGGTAAAGAGAAGACTGATCAACCTTCACCGACAACAGGTGCTGAATAAAACACAATTTGGCCGCCAAACCACAGCGGTTGCCGGTCAACCGCTGGCCCAGAGGTATGCTCCTTCATGGGCCGTCCTTAGTGGGAAAAAAATCTCGCTGCTGAAGGTGCATGACGATAGTGCAAACGTGGGCTCCCGCATACAACCCAGCCTCCAACGAAGGAGCTCAGGCCAATGCTGGTCAAGCGCCTCAAAGCAGCTGTGCGAAAGCGACGGTAGCCCCGGTAGACTGGTCCGGGCTATGGAGGCACAGACCTCGCAATGAAGTTGTTGGATAGATCCAGCTCCGTCAGTGTCTGGTTCTCCACCAGCGCAACGAGATGGGGCATGTCTGCGTCGTCCACGTCATTGAACCGGATAGACACTTTGGTAACATTCAGATTCGCGCACATCGACTTCACCACGAGCTCCGTGCACTCGGCGTCGTACCACCCGCGGCTCTTAAACTCCCCCAAGTCCAGACTCGTAAGGGTCGGGTCGTGGGCCATGGTCCGGAGCAGGGGGTCACGGAAGTTCGGGTTCTTGTGGTTCAAGCGGACGTTCAGCTCTATGCCTGCGCACAGACAAGAGGCCGACGCAGGGCTGTCCGAAACACAACGGGGGAAAAACATCTCGGCGATTCGCCAACTCCCACCGGGCCCACGGGGCTCTGCGCTGAGCTGTGCTGTGCTGTGTTGTGTTGTGCTGGGGAGCCCCCCCCCCCCCCCCGCGCCCTCTTTGGGGCCGGCAATATCGCAGCTGCATTCAGACTTCTGGCACACCACCCTCCAATCGTATTTCCTGCCGCCCGTCAATGCCCCCAACCGCTTTTGTCAGCGCTTCGCAGCGCCCACTGCCGGGGCTGTCCTGAGCGCTAAATATACAAAAGAAGTCTCGTTGATGTGCACGTGACCCAACAATGCGCACACCGACACGCAAAGGGCACCCAGGCACTGCATACAGCAAAATCTCAAACCATCCAGTAATACATCCATTTGAAGGTTGTCATTGGTACAGAGAAGTAAGAGGGGCATATAAACCTTCACCCACAGTCGGTACTTGATGGACAAAAAAATCGGCCACTCACCGCTGGCGGTTGCCGGTCAATTGCCAGTCCAGAGGGCTGTCCTTAAGGGGGCGCGAGGCTCAGTGAAAATCAGGAAAAAATTCTATTGTCTATTGGCAAGGCACCTCGAAGAGGGAGGGAGCACAGTCAGTCAGTCAGTCACGAAGTCAGTCACGAAGTCATTCAGAAGCCCCCCATCCCACCCTCCAATACCCAAATAGGGTGAAAAAAAAAATAAAGAGGGTCTAAAAACTTGCTTTGCATAGGATATTTGATCATTGTGAATGGTCAAAATACAAAAAAAAATCGGTTTCGAAAATTTCCATTTTTTGAGCTGCCAAGGGTGGAAAACTGCATAAGCAGGTTGTGCCCCAGCCCCTTGCCCCCGTCCAAACACCCAAATAGGGTGAAAACACATAAAGAGGGTCTAAAAAATGCTTTACATAGGATATTTGATCATTGTGAAGCGTCAGAATATATTTTGAAAATTTTCCATCTTTCAGCTGTAGAGGGTGGACAATTGCTTTGGCAGTTTGTGCACACACCAAGTAACAGCAATTTTAAGGCTTTTAGGGGCCCACGGCTCAGGGTCCATGGGCCCAGCGGCCACTACGTGGGTCCCCATGGGTGCTACAGTACCCATATTGACACCAATGATCACCCAGACCCATCCCAGGGGCGACAGATGGGTTTCGGAAAAAGTCGAGTTTAGAAAATTTTTAAGGTGTCGCTAAACAATCTACACAACAGCAATTTTGAGGCTTTTGGGGGCCCATGGCTCGGGCTACATGGGCCCAGCGGCCACCATGTGGGTCCCCATGGGTGCTCAAGTACCCGAGTTGTCACCAAATGATCACCCAAACCATCCCAGAGACGATAGAAGGGTTTCAGAAACAGTCGAAGGTTGAAAAAATTTTAGGTGCCACTAAACAGCCTATCCAGCGCGAAAACGGCCTACTCCTCACCGGCGGGGGCCGACCAGGGGTCCCCGGAGTTTGGACCTGGGAACCCCCTATGGGTGAGGGGGTCCATATACATGGGAAAAGTTGTTCAGGACCCAGGTCCAAATCCAAACACAGCGGCCGCAATACGAAAAGAAGTTTTGACCCCACCCCACCCCACCCCTGTCCCCACCCCCCCCAAAATGGGGTACCCGGGTGCTGGGGGGATAGGGGGGTCAAAATTGAAAAATTCATTGGGGGATCATTTCTGTCCAAAAATGATGATTCTACAAGATGTCTGATCCCATATCTTGGGGTATGCTACGCGAACGACCCTGAAAAAGGGGGGGGGGGGGTATGCAACGCCTGCACCTGCGCTTGATCTAACAACCTTTCTTCGAGGTGGTTCTTCGTGAAAGGACAGCTCGGTGCCAGGGGACAACCCCTGTGTAGGGGGCCGTCATTGAATTACGGGGCAGGCCAGCAGCGGTCCATCAGGTCAGTCATGATCTGAAGGAGCTGAATCCTACTGGGTGGATGACTGAGTTGAACAGGGTATGGGGTTGATTACGAAACTAAGCCCCCAGCCAGACGGGATCGGCCTAACTGCCCACATTACTTGCACACCTGCCCCAGGAGGTGTTGCGCAGTGTGCACTGCATTTGGGGCAGCACCTCCCTTGCACGTCAAAAATCCCGACTCAATGGCCGTCTCCAAAGACGACGGGTGGGGTAAGCCCCGCCACTTGAGCTTGCTGCTTGACGTCGTATTGCAGGAGTGTGCGGGTGTGGGGTCTACAGTGGTCGGGTGGGGGGTGGCAGACATACTTGAGCTCAAATCGCCGTCCAGAGGGTTGCCGGCGACGTCCAACACTTGGATTGTGGGCGTGAACTTCACGAGCTTCAACCAGACCTTCCCTGCAGCAGCAATGTGTGGGCAGGGCAGGACGGGGGCCACGGCCTGGGGAGAGGCAGAGGTACATGTGGAACACCCGGGCGATCTCCACGCACCAGCGACACGATATTGGTCCCTTTCGGCTTTTGTGGAACCACCGGTGACACCCTAGCACCCAGACCAGCTCAGCGGTATTATCTATGCCCCATCAGGCTCCAACTCGGTACCTCCTGGTCAAACGTCATGTGCCATGACCGCTGAGCCACGTGACCTCGTTGGGGCATGGCCTGGGATTGGCTGGAAATGAACTACAGCACCCGACTGCCTGTTTCAAACAGCCATCTACCAAGAGCACACATAACTTCAAAGAGGAGTGGGAAGGAGAGAAGATGCAAATTGGTGTGCGACAAACGCACTGCCAGAGCGAGGACCCACTGCTGATCTGCTTTTTGGCCTGTTGTCTGCGTACATACAGCACGGCATCAAGAGTGCGTTGCGGGTGACCAAGCCGCTCAACGTCCTTGATGATGCGAAAGGCACCCGCAAAACTCGGAGGGGGGGCGGGTCACAACAAAGATGACTCAATATGATCGCTGCGTTGCGCAGATCGCGATGAGCCATGTTGCTGGGGGAATTCTGGCGGGCCCGGCCCCGAAATTGGCTCATTGGCAACGGTGGCTGTCGAGAAAGAGAGGGTGGGTCGCGTGCTTGGGGCGGGCCTCTCCCAGCCCGCGCTCGAAGGGGTAGCGGAGGGGGGGGGGGGGATGATGCACGACCCACTCCTTCGGGACTCGGGGTCTGTCGCACCCCCCAACCACCTCTGAGCGTCCTCAGGAATCGCCCGAGATTGCAGCCAATCGTTTTGCCAGTCGCCACCGCGCCTAACCCCATCCCGTAGTCTCCCTCCTCCTCTTCAGGCACAGGCCTGCATTCCCCCCCCCCCCCCGTCGTCCCAGACAATAGACAAAAGACAGGCCGTTCTGCCCCAGGACTCAGGGGTACGGCCCCCATCGTCGTCCCTCGGGTCTCCCACTGCGGCCCTCGCCCCTCCTCTGCAGCCACACCTGCGCCATCCGTCATGAAGTTGTCCGCAAAGTTCAGGTCCGTCAGGGCCTTGTTCTTGTCCATGGCCTTGGCGAGGGCATGGAAGCCGTCGTCCTGGATCATGTTGTGGCTGAGATTGAGGCAGGTCAGGGTCTGGGGGTTGATGCGGAGGTAATCGGCGATGTACCCGAGCCCCACTCCACTGATGCGGTTGTGGGCCAGGCTCAGCGACCGGCAGTAGATGTCCGTTTTGAGGTTCTCCGCCACCAGTCTGCAATGCCAAACAGCAGCCGCACCTCCTGCCCCCTGGACTGCCTCCCTGGGGACCCTCCCTGTGGACCGGGGACCATGGACTCCTACATCCCCTCCCTCTCTCCCTCTCCCTCTTCCCTGCCTCTCGATCATCCCCCACTGAATGAGGTGCAGATGGGCAGGAGCACAGTTGCGGTGAGGGAGGCACGTGCAAGTGTGCTAGTGCAGAAAGCAGCAGCCAACAGCAGCAGTGATGGAGAGGGAACGGCGGTAGAGGGAGGGGGTACAGCGGAAGGGGCTGCAATGGGGCAGGGATGCAGAGGGGGGGGGAGGGGTGCAGAGGAGGGGGGGGGGCAGTGTCCAGGACCGCCACTGCGGCAAGGCACTGACCATCCAGGGCGCCTCAGGCCCGATTGGACTTGGGGGTTTCAGACCACCACCACTGACTCTGTCCAAGACAGAAGCAGTGAAGCCTGTCACACAGCACAAACACCACCACGTTAGCTTGTGGCCCTGACCAGAGGCACTGGGGGCCCCACGCCATTCAGTCAGTGGAGCATCTGCGCTCATCTGAACAGCAATTGCAATGGTTGCTGATTACACATCAACTGCGGATGTCCTGTTGGGCCCCCTACTCGTCAGAGACGCGTGGGCATTGGTGTACAGTCCGAGACATGATGCTACAGGTCCACCCTGAGCCTCAGCGTCGCTGTGTAGAGTCGCGGTATAGAGTCGCGGTACAGAGTCGCGGTAAAGAGTCGCGGTGCCAATTCGGTGTATAGATTTGCGGTTTAGAGTGGCGGAGCAGAGTCAAGGTATACACTCGCTGTGTACAGTCGTGGTATAGAGTCGCGGTGCAGATTTGTTGTATAGAGTCGGTACAGAGTTGCGGTAAAAGATGTGCGCTGTATAAAGTCGCTGTGTGGAGCCGCGGTATAGAGTCGCGGTATAGTCTGCATATTCCGCCCTTGCCCCGGGATCCATCTGGGAATTGCAGGGACTGGGATGTCCTCTGGTAAACCTCCACAATTTCAAGCCCTACTTTGCGCATCAGTGTCATGTGCCCTACCGCGATTCTATACCGCAACTCCAAACCGCGCTATCAGGATTCTGTACCGCGACTCTGTACCGCAACTCTATACCGTGGCGATCTGGCGACAAAGAAATGTACCGCCTCCCTCGGGGTCCCACCCGCGGACGCTCCCGGCCACCAGATGCCAGTACCCCGCGCGGTGCAAGAGACCGAGGGGACGGGAGGTGGGGAGGCGGGCACGGGGGCCACACTTCACGGATTCATCCGTCATGCACAGCCGGCGCTCCGCGGGCTGGGGTTGGGTGAGGCGCTGCTCCAGGCCCTCCCGCTGGAACAGGTCCGTGTGCAGGGGATGCCGCAGCAGGTGCTGGTGCACGCTGGCAGGGGACAGGCACTCGATGCAGATCTCCGTCTGACTGGACTGAAAGCTCATCAGGTTCATGACCACCCGCTTGAGGGGGACCGGGTGCAGCGCCAGTGTGGCCAAAGTCGTCAGGCGGTTGACGTCGTACTCTTTGAAGGCGTTGCGGGAGACGTTGAGCTCCGTCAAAGTCGTGTTGAGCTCCATGGACTCGATGAACTCCCAGGCACAGCCTGAGGCCCAACGGGGAGGTGCGGGGGCGGGTAGACACACTCAATGTGCCCCTGCGCCCATCGGCAACGGACGACGGGCCCCTTGGCGACGGGCCAATCGCCGTCGGTTGACCATCAACTGCTGCCGGTTGACTGCCAACCGTCGTCGGTAAACCGCCAACCGCCGTGAACGTTTGCCGCAACCCTGCTCCCGGCCCCAGAAAAAGCTTGTCCTTGGTGGCCCCAGGGGGGGGCAGGGTCATCTGGAGCCTCTGTGGCTGGAGATAACCCCATTCACCAACCAGCAAACCACCCACCCAGTCCCATGCCGCCCCCCCAGCATGCCAAGCAAGGACGAGAGCCATGACAGATGGTGGTTGGCAACCAAAAGGGGGCAAGGTCAGCTTACACCCCTGTTGATTCCTCTCTGCTCTTGGAGACAGCGAGACGGGAGGGGTCATGTCGCCATATTGATCCCACTCCACCATTGGAGGGTCGCATATCTATGCCCTGCTGGCCACTGTCCGCTGTAAATTGGCGGAGGCAATGACAGTGCAATGAGACATTGGGACGGGTGGTGGGTGTATAACCTAATTAAGGTGAGCTAAGCGCAGGTGTACGTGGAATCCTTTGTAGACGTACCCACACCGCACCCACCAGGAGCTACTGGATTGCAACCACTCAAAGGCACATAACTTCAAACAGCAGTGGGAACCCCCAAAACAATCTTCCTCGCGCGTTCGGTGCCCTCTTCTTGCGGGCGTTCTTGGTCGCCACAAGGCAACTGACTTTCAAAAAGGGGGCGGGGGCAGGGGGCGGCGGGGGGGCTTCAAGGCTGAAAGAGTACGCTGGTTGGTACTTCCGGGTGTACGTGTTCGCCTTTTGAGGAGGGAATCCTCCACTTGTGGATGGGTGGGTGGGTTGCCTGCCCGCTGGGTTGGGGGTGTGAGTGGGACAGTTGTCCCGGTACAAACAAGTGCTGCTGCAACCCCCACCCCACCCCCACCCCCACCCCACCCCCTCTGGCCTCACAGACCTGACATGGCATTGCCCTCCAAGTCCAGGCTCTTCAGCGTCGTGTTGGTGCGCAGCATTTGCGCCAGTGCCGTCCCTCCCACGTCCCCGACTTTGTGGCCATACAAATCCACCGCCGTGACAGGCCCGCCCTGTCGGAGGGCGTCGGCAATGATCTGCCCCGACACGTCGTCGTAGGGACGGCCCTCGTCGTCTGCATCCGCCTTGATGGTCTGCAAAAGGACACGATGGGGTCGGGGGAGAGGAGCAAGTTCAAGGGGCAGGGCACGGCCCCAAAGTGCACGCCTGGACCGCGGCCCTTTCAAACGCCCTTGAGCGGCAATCGGGGACCGGACCCCTCCATATCAGTCGGTCACGCTGATGGGCTCGCTCTGGCCCCAGCAGCTCCACCGCAGGAGTACAGCGCAGCATGACTGTACCACAGCAGAAGCTGCAAATTCCTGCTGCCGCTGCTCAAGGTCTCACTGTGGGGCTGCCACTGCGGGCCTGGGCTGTGCAGCATGCCGGGGATCCGTGCTTGGCCCCTTTAACGCCACTCCCAGCGAAGTGCGGCTGACCCACGTACGGCACCGCCGTTACCCTTCCTCCCGCTCCTCCCTCCCTCCCTCCCAGGGTCCGCGTTCAAAACCGGGGGTTCGGCCCCCTGTCGACAGAGGAGAGCCCTGGCCGACTGGAATGGGACCCATCCCCCTCCCCTTGTCCAAACCACAGAGCACGCAGTCATTGCTGCGTACGTGCGTGCGGGCGTGGCTCGCTCACACTTGAGGCTTGACCAGGGTCGCACTGGAAAGGGAGGAACCACTCATCCGAGACACGGGGCAAGCCGCTGTCTCCCTCTCTCCAAAGGCCTCGCTCACTAATGGCATTTGCAACCGACAGTAGCCGCCAGCAATCGTTTTGGTAACCCCGTCCAACTGCCTTTGCAACCGCTGATGACACCGTGCAATGGCGCCCTCCCCATCCCTTAGTTGAACCTTCAGATGAAGTGGCATAGAGCATAACTGGCATGAGTGGCTGAAATTGGTGCGCAGGTAGGGAGGGTATGCAGCGTCTCCCGTGCGTGCGCCCTGAATGTGAGGAGATAGACATAACGATAACACGTGCAAAGCACAGGGCCATTTCTTACCTCTAACTCGCGAATCGGATGTGTACAAAACGCGAGGGACCTCCAAGTCTGACACGGCTACTACTGCTGCTGCACTCCGCCGGGGAGACCTTTTTCCCTTTGTCAAAAATGGTTGTGGCACGCTTCCAAATCGGGTCCGGGTGGGCTGTTTTTCTGTGTGCGATGTGCTGTCACTTTTCTACACAAACTGCAGTGAGTCTCTGCGTGCTGCCACACGTTGTGGTAAAGCCAGGCGTGTGTTGGGTTTCTGGGTGTGCCCGTCCCTGTGCATTCCCTTGTATGTTTATATTGTGGACCCCCCCCCTCAACTAACTCTTGGCTGGAGGCTCCCTTGGGGGGGGGGGGGGGGGTTCAGGGGCGATGGGGGGGGGGGGGCAATTTCGGGGCGGGCGGGGGGGGGGGGTTACACGCCCCCCAAGGCCACGCGTTGGTTAATCACAGGCTGCCCTAACCTCCCCTTGCCCATCCTCTAACCACGATCTGTGTACCCCAACCAAAACCATCATCCTAACCCGAACCTTTGCAGCTAGTTGGTTGGGTCACGCCAGACATGTTGGTTAGGCTCAATAACACGTTCAAAATTTTGTTCATGGCTGCCTTTTGCCACGTTGTTGCTCTCCACTTTGGGACTCCAACACTAATCCGAGCCCTAACCCTCCCTTAGGGCTAAACAGGGCTACGGTTAGGGGTAGGGTTAGGGTTCGGGGTACCACTTTACACCCCAACACTGACCTTAACCTCCACCCTGATCCTAAAACCAACCCCAAGCCTAGGCCTAGTCCTAGCCCTAACAAAATTTTCCTTCGGGCGCCTTAGGCCCGCTTGGACTCCATAGGCGAGTACCTTTAGCAATTAACTGTTGGCCCTTTGGGGGGGGGGGGGGGTTAGTGTCCTGGGACCTGCTAGGACCTGCAGAGCCGGCCCCCCAGGCCTCTGTCCAGTCTAAAACCCGCATGCTCACAACAACATTAACAATAACCGGTCAAAGCGCACGGCAGCGGGTAACCTCCACAACGCGCTCGCCTTCACGCAGCGCAGCCAAAGCGGACTTCAAAGAGCGGGGCTGATGGTTCAGCGTGATGGCGAAGCCGAGCTTCCGCTGCGTCGCGTCGGAGATCGGGTTCAAGTCCAGGTTGAAGACACGGCACGTGTGGTTGACCTCCAGCGCCCCGAGCACTGCCTCCGCCCCCTGTGTGGCCATGCAAGGGAGCACGGGAATGCAATGCAGAAGCTCTCGTATGTACCACCACCGTCCTTGACACGGCCGAATGGGGTGGGCAGAACCCACGAGCAACAGGTTACCCCTCCCTCACTCCCAACGCACTGTTGTCGGTTGTGGCTGTGGTTGGGTACAGGCACACTCAGCACAGACGACATCGACAGAAGCTCACATGCACAAAATGTGCGTTCAAACAGGGTCGCTCTGACCCAGAGGGCCATCAGCACCTCACCACTGGTGTGGTGCTTGATACTCACCCGTACCCACGAACTGGTACAAAACAGACATACTGACTCACTGTACCTCCGGAGCCCACAAGCAGATTCAGGCACACGGTGCCAGACACATACCCCTAAAACGGCACCCTGCAACTGCAGCTCCACCAGGGGCTGCCCCACCATCTTCGGGGGCTACTTGGGGATGGGCTGACGGTAAACCAGCATGTAACAATGCCCCGGTGTCAACCACCCTCAACAGGGGCAGGGCAGCTGGAACACCCACAGTGGTGCCAGTCACACACACAAGTACACACAAGTACACACACGTACATACACGCACACACACACACACACACGATGTACGCCACAAACAGGCAAGGGCTCAACACAGCCTGAATGTACTCAGCCTCGTCAGGTGCAGAGCCAAGACAAGAGCATGCACTAGGTGCCTTTCGGCAACGAAGGAAACAGGGTGAAGGTCAGCAGCCCGTACGCAGAACTCACAGCACCTCATGACTGCATAAGTAGCATGTTCCCAGGCTGGTCAGTCCCTTCCTGACCTGTGCGCACCGTCGTTGAAACATGCCCCCCCCCCCCTTCCTCCCCTCACACAGAAGTGTCCCTGTCCCACGCACATATATGAGGTGACCAAAGCGACAGCACGCACTAAGTACATGTCCACGTGCGCACACAATGTCTCACGGAGGCCCGATGGCACGGCGCCCTTTTGAATACATGGTACGTGCTTTACCAGGTTGCTGCGGTTCCGGCGGTATCCAACAGAAAGGTACCCATGGAAACATGTGCCACTGTGACGTGTCGAACCATCGACGCGTCTAACCATCAGTGTTGACCCTGGGGTTCGGGGCACAAGTTCCGGGTCGGCCTCCTGGCAGCGTTGGGGAGCTTTGGCTTCACCCCAAGTGCTGAGGAGGTTTGGTCAGTCGTGGACCAGATCATACAGAATTGGCGCTTCCGCTCTTGGGGGAGGGGGGGCTCAGTCAGTGTGCCGGTTGGTACTTCCGGGTGTACGCACTGAATTGGGTTTTAGGGAGAAACTTGTCTGCCTTAGCTTGTCCACAATCGACAGAGAAAAGTATGTTTGGGAGGTGGGAGTGGGACGGTGCTCCTCTGCTCACAAATGCTGCTTCTGCCTTTTGGCGACCCTCTCATGCCAGCGCCGGCATCCCGATGCAGTGCTCACCGCCACTGATCTGGAAACTGGACCACAGGGCCACAGGGTCGAGGATATCATCGGGGGAGAGGGGGGGCGGGGCATCCTGCAGCTCCCCCGCATCCACTGACCTCTTCCTCAATCTGATTGCGCCGCAGGTTGATGTTGGTGAGGATGCCGTTGCACAGCAGCACTGCGGCCACGCTCTGCGCACTCGCCGATGTGAGGAAATTGTTGGCCACGCTCAAAGTATGCACCGTGCGGTTCAACTCAAGGGCGCGGCACAGTGCAGCCACCCCCCGGTCCGTGACGTGGCCATTGTTGAGATTGAGCGTGCGCAGCGCCGTATTGTCTGGGAGTGCTGATGACAGTAATTTGCAGCTCACGTCCGTGTGGGTACACACGGTCTTGAGGGAAGCCTCGTCGTAGCTGCTCAGGCCTGAAGTGATTGGACGGCGAAACTACAGTCGCAAAGCAGAACCAGCTTACAAGCAGCCACTCAGGATGTGAGGGCAGGGCGTGCACTGGGGTGTGACGGCAAATAGACGGTTGCGGTCTATGCACAATGATGTGGTGTGACTTGACTTGAATTATTTTCTTGGGGAGGGGGGGGGGGGGCAAAGACATGGCTGTCTTGGTTGCAACTGAGGTCATTCATTAGAGCCATTGTGCAACATGCATTCGTGGGCGGCTGATGTGGCACTGGATGCACTGCCACGGCAACCACACGAGAGCCCCGTTCCTTGCCATATCAGCATGTGAAAAGGCCGCCTGTGTGCACGTGTCGGGCTACAGGAAAAACTCTGGCGCCTACTTTCCGCTGCAAAAAACCCAGTTTGGGGGGGGGGGGGGGCTGTAGACTGCCTGCCACCACAGGGCACCGCAGTGCCGCAAGTTCCGAGGAGGAACCGCTGGGTTTGCTGGCGGAATGTGACGGAGAAATGTTGTGGCTGTGGGTCAGATTCCACTTCAGTGCTTATTCTGGCCTTGTCTGGGAGCAAACGCCATCACGACACCGTCCCCATGCAATGCTCTGCAGCCCTATGCAAAAAGTTGCGAGACACCAAAAAGCTTCGCAGTTTCGCTGCACCATGCAGCACCTCCCCACCTGTACCCCATGACTTGTGCCCCCCTTGCCCTGATGAGTGTTTCCCCGAACTTCGTTCCGGGGGATGTTCGTTTTTGGGAGGTTTACGAAACACCTGCAGAACTCCTTAGGAAGGGATAGCCTGAGGACCGGCGACGGCTCATTAATAAAGCCGAAACGTGGACTGCATTCCTCACATCAGCCGCGGGCAAAGCCACACCCAAAGCTTGTGCCTACAGCTCATCCAGGGAATTTCTCCCGGTCTCTTTGCGCAAGCACCACCCGCCAGCCTCAGAGCTGGGGTTGCCCAGGGACAACTCCGCTAGGGAATTCTTCACTGGGGAATTCTTCGCCATCCTTGGAATTCCCACAGCTCAGAACGCGAAACCATCACATGGAGAGCCCGCAGTCCAGCCAAACGCATGCCCACAGGGGCCAGTGGGCGAGCCGGCAATCAGTGCCACAAAAAGGCTCTCAAACGGACACAGCGCCACAGCATGGTAATGGACCGCGTGTTCCAGAGCCATGCCACGAACGTGGTTCCAGTCTGCACATGGTTGTGCCTTGAATGCCGTACACTTCATCTGCTTGCAACGAGAGCATTCACAGCAGCTTCTGAGGAATTTTTGCGGGTCACAAAGTTGCCCATGGAAATGACAGTGCACTCTAGCGCAAGGCACGAGGTTTGTGCAAACTGCTCACACGCTTACACTACAACCATGGGCATAGTAAGACCAACGACAACGTCAAGCAAAGCCTTTCGTGGGCTGAGCCGGAGATCCGGTCGCCCTCTTTCCCCTTTCCCCAACTGCCTTCCCCAATGGCGTTTGTAACTGCAATAGGCGCTCTCAACCATTTTGCCAACCGCCTCCAGCGGCCTTCCTACACGCTCTGGACACCTCCATCTGGGCCCTGGGTCATGCCGAATCTGTGATAATCAGCAGCTCCCAGCCCGAAACGCATGGCATACCCTCAAGGGAATCCTGGAACTGCCCCCGACTAAAATCCAGGGAATCGAGGGTTCGTGAGCTTTGCCTGAGCGGGGCCATCGCGTTCTTGAGCATCGGTTGTGAATTGAGGCACAAGCCCTCAATCTGCTCCAAGTGCTCCTCCTCAAAGTCAGTGCAGCCGTGGAAGGACAAATCCAAGAGACTTGTGTTGATATGCATCGCCTACGGGGCGAGCGAGAGCGAGACATGCACAGGGGCACGGGCACAGACACAGGCACGAGTGCTGTGTCATGTACTGCATCAAGTGCTGTGTAATGTAACGCGTGATGTACAGCGCAGTGTAAAGTGCCGACGTCATGTGCGCCGTAACGTGCGGTTCCTTATCTGGCTTCTGCGACAAGGGCTCATGCAACTGCATAAATCTCCCAAGTTACTTTTGCCTGATGCAAGAGCAAGCGCCAGGAGATAATTCTGCAGCAGGGGATGCCTTGGCGGCTGTGCCCCTGCCCGTGGCTGGCGCTGTGGCACACACACAGGCCCGGGCCCGGGCAGAGGAACATGTCGTGGTAGGACCGAGCAGGGGCGGAGGTAGGGGCAGGGGTGCGGGCACGGGGCACGGGCAGGGGCAGGGGCACAGGCAAAAGGCTTTTCTGCAGGAGGAGCCGGCTCCAGTTGTTTTATTAGTGCTGTTCGGAACAGCGCAGGAACAGCGTAAACGATTGTTGGCAACAGCATTGGAAGAGCGTACAGATTTCCATATACTTGGTGGCACGATGTCATGGCGGAGAAAGACATCTTGAAGCCACAGACAACACGATCCACTCGAGACAGAGCACGTAGATCCTGTAACTGGATGCACCCAAGTCCAGTACAACGGGGGCAGCACACTGTCCAAGGGAACAGCGTAAAGGTTGTTGGGAACAGGGTCGGAACAGCAGAAAGCCACATCAGGAACAACGCCAATGTGACCGCCAATGGGAACAGAGTCCGGAAGGGTCGCAGGAGCACCTGCTTAAAGCAATGTGTACTCGCAGGGTCGATGTCATTGTACCCAAGAAGCAAATACTGCAGCACTCCGTTGCGGCACAGGAACTCCGCCATCGGCTCGCACACTGCGGAGGTGAGACGGTTGTGGGACAAGTCCAGACGTTTGAGGGCGGGGTGGTCCACGACGGCATTGGCCAGGAACTGCGCCCCGGCGTCAGTGAGGGCGTTCTTGCTGACGTCCAGTGCAGTGACGGACGTGTTGTCTTTGAGTGCGAGGGCGAGAGAGTTCACAAGGGAGTCGCTGTAGCCTTTGCCGGAAAAGTCCACGGCCTCGACGGTGTTGTCCCTTGAGACGCAGGATGGGCGCATAGGGGAGTGCGGGGGGCTGTGCCCGAGAGCGTGTGTGCGGCTGCGCATCACCATACCGGCGTGTGCGGGGCAGTCAGAGGGAGTGGAGAGGGGAGAGTGGTGACTTGGCCTTCCGGGACATGTTGTTGAGGAGTCGAGGCTGCACAAAGGGATCCCCCACGACCCCCCCCCGCCCCCCCTCGATCTGAATTGCGAATTACGAAACTGGGCGGCCCAAAACCGGGGCCCCAACATTTGCGGCCTGTGGCCTGGGGACCACATCACCATCGGATTCCTCTTCAGGGTAGGATTGACATTGTGGGTGGTGTGGCAGTTGACCTAAGTGACCATGTCTCTCTTGCGGCTGCGCCGCCCTTCACTGCATAGGCCGGTTCCATCGAGGAGGCCCTGCAGAGTGCCCCCCATCCGTTCTCTTGCGAGTCTACCAAAAGTAATCCCCACGACACCATTTTGAGGTATTTCCTCCGTAATTCAGTTTTGTCTCGTGTTGGCTCTGTGAAAACCTCTGATTCCGAACCTGACTTTGAGGTTGAAGTGGATCATGGATTTGATGCCCCTCTGATGGGCCTTTTGAGACGTCTTCTGAGGAACCAGACTGTGGGTCAGGGGTTGATGATGGAGATCACATCGCTTAAGGGGGGGGGGGGAGTAAATTTCGGCACCGTGTGTATGAAGCCAAAGAAGGGGGTACGAATTTTGGAGGAGGGTTATGAATTCTGGGGAAGGGGTTTGATTTGTAATTCGTCATCAAAGCCCACAATCGGCATCCCGCATCAGGTCGATCAGTGAGAAGGGTAAAGAGGACTGACTATCCTTCGATTGGGCTGGAGGTGGGGTACCTGATGGATGGCAGCACCGTCTTGAACTGCGCTGCGCTGTTCAGAGCAACGGCGCTCTGCAATCGGCTGACGGTCTCCTGAAAAACAACGCCATGTGTGGGGGTGGATACAGGGGCGCCATAGAAAATGTGCCGGGGGGTAAGGTGGTTCAGTCGGTGGTGAGCCATGCGTGAAAACATTAGTGCAGTTGAAGAGGACTGGGTGGGGCAAAAGATGAGAAAAGCAGATAAAAGAAACCGGCACACATCCGACACACTGGTACACATCCAATGCACAACTGGCGTGACAGACAGGCACATTCAGCACACAGATGCAACACACAGATCGGACCGGTCTAAGCGTTTATGTGTATCAAGTCAATGCGAGATACGTAGAAACATTTTTGGGATACCCGTTGTGTTTGCTTCATGGGTGCTTCCTGCAGTGCAAAGCAAAAAGGAATGATGTGAGGAGTGCACGCCAATCAAACCCCACTATCGTCCAGTCGTCTTAGAGTCCTGCAATCAGACCCCACTGTGGTCTTGTAGTCCTTAGTCCTACAGTCCTCTACTCCGTGAGATACACAGGGAATACACAAAAAAAATGTGTGGGTGGACACTGGCAACATAGAAGCATTCTTTGGCAAACACGGGATACATGTGGAAAACTTTTTGGGATGCAGACTCACGTAAAAACTGCACCCCATACACACATCCAACGCACCAGCCACATGTGACGCCAAAGAGTACGTCACACACACACACACACACACACACGATTGCGAGACAAACGGGCAACAACTCAGGTTCCGAGTGTCAGAATCCTCATCAGTTGGACGTCAAACAAGACAGGGCATGCCCGACGCCAATAGGTGCCTTTCTGCAGTACAGGGGACAAGACGGGTACATCCTGGACCAGGGTCAGTATGATGAGTCAGCCTCTGGCAGCGTCGCTGCAGCAGAGGCCTGCGGCAAACAAGAAAGGCTTACAGCCCAGACTGTCACCCCTCCACCCGACCCTCCTTGTACCCTGCACCGCTTTTAGCGTCGACGAGGCCTTTGGAGTCACCAGTTACAACAAACCAGCATTGTCTGGGGTGTGTGTACAGGGGGTGGAAAAACAGTAGGCAATCGAGTCAGCATGCACCATCATTGGTGCATTACACACAAACATTGTCTGTGGGATCACATCTGCAGTTGCATTAATCGGTGCATCCTGGCACCATTGATCCCCTCGACGGTGAGGCTTTCTGGTAGCCTCCATGAACTATATGCATCCCCCGCCCAGAAAGCATGTTTGTTCAACCAGCGTTTAATGACAGCTACTACAATGCATCGCTTTGCAGGCACATGGTATGACAGATGATGTAGTACTTTCACTATTGCCTTCACAAAGTGGGGACTGCCGCAATATGCTTTGTGAATGGCGCCGTGCAGTGCACGCATTGCTGTAGTTCTTTTGAAACCAGACAGTAACACAACCTGGAGCCAGGCTGCTGCACTCAGGATTTGCCCACACCAGGATGTAGACCAATTTGATGTGTTTTTGGGCACTCCTGTCAAAATACCAGGCAGGTAATCTCGGTTCGATCTGTGAGGGGTTTTGAGCAGTGCGTCTAGCTTAAGTGACCATTCAGGCGTCAACGGTGCAGGTTCAGCAAAAGCAGTCCCCCCTAGTCCCCCCTGCCTCTTCCGAGCCCAAGACCATCACTACGCCTACTGCCTTAATCACACTGTTGCAGCAGGAACCTGTGCATCTGTGGACCTTTTTACTAATGCATTCGCAGTCCACATCCAGGTGCTAGCTCGATTTCAGAACCTCTCTCACTGTCTGTACCACGTCTGCTCCTCTGTGCCTAGGGAGGCGTCGGTAGAGAGGAGTATATTATCGCGGAACTGACACATACTTGTGCGCCCCCACCTCCCATGCCATACTGGCCAGCCTTCTGTGGTCACCTCCAGCCTGCCCAGGCTCCTGAACTTGCCTCTCCCCGTGTATGTCGCCCACACCGAGTGCAGGTCGGCCTCTTGGGCCGAAAAGGGGCCTCCCATCGGGATACAGTTTGTTCTGGCCCAGAGGCTTCCCGTGCTGTAGCAGCCATTATTATGTGTCAGTTCGTGCGAAACAATTTTAACTAGGTCGTCATGACTGATGTAGTGGAAACTACCACTTGCTGCTTTTCCTGCTCTGTCCATCTTTGTGTGTGCGTGGTGTACACTCCAGGTTAATTCTTTTGCTCTCCACCGTTTCCGTGCTATTAGCCACTCACTGCCGGCTTTCAAGTGCTCCTCAATGGTTCCTGGCTCAATGTTGTTGAACTGTTCTTTACAGTCCAGTTCTGCAATTGGAGGGAAACCATTTTCTGCACACCAGTGAAACCAGGACGCCATTTCTGTGACACACACACACACAGGCAGGCAGGCAGGCAGTGGGTAGTCCTGCCACCCACCAACACTGTGGAACGCGACAGCAGCTAAGGCCATACCTCCGGGAGGCCGTTGTCGCGCAGGTCCAATTTGAGGAGGGTGTCATTGATCTTCAGTGCCTCAAGAATGAGCAGCGCGCCCTCGTTATTGATCTCATTCATCCGGAGCGAGAGGCTCGTGAGGGTGGTGTTATGCCGCAGCATCTCCGCAAAGGCCTCCGCTGGGGCCATGCCCTCAATGATGTTGTTGTTGAAGGTGAAGGTGCGGACAGTTGTGTTGTGCGTCAGCATGTCGGCGATGAAGCAGGCGCCCTTGGTCGCGACATGGTTGTTGGACAGGTTCATGGACGTCACCGTGCTGTTGTGTCGCATCGCCGATGCCAGGAACTCCGCCCCCTGCAAAATGCAAAGAGCAGTGAGCGCAGGGAGGGGCTAGGCTGAAACGTGCAGACCTCGCCCCAGACACCACAGAAAAGGGCTCCTTGACGAAAAATAGAAAACATCTTGTTGATGTGCATTTGACCCGACAAATGCGCACACCGACACGCAGAAAGCAACCCGGGCACTACACACCGCAATGTTCCAAATCCAGTAGTACATCCATCTGAAGTGGAGGTAAAGAGAAGACCTATGAACCTTCACCCGCAGTCGGCACTTAATGAATAAAAATGGCCAGTAAATGCCCGCAGTTGGCGGTTAACCGCCGGCCCAAAGGCCTGCCTTCAGGGGACCATTCCGGAAAAACTAAAAAAGGAATGTCATTGTTACCGACAGCCCTGTCCAAACCAGAAAATGATCAACGCAGCGTGGCGATCAGTATGAGGGGCAAATACGTCGGAAGCCCCTCCACCATGTGGCCTTCTGTCCACTTTTGGTTTTGGGGGGGAGCCGCGTAGTAAACCATGATCCCCTGGCCCCCTGTGTGCCCTTCAATGCGGCTACATTCCAATATCCTTTCGACAAGGGACTACAGCCCAGCAGTGGAAGTGGGCCAAAGGCCCACTGGGAGCAAGGGTTGCCATAACGCTGAGCAAGTGTGGGGGGGAAGAGCACAGCATATCATGACTCACAATGATCGCCACATCACACTGATCACTTTGAGGTACAAATGTAGGGGCAACAAACAGATTTTTTTTTGGGGGGGGTCTGGTGCCAATGATCATGTTAGGCCCAAGCCCAGCTGCGTTGGGCAACTGAATGTGGCTGAAGGCCAGGGAGGTGGGGTGCGGCAGTGGGGGGGCGTCGCGTCAGGATATCGAAGGGTCGCCCCCCCCTCCCCCTCCCGGGAAATTCTAAATCTTGAGTTGTTGTAGGGACATGCCTGGCCTAAAAGGGGTATGCCAAAGGGCACCTACGAGGAAGAGAAATGGGAAATGAGGCATCGGGTCCCCTCAAGCATTGACGTGGGCGGAGGTAGGAGGGAGGGGTCCCGACATATCATACCTCAAAAGAAAATCAACGCTGATCATTTTGAGGTATTTGGCTGGGGCAAAGAGATTTTGTTGAGAGTTTGCTCATACATAGAATCCGCAAAGCCAAGATACTCTTTAACAGTCGGATCATTGACACTGATGGAATGGAGTCACTGCATGCACGTACAGGGAGGGGGAAAATGTCGCGCGGGGTCTATTTCGCGGGGGTTAAATTTCGCTGTAGTTTTGCGGACCTGGCTGCGGTGCACAGCTCGTGATGAGGGTCCAGTCGATCTCAGGTTTGGGCAGGTGCTGGAGCCTTTTCACTTCACACCCCTGGCAAGGGCACCTGTGACTCCTTGCACGGGAGATGCTGGGCCGCACGCACAGCCGCTATGATAAGGGGAAACGATGTTGAAATCGGCGGCTCTTATTTTCCCTCAAACAAACTTCACAAACACCGTCAACGACGACCAACATCTCACTCTAAAAGCAAAGAAACCGACGGATCAAAAGACCGACTGCCGACAACTGCAACGGTACCCACCAACCGCCCTTAATTTCGCGGTCTATTTGAGCAACAACAGTTCCCACGCGACTTAGACCCGCGCGAAAGTTTCCCCCTCCCGGTAAGCAACGTGCTATCGACGCAAGCACGCACGGACGCACGCGCGCACTCACCAACATTCACGTGGACTACACGGGGAGACAGAGGGAAAGAGTGACGAGGGCGTGCCAGGCCTCACAGAACGGCTCCGATTTTGTTTCTGTTCCCGTTCTGTCACGTTTTGCGCACTTTTTCCGGAAGGGCTTTCGCTCGCATTGCGCGCGGCTGCCCTGCGGCGCCTCAAGCCTGCGCCACGGACACACCTGATCGGCCATGTGCTGCGACACTACGTTGCTGATGTCGATGGCCGTGAACTCGGGGCTGTTGGCCTCTGCACTGACGAGCAGGTCCTTGATGTACTTTGGCTGGCGGTTGTACTGCGTGTAGTATGCGATTGCGTCCACTTTCTCCTGCGACATCGGGTTCTGGTCCACGAAAATGTTGAGAATCTCGTGCCGGGCCTTGACGAGGGCGATGAGGCTGTCGGCCCCGGCGTCCGTGATGCGGTTGTGGGACAGGTCGAGTTGGGTGATGAAGCAGTGGTGCGAGAAGAGCTTGCTCAGCACCGCACACCCCGCGTCCCCGACGCGGTTCTTGCAGAAGCGGAACACGCTAAAGAATGAGAAGTCCATCAGTGCCAGTGCCACGACCTCCGGCGCCTTGTCGTACCGGTGGTCTTGGTAGTCCCAGCCCTCGAAATCGGAGTACGCCGACATGTCCAACACCTGAAACACCGCGCACCGTGCACGGCGTCGAGGAGGCACGGCCCTGAGCAGGCACCCTCACCCATCCCTCACACTGTCCATACCTCGACCTCATACCCCCCCCAAATCAGAGTGCGAGCTGTGGGTGCCGAAGTGGGGGTGCAATGCTATTCCCGCAAACGTCGTCATATCTGGGCAACTTCAGGATACACCTGGAACGCTCTGGAATACACCTGTGAAGCTCTGGAACTTTCCTAAGAAGCTCTGAGATACACCCAGCAAGCCCCAAAGCCCCTGGGCAATTTGCTATCTGTTTGCGGCACCGTTCAGGAGCAGACTCGGAGTGGGAGCCTGCTGATGCATAGGCAGCTTGTCATCGGGTATCTCTAATAAGAGTTTGGAAAGAAACGGCCTACTCAGTGCGAGACACAAAAATATGAAATCATCGCACAGGAACAATTTCATTCGGCAGTCCCCCCATCTATGTCCAATGTGAATTGCATTACAAACATCCAAGAAGTAGCACTAGATGTGGAAGCGAGCAACAATGTTAGGCACACGGCTCGCCTAGCCCCCACAAAAACAAGGTTCAATTGGCTATGGTTCCAATTGTGCACAAGCAGTGTCCAGGTGCTGCCGGAATTCCTTGCCAAGCAGCCAAAAGGTTCTACATTACTAATACGGGTAGGCTGCCCTTCCAGCGCGCTGCAGAGCCCACCGCACACACCGCAGGGCAAGTACCCACATACGCCCCACATGCACCGCCCCACACCCCCCTCCATGCCCTCCAACTCGGCTCGCCCAGAAACCCCGTTTTCCCCCTGATGGGAGGTCCCACATGCTGCCATTCAGAGTGCTCTGCAATAGCACCTTGGGGCAGCCGCTCACGGCTGTTGGGAGGCAAATGGGAAAAGGGGGTGTTGGGGGTCATTAGGGGGAGGTACGGGGGGGCCACTCTGTGTCAACTATCTGGCCACTGGAAAGGACGGCGAATATTTGATGGTACCATCTTCGGGTTGCGGTCTGGCGCATGAGAGATTTGCAGTGCATCCTGCCACAACTCTGTACCATCAACCGAAGGTTTGGGTAGCGCCCGCTAACAAACGACAGGTGGTGACACAAACATCAAGACGCCAGACGTCGCGTGCACATCACGAAAGCCAAACTCACTGATGGACAGAGCACAGAGGTCAAGGGTACACCTGCGGAGCCTCTTTGCCGTCCATGATATTGATGAAGCGCGATTTGAGGTCGGGTGCGTAGCGGTTCGCCATGGTCAGTACGGAGGTGCGCTTGAAGGTGGTGCGGCTGCAGCGGCAGCCCTCAATGTCCAAGTGCACCAAGTGGCTGCTCTGCTGCACGCGGTTCATCAAGAACCGACACCCCTCGTCCCCCAAATTATTGTATGAGATGTCGAGCGATGTCAGGTTCTTGTGTACCCCCAGCACTTCAGTCAGGGCCTCGCATGTGTCGGGCCCCAGGTCTCTGCAGCGACTGAGGTTGAGGTGGGTCAGCGTGTAGTAGTTCTGGTACAACATTTTGCACAGGCTTTGGATGCCTTCAAACGTGATGTCGTTGTCCGAGAGATTGAGAGACGTGACGGTGTAGTTGTTCTCCTGAGAAAACGGCACTTGCAAGGCGCCGCACAGACCACTACCAGCCCCCACTCCGCTTGCGCACATGACCAACTCGGCCACCCTCAGTCCGGATCAGGCCCCTGCTTGAGCTGGGCTGACGAAAGGCTGCCCTCATGCCACGATGCCTGGAGTGCAGGTGGTCATGAAACCCTCATAAAATTCCGAGTTGGTCGACTGCACTGCAGGGGGTTTGAATTCTCGAAAATTTCCGACTTTTTTCGAAAATACACTGTTGTGCGAAAATAGTGCTGGCCCCTGGGGTGTAGAGGGGGGTTGGGGTGGGGGGCGTGCCCATCTGTCATCAAGTTCCCATCAAATATGCCAAAAGCTGATGTGCGGGCTAAAAGCTGGGAATTTGATTGGCAATTCAGACATGCATGCCCCCCCCAACAGGAGGGACCACTGCTCGGGTCGATACGACCCAGGGGACCCCAACATACATACTATTGCAAGGGAAAACGCGCACAACTCAGGTTCCGAGTGCCAGAATCCTCGTCAGTTGGGTCGAGAGAGAGAGTATGTCCGACGCCGATGGGCGTCGATCTGCAATACAGAGGACAGGGCGGGATAAGAGGATATATTACTGCACCCCTCTCCCCTTAAATTTAGCTAACAAGCAACAACAAGCAACAACAACAAGCACGTCACCGTTCCGTTTTGGCCATTGCCCCTTCCCATCGCCTCGGGCTTGACTCTACTTTAGCCATCCTAGAGCCTAGGTGGTGCCCTTGCCAAATCCAAGTTTTGAGCCAGAAACTCACCGGTGGCGGCCCGGGGCGGTGGCGCCAAGTCGCGAGGTGCCCTCCCAAATCTGCGCGGTTTTGGGCCAAAAACAGCCATTTTTCGCCCAAAATAGCCCCAAACCCGGGCAAAACGCCCAAACGAAGGGAAACGGTGGCTACACTACACGTGCGGCTTGACTTTGCCGTGTCAAAGAGCCCTCCAGTGCCCTTCAACTCCACGATATGTCCGAGAAACGGCCCAAAAAGGTGCCAAAAAGCCCCAAAATCTGCACAATGTGCACCAACACCCCGAAACCAAGCACGGGCCGTATCTTGGGCTACGTGGCTCAAAATCCGATTCCGAGGGCACCTAGTCCACCCGCAACCCCCCACTTTTTGTGGTTTCCACCCCTCGGAATCGCCCAACGAGACGCCTAGACCCCCGTACCAGTGGTCACTTGGTGGAGCCGGAGGGCAGCCCAGCCCGCGCACGGTTGGGGCCAATGGTGGGTCCACTAGGGTCCCCGGGGCGAAAAAAATGATTTTTTTCAAAGTTATTCCTAGACCACTTGGGATGCTCAAACAAGTGTTTTTAGCCCGTTTTGAGCCCGTGGTGACGCGTTTTGGCCTATGGAAAATCCCAAAATGCCTTGAAAATGGGCTGTTTTGGGACCAAAAATGGGTCTAAAATGCGTACCAAAAATGGGTCTAAAATGGGTCAAAAACGTGTTTTTCCAAAAGTGATCCTGAACCATTCGGGATGCTCAAACAAGTGTTTTTAGCCCATTTTGAGCCCGTGGTGATGCATTTTGGCCCATGGAAAATCCCAAAATGCTTTGAAATTGGGCCGTTGTGGGACCAAAAATGGGTCAAAAATGGGTCAAAAACGCGTTTTTCCAGAAGTGATCCTGGACCATTTGGGATGCTCAACCAAATGTTTTTAGCCCATTTTGAACCCAATTTAACCCAGTTTAGCCCCTTGTGCCACATGTATGCACCAAGTTGTACTCTTCGCGCGTACTTTAGAGCCGTATGGTGGAGCCACCGAGAGTTGGGGAGAGGGGTGTAGATAAGAGGATATATATATGTCCGAAAACCTGGGGGGGGGGGGGGGGTCATTGGCCCTTTTCGGTGGTTTTGATGGTTTCGGGTCCGGGGCGGTGGAATTTTTCGAGAATTATGGGGTGTTGAGGGTAACCCCCCCTATTTTGAGGGTGCCTGATTCATTTCTGAAGTTTTCAGCACATGGTTTGACGATATGTTTGAGAAAATCTGGATTTTGTTGAAATTTTGGCCATTTTCGGCTGCTAGTGCCACGCTGGTGACAGGGGCCCAAATTGCAATATCCACGTCACCGGCACCGCTTTTTGTAGGTTTTTGGTGGGTTAGGCACCCCCCCCCCCCTATTTTGGGGGTGGGGAATCCATTTTTGAAGGTGTTGGGGTGTGGTCTAATGGTATGTTGCGGCTATTCCCGCCTTTTTTCTGTCTGTTGCATGTTCTTGGTGCCTAGAGATTGACAAATCCAAACGCAACCCGTGACCATCCCGGCCCAATTTCTCAAACATATCGTCCCCTACCCCACCCCAACCCATACATCTCTGAAAAGCCCTTTCCAACATTGTTCCGAAAAAGTACAATACACCCCCCTTCCGGAACACCATGCTCCGTAAAATCAACCGACACTGTACGGCACGCCAAAACAGGGCAGCGAAACCCTGCGTAGACCTGCTGAAAACCCCCGAACCTCGGACAGTCCCGGCCGAATTTCTCAAAAATATGGTCACCTACCCCCCCCCCCCCCAACCCATACATCTCCAAAAAGCCCTTTTCAAGGCCATTTCAAAAAGGTATAATATAACCCCCCCTACTAGACACGTAGCAACGGGAAAAAGGCCAACACTGGCAAAAATCCATCAAAACCATCAATCACCCCCCCCCCCAGGTTTTCGGACATATATATATATATATATATATATATATATATATATATATATATATATATATACATATATATATATATATATATTATATATATATATATATATATATATATATATATATATATATATATATATATATATATATATATATATATATATATATATATATATATATATATATATATATATAATATATATATATATATATATATATATATATACATATATATATATATATATATATACATATATATATATATATACATATATATATATATATACATATATATATATATATATACATATATATATATATATATATATACATATATATATATATATATACATATATATATATATATATACATATATATATATATATATATATACATATATATATATATATACATATATATATATATATACATATATATATATATATATATATATGTATATATATATATATATATATATATATATATATATATATATATATATACATATATATATATATATATACATATATATATATATATATATATATATACATATATATATATATATACATATATATATATATATACATATATATATATGTATATATATATATATATATATATGTTATATATGTTATATATATACATATATAACTTTCTGGGTTTTGGCACTTTTTGGCACTTTCTACAACTTTTGTGTGTGCAAACTTTCCGTGTGCAAACATGTCGTCACCTGGGGGGGTGTATGTGTATACTTTTTGAAATCTGCAAGAAAACGCCGTTTCAGAAATGTATGGGTTTGGGGGGGAGGGGTTGACATTTTTCAGCGCAGCACAACACATGGGACGGTGCACACAAACACGGCACTGCACCGTTTATCCATTTTTATTCAGAATCACTGTCACTGTCAGCATTGCTTTTTTCAGGCAGGGCGGTGACCCCATTAGGGCAGACATCCCCCTGTTTGTGGACAGGGACATATTTCAATGCATGTGGCCATGTTGCGAGGCCTTGATGGGGTGCGTCTTTCGATCCCAAAACTGGGCAGCAAAAGTGGTGGCCTCAGCGGTTGTCAGAATGTCATGCTCCTTGTGGGAGCATGCAGGTGGCTGTGAGCGGGAGGTACGGGGCTTTTTTGCCTGGCTACCAGGCTCATGCCGAGCAACCTGCACCCACCTTACACCCCCAGAGCGAGCCCTTTTGCGCGTCAAAGGCTTTTGTGGTGCATCCGGGGAAGCAACAGCCCGTGGCGTGAATTTGTATGAAGACATGGCAGCTGCCTGTTGACAAAAAGAGGCAGCAAACAACACAAGCATCGTCCGAAATGGACGAAAATATCAGACATGTCGTCAGTCCAGCATGCAGACCTGGGGTGTTCCAAATAGCCCTTTTCAAGGGCTTTCCGAATATACCCCACATACCCCTACCTCCGGAACACTCAGTTGGCACAAATGAGGCAACAATGGCACCGACCCCCGAAAACCCAGAAAGTTGGCAGGTTCGGTACCGTCCCCGAGAGATATGTATATGTATATATAGAAAAAAATATATATACCTTACAATGATCCTCACAGGGTGGAGTAGAGCATGATACCCTGAGAAATAATTTGGCTACGCAACCCGTGCCATACTGAGGAGCAATGGCAAGCAGGGGAAAAAACAAAAAGCATTACGCAACAACAGACACCTTCGGCGCCACCATTGCCATGGCCAAACCCGTCTATTGCTATGGCCACCATTTGTAACGAACTGGGCCCGCAGGGCACAGAGGGAGGGGAAAGGGGGCTCATATGGAAGCCGAGGGGCTGCCCCCCCGGTGCCCCCTGCACTTCCCCGAAACCCGACATTTTTTTTACCCCCCCTCCTGCGCGGTTTCCAGCAGCCCCCCCAGCTACCCCTCACGGCGCGGCTGTTGAGGTCCAAAACCAGACTTCTCTCCCTCTCAGTGGAGAAGTGCTGCAAGGGGGATGGTTCGAGGCGCTCGATGCGTGATCAGAGTCCTGCTTCGAGCCCCCACCCCACCCCAGGTCCGCCTCTGGACTGTTCCCACGCGGAAATCACCGCGGCCCCCCACGGCAGCTCACACGACAGGTCGGGGACACGCACCAGCGCCGTTGCCAAGATGGACGCGGATGTGTCGTCGAGGGGTCGGTCATGCACGTCGGCGGAGTACGAGAGGTCAACGTCTTTGGGGCACTCCTTTGAGCCGAGGAGGGGGATGAGGTTGCGGAGGTGGCGGGGCTCGTGGTTCAGCTGGCGGCCTTGGGCGACCTGGAACATGAGGACCTCCTCGATCTCGTTGCCCTCCAGGAACAGCTCCTGCAGTGAGGGGTTGGCAAGGAAGGCGTTCACAAAGGCCTTCCCGCAGTGCCGGAGGCGGTTGCCGCTCAGGTCCACCTCCACTAACGTCGTGTTCAGCAGCAGCATGTCCGCAAAGTCCGCGCCCTCCGCGTCGTCAATGTTGTTGGCGCGCAGGACGATGGACGACAGCCCACGATTCACCTGGGGACATGGCGTGAGGCGTGAGGGGGACATGAGGGAGACATCCGGGAACGGGGGGCGGGGAGGGGGTGTAAGGAGGCCACTCCTTACACTCCATCACATCACATCACATCCTGAGTACTCCCCAGCTCTACCCATGGGCTGGGTGCCGGCTGCGAAGCCCCGGACGACAGGGCCCGGGCACTGCCCTAGCGGCAGTGTAGTAACAGTTTCGGGTGCGCGCACACCCCAGTGCCAAGCACCATCCCCGGGGAGCCCGCGGCCCCTTGTACCGGCCGCCTCGGCCCTGGAAACGCTCAGCGATCCCTAGCGAGGACGGCTGACCCAGCCTCCCCCTCCTCTCCCCCAGCCCCCCCCCCCCCCCTGCACACAGGGCCCTCTGCGGAGCTCTAGCATGCGCCTCCCCCACGCTGAGCGCCCCCCTGCCGCGTGCCACCACCCGTGTGCGCCCCAATTGACGCCCACCCCACGGGGCACCGCACCCGAGCGCGCGCCCACACACAGGGCCCTCTGCGACGTGGGGTTCCCGGGGACCTGAAGCCACGGGGACGTGAAGTTGCTGGGACCCGAAGTGCGGGCGAAAGTGTACCATTCAGGGAGGCCCTTCCCGCAGAGGAAAAAGTGTCGTTGATGTGCACGTGACCCAACAAATGCGCACACGCAGAAGGCAACCCGGGCACTACCCACCGCAGAGTCTCCAATCATCCAGCAATACATCCATCCGGTCCATTTGTCATCGGTAAAATCTGAACCTCCACCCGCATGCGGTACTTCATGAAAAAAAAATTGGCCATTAATTGCCCGAAAATTCTTGTTGCAACCGGGACCCCTTGGGGTCATTTTTGTCAAGTGGTGCCCGCACACTTTGGCGGGCCCACGCACGTTTGCATCCTTGAGTCAGCGTCAGCGGGCGTGTGTATGCGTGTACCAGTGGGTGTGCGCGCGTCTGTATGATGACGTCAGCGGGTGCACAGGCGTCTTAGCGGGCACGTGCGCGTTTGTATGGTGGCGTTGTTTGGGTTGAGGGGGGCAGAAGTTCCTGGTAATTCAGTCACCATTTGGCGTGTGAAAGAAACAAGATGGGACTTAAGTGGAGGTTGGTAGAACTGGGAAACCAGGTGTGGTCGTTGGGAGGGATCATTGGCAGATGCACGGGGACCTGAACGGCTGCGGCATTGTGGGGGCGAAAGTGAGGGGGGGCATTGAAACCTTCAGGGCCTGCGCCAGCCACTTCACGCCCGACTCGATTTTGTTGCCGCCGAGGTCCAAGTGCTTAAGGGTGTTATTGACAAGGAGCATGTCCGCCAGAAAGTGCGCCCCGACCTCCGTGATGATGTTGTTGGGGAGCTCCAGCGATGTGATGCAGGTGTTGCGCTGCAGCGCATCGCTGAGGACGCGCGCGCTCACATCGTCGTAGTAGCGCTGGGACAAGTGCTCGTCAAACTTGAGGGCCACGAGGTCAGGGTCGTTGGCGCGGACCGGCGCAATGAACTTTTTGAGATTGAGGGGCTGGCGGTTCAGCACCAAGGCCCAGTCCAGCTCGATCAACATGTTGTCCGAGGCGCAGTTGCCTCGCAGGTTCAGCTTCGTCAGGTAATTGTTATGCTCTGTCAGCACCTGGTACACCAGACAATGAAAGGGCGTGTCTGCCTGCCGCGCGGACGACAGTAGTCCTCTGTGTCAGAGTTGGGGGATTAATCTGCTTCCCGATTTGTATGTCCCTGATTCGCGAGTTTGCGGTAGGGAATGCGCTCTTTTGGGGGGAGCGGGGAGTTTTCCGGGTGAGAGTGGACTGTCTGTCCCACTGCTCACAATTGCAGCATTCTGCCGCCGTCACTGCCCAGCCAGCGCTGACAGGCTTTACATTCACACCCCTCCATCAATTACCAAACGAGGATGAAGGAGGACAATTGCCCTGTTGGACACCTTGCGTCTGAAAATTGTCACAACATGCCCAACTGAGGAGAATGCTTGTGTTTGGAGCATGCTTGTGATGTTCTTATTTCGTCCTTCATCGGGAGGACGTAGGTTGGATGCCTTTCAACAACACAAACGGCCTGCTGTTCCCTTGTTGCATCCATCCACCACATGCTCATATGTTGCGGAAAAAGAATACACTGGTGGCTGCGATGGTGGCGAAAACTTACTGTTCTCAATTCGTAGTTGCTATGTGGGAACAACAAATATGAGTGACCGGAGTGGTAGTTGCGATCGCAGTTGCGATCGGGGTCGCATTGGAATCGCAAACACGACCGGAGTCATAATTGTGATCGATGCAATACTGGGCTGTGCCCAAGGTAGCCCACATACAGAACGCTTCACCGTAACGCATTTTATCGCACCTCGTCACTGAGGAAAGCAATTTCTTGTGGAGGAAACCATCGCAGTGCGACGGAGAGAAAATTATGGTTTGCAGTTAACACAATTCTCAGATTGTGAAGTTTGGAGGGGGTCCTACCACAGTTGATTTGGGACCCGCAACACAGGGCCACGGGGCTCCGGATCACCAGGCGTTCCACTTTAGTCGCACGCTGGATTTCCACACATTCTGCCCATGGTGTCGCGGCAGAGAGGGGGGGGGATCAAAGGTTGCCGAGCCATGGAGATACCAACCGGTGAGGTGAGGCGAGGTGAAGTGAGGTGAAAATCTGAGTGCGTCGCAAAGCACCCTTATGATCATCATGATTATCGGGTCTCCTGCCACACCTCCTCCAGCAAGGCCATCCTCCTGGGCCAGCCCGCTCGGAGGGACCGTGTTCCAACCCGGCTACCACCTGAGGCGACTCGACTGAGCCTCTGCGGCTCATACCACTCACACGAGCTGGGCGCCGTGGTCTAGGAGGGGAGCGGGGCTGGGGCTGACGAAGAGCAGGCACATGGACAATACCTCCACAAATGCCTGGCAGCCCGCGGCCCCGACCACGTTCCCGAACAAGTCCACCTCGTCCAACGCCGTGTTGCCCTCCAACATCCACGCCAACTGCCGGGCCCCCTCGTCCCCGATCCGATTGTTCCTCAGCTTCAGTACCTCCGTCGTCCGGTTCCCGCGGAGCACGTCAGCCAGCGCCTGCGCCGAGAAATCGTCCAGGTACGCGCTCAGCGACTCCCCGTCCTCCGCCTCTTCGCTGTAGCTCAGGTCCACAAGGCGCAGGGACTGTGTCAGGTCCTGCGCACGCAGGGCCTCCACGGTCCGCTTGAGCAGCCGTGGCTGTGTATTCAGTTTGACGGCGCAGTAGAGTTCGTTGAGGTGCTCCCCCGTCAGTGTGGTATTGCCGTCCGCGTTGAGCAAGTCCAGGGTATCGTTGCGCCGCAGGGCCTGTGGCAGGGATGCGGTGGAGCGCCAGCGCGCGTGTGTCGGGGGCGGTTAGGGAGGCCGTTGGAAGCGGTTGGCAAAACGCTTCGGGGTGGTTGCTCTCAGCGGGTGGGTCACAGGCTACAGAGGGGTCCCGCCGCCCCTTCCAATGCACCCCTGACCCGTAGTACAGAGACCCGCGAGAGCTAGGCATACCACAGGGGCCTGTGCAATGAATGGGCATTGCAACATTCCCCGCTTGCGTCCCTCTCTCTGCGTTGGGCCCGGATTTGCCACCAGGATCCGCCAGGTCAGTCGTGATGAGAGCAGAGCTGCTGGGACCAAATAAAACTTGGTTGAGCAACACTGACGACTAAAAATGACCACATGAAAGGTGCTCACGCAAAGCACATCACCGGGCGTCAGCCAACCGAAAGACCCGGACAATTCGCCAAAACATTGGAGACGCCCGACATTGTCCACTGCTACAAACCTGTCCGGCCGGTGGTGGGGCCTGCAGCGCAAGCGACATATCGATGAGACCGGCCAACCCACGGCGGTTACCAGCCCACTGCTGTTACGCATCAAAGAATGACCTCAGAAGGTGTTGTCATTGCACCCTCTCCCCCCGCCTCGCGCACTCCCATTTCGCGACCCTGTACAATGTATGGACCCAACGCTCTTCCACAGAAACCCTGGGGGTAGGCGCACCTGGATCATCCGCAGACAGGCTGGCGGACCGAGGTCGTTGTCCCCAACATTCAACTGCTGCAATGTGCTGTTGAACTCCAGCATCTCGGCCAGAGCCATTCCCCCGTCATGTTCTATGTAATTGTCCGCCAAATTGAGGCTCGTCAGCACGGAGTTTAGACGCAGCGCATCCGCAAGCGTCGCCAAAGACACATCCGTCAAGTGTGTCCGTTGTAGGTCCAGCTCCAGCAGCGTGGGGTCGTTGCCCAGGACGCGCGGGAGGTAGCCCTTGGCGTAGTCCTGGTGCCGCTGGGCCGCGTAGATCAGAAACTCGACTTTGTCGCGCGCCGCAGATGTGGTGGCCATGGCCTGCGCCAATGCAGGGTTTGTAGGCACATCCAAGGCCTTGGCTGTTGCCTCCCGTGGGCTACTGCCTCGGCCACTTCCCGGGCGCTCGTCCACACCACGGGGCTGGTGACTGGCCACAGCCAACGACATTGCAGGGGAGCGCCGGAGGGCGACTGCGAAATGTACAACCCCGCACCAATCCCCAGAGCCAAGCAGACAAAAACTCTGCAAAACAGCGTTTGGGGGCTTTAGGCACAGCCCCAGGACTGGCACTGCACACACAACCATACACACACGCGCGTGCGCGCGATGTACGCGACAAACACGCACTGTGTCAAAGCAGCGCGAGCGTACAAGTTCTTGTCCGGTACGTGTCAGCATGAACAAAAGCAGTGCATGACACGCACTAGGCGCCTCTCTGTAGCGAGGACAGCATGGGATGTGCAGCAGCTTCAGTGTGCAGTCCTCCGGTGCAGCACCTGATGAGTGCAATCAATGTTACGTTTATGCCTACCACCGAATTGGGTTAGGATTCTTCACTGCTCCCACAGTCCTCACCCCAAGGAACGGGACAATCAGATGAACCTGAGCACAATTCTCCAGGTTAGCTGTCTGCCTGATGCCAGGATTAGCCTGCCCACGGGGGCAACCGCCTTGTCCCACCACGCAGCCAGCACCCACAAATTGAGATGGATGGGAAACATTCAGATTCATGATCAACCCGTTGCCGGGTTGATACACACATACCACTACTGCCAGCACTACTACCAGCCAGCACCAGCAGGCAGTCAAAACTAGTGACACACACGCACACTCGCGCGATATAAGCGACAAACAGGCAGTGTATCAAAGCAGCCTGATGACACACGCGCGTGTGTATAAAGCAGACAAACAGAGCAACAAAGCGGTTGTCTGAGTGCGGATTTGCCTCATCGGGCCACAAACAACAAAAATTGCGCAACGAGGTGCCGTGTGGCAGGTAACCCTCCTATGCATGATGTGGGTGGCTCCCAAGTTCCCAAGTTCCCGGTTCCCAATGCAACCGTTTTAAGCAGTGTCGGCCCTCGTTTCAGAAATTCCCAAAGATCAATCGAGATCCTCAAAGGTTTTCCAACGGCAGTGCAAGCAGCAAAATCACTGGGTCAAACGTCGATAGTACCCTGGTTTTGGGGTATAAGCATACCCCATCATCAGCTCTGGCAAAGAGAGAAGTTGTTCGATGCGAAATCCAAACAGAAATTCCAAAATTCACATAAGTTTATTCACAGTGTAGCTCAGCATAAAATCCTTTGTTCACCAAACAATCAGAATCAAAATTCTATTGCCTTCGGCAAGGCACCTCAAAGAGGGGAGAGGGACGACCATTTCTGAGCTGTTGAGGCTGGAAAACTGCATAATAGCAGGTTGTGCCCCAGACTCCTTGGGAGCCCCCCCCCCCCCACACCCAAATAGGGTGAAAACTACATAAAGAGGGCATTCGTCTATCAGCGTCCGCCGGCCTATGTACAGAGGCAGAGGGGCGGGGAGGTGGGCCGAGTCGAGTTCAGGCGCCCGTGGCCTCCCCTACAAGCCCCCCGCCTGTGTCCGCACGGCGGCCAGGAGGGACGAAAACTACATAAAGAGGGGCTAAAACACGCTTTACATAGGATAATTGATCATTTTGGATGGACAGAATATCAAAAAAAGCAGTTTTGGAAATTTCCATATTTGAGTTGCCGAGGCTAGAAAACTGCAAAAGCAGGTTGTGCCCTAGACCCCTTGGGAGCCCCCCCTCCCCCCACCACACACCCAAACAGGGTGAAAAACACATAAAGAGGGGCTAAAACACGCTTTACATAGGATATTTGATCTTTTTGGATGGTCAGAATATCAAAAAAATCAGTTTTGACAATTTCCATTTTTGAGCTGCCGAGGCTAGAAAACTGCAAAAGCAGGTTGTGCCCTACACCCCTTGGGAGCCCTCCCTCCCCCCCCCACACACCCAAATAGGGTGAAAAACACATAAAAAGGGGCTAAAACGTGCTTTACATAGGATATTTGATCATTATGGATGGACAAAACATCAAAAAAATCAGTTTTGAAACTTTCCATTTTTGAGCTGCCGAGGCTAGAAAACTGCATAAGCATGTTGTGCCCTACACCCCTTGGGAGCCCCCCCTCCCCCCCCCCACATCCAAATAGGGTGAAAAACACGTAAAAGGGGGGCTAAAACATGCTTTACATAGGATATTTGATCATTATGGATGGTCAGAATATGAAAAAAATCAGTTTCGAAAATTTCCATTTTTGAGCTGCCGAGGCTGGAAAACTGCATAATAGCAGGTTGTGCCCTAGGCCCCTTGGGAGCCCCCCCTCCCCCCCCTACACACCCAAATAGGGTGAAAAACACATGAAGAGGGCATTCGTCTATCAGTGTCCGCCGGCCTATGTACAGAGGCAGAGGGGCGGGGAGGTGGGCCGAGTCGAGTTCAGGCGCCCGTGGCCTCCCCTACAAGCCCCCCGCCCGTGTCTGCACGGCGGCCAGGAGGGACGAGCCGGAGGGGACTAGGTCTCTTCCGTGCTGGCCCTGCCGTGCTGCCGCCGTGGCGGCAGTGAGGACTGGGATGGCGAAGGCGCTGAGGGCGCGTCCGCCACTGGGTCAGAGGAGCCCCCTCCCCCCGGCGGCGCCGGTGAAAAACACATAAAGAGGGGCTAAAACACGCTTTACATAGGATATTTGATCTTTTCGGATGGTCAGAATATTAAAAAAATCAGTTTCGAAAATTTCCATTTTTGAGCTGCTGAGGCTAGAAAACTGCGTAAGCACGTTGTGCCCTACACCCCTTGGGAGCCCCCCCTCCCCCCCCCCACACCCAAATAGTGTGAAAAACACATAAAAAGGGGCTAAAACATGCTTTACATAGGATATTTGATCTTTTTGGATGGTCAGAATATCAAAAAAATTAGTTTTGAAAATTTCCATTTTTGAGCTGCCGAGGCTGGAAAACTGCATTAGCAGGTTGTGCCCTACACCCCTTGGGAGCCCCCCCAACACCCAAATAGGGTGCAAAACACACAAAGAGGAGCTAAAACATGCTTTACATAGGATATTTGATCATTTTGGATGGTCAAAATATCAAAAAAATCAAGCTGGAAACCGCAAAAGCAGGTTGTGCCCCAGCCCCCTTGGGACCCCCCCCCCATCCCCAACCACCCAAATAGGGTGAAAAACGCACAAAGAGGGTCTAAAACATGCTTTACATAGCATATTTCATCATTGTGAGTGGTCACAATATCAAAAAAATTCTATTGCCTTCGGCAAGTCCACCTCGCCGAGAATCTACCCCAAGCAACACACACCCAAGATAGGGTAAAACTACATAAATATGGGCTAAAACATGCTTTACATATCTTGATTGGTCATGTTAGGTGATCGCGGTGTCAAAAAAATAAGTTTCGGAAACTTCGATTTTTGAGCTGCCCGGGGTGAAAAGCTGCATAAGCAAGTTGTGTTCCAATCCCTTGGGAGACCGCCCGACCTAATACCCAAATAGGGTGAAAAACACATAAATACGGCCTAAAACATGCTTTACGTACCTGGGATGGTCATTTTAGATGATCACGGTATCGAAAAAATAAGTTTCGAAAAACTTCGATTTTTGAGCCGTCCAGGATGAAAAATTGCATAAGCTGGTTGTGTACCAATCCCTTGGGAGACCCCGCTATGGGATACAGATGCGTGTGCACGACCGGCGCTGGGAGACCCCCCCCCCCCCCGCACACCCAATACCCAAATAGGGTAAAAGACACATAAATACAGCCTAAAACATGCTTTACATACCTTGGATGGACATTTTAGGTGATCACGGTATAAAAAAAAACAAGCTTCAAAAACTTCGGTTTTTGAGCTGCCCAGGGTGAAGATCTGCATAAGCAGTTTGTGTACCAATCCCTTGGGAGCCCCCCCCCCCCCCCCCCGCACCCACTACCCAAATAACATGAAATAACACGTAAATACGGGCTAAAAAATGCTTTACATACCGTGGATGGTCACTTTAGGTGATTACAATATCAAAAAAATAAGTTTGGAAAACTTCGATTTTTGAGCTGCCCAAGGTGAAGATCTGCATAAGCAGTTTGTGTACCAATCCCTTGGGAGCCCCCCCCCCCCCCGCACCCACTACCCAAATAACATGAAATAACACGTAAATACGGGCTAAAAAATGCTTTACATACCGTGGATGGTCACTTTAGGTGATTACAACATCAAAAAAATTAGTTTGGAAAACTTCGATTTTTGAGCTGCCCAAGGTGAAGATCTGCATAAGCAGGTTGTGCACGGGCCCATTCACCAGGCCATTATTGGTGGAAACAGTCATTTCGCATTTTTGGCACGGGTTTTGATCGGCCCTAGGCAAGGCTATAGACTGCCAAAAATGTCCTTTCATATCCTAGTAGGCATATACTGTCACAACATCCCCACTCACACCCCTCAGAGTGGGTACCACGGGGTCACCGCGGTCGCCAAAACCGCCAAAATAGCAAAAATGACTGAAAAGTGCATCAACTGCATCAGGGCTCGTCCACTCCGCCCCATACAAACCCCATGGAGTCGGGACCTGAAAACACTTTTTCGGCTCAAAAGCGAAAAAAAAAACCAAAAGATTCATGATTTTCGACCCAAAAAAGGGGGAGGTCATTTTTTTACCCTCCCCCACCCCCCACCCCTCCCTCAAAAGCTCCAAAAAGTGGGTTTCAAGTGGGGGGGTCTGGGGGGGTCCGGACCAAAAACTCATTGGGGAGTACGCTTATTGGACAAAATAATGATTTTACAAGGGGTTAAACTAACAATTCAACCCCTTGTGGAAGGGTACGCAGATAGGCCCAAAAAGGCCCAAAATGGGGGGGTATGTGGTGTTTCCCCCTATATACGCCTGCCTGGCTTTGATCTAACAACCGCTGCGAGGTGATATTTTGAAAAAATTGTATTGCCTTCGGCAGTGCACCTCGAAGAGAGGCTGACAGTCAGCCAATTAGTCAGTCAGCTAGGCTAGCAGTCAGTCAGACAGGAACACACAGTTTGGGCTTTTTGTCAGTGGCAGGCCCAGCTCCAAGCAGTGGGGAGGAGTGCGGCTATCACGGCAAGCAGTGGCCGAATGGTAATGCAGCCGACCGCAGACTTTTTGGTCGGTGATTCAAACCCCGGTCGGGCGAATTTGGCAGCGGCACCGCCAGCGACAGTCGACCAACCAGGATTCGAACCGCCGACCTAAGTTCTGCAGTCGGCTGCATTACCATTCGACGGAGGTTTGATATGACAGCACCAAGCCTCCCCACTGCTTGGAGCCTTCTGAGCGAAACCTTTTGACCCCCCCCCCATTCCACCCCCCCCCCCAAAAAAAGTGACATCCAGCTTTAGGGGATAGAGGCCTCAGAATCAAAAAATCCATTGGGGGATTTTCTTATTGGGCAAAATAATGATTTTACAAGGGGTTGGACATCAAATATCATGCCTTGGGGTATGCTACGCGAATGACCTCAAAAAGGGGGGGGGGGTATACGACACCCGCGCCTGCGCTTGATCTAACAACCTCTCTTCGAGGTGATTTTCCATTTTTGACCTGTGGAGGGTGGAAAACTGCTCAAGCAGTTTGTGCACACACCAAATGCCATTGAACCACCTACAAACAGCAATTCTATTGCCTTCGGCAAGTCCACCTCGCAGAGAATCTACCCCAAGCAACACACACCCAAACCAAGCAGTGGGGAGGCTCGGTGCTGTCACATCAAACCTCGGTCGAATAGTAATGCAGCCGACTGCCGAACTTAGGTCGGCGGTTCGAATCCTGGTTGGTCGACTGTCGCTGGCGGCGCCGCTGCCATATTCGCCCGACCAGGGTTCAAACCACCAACCACTCTCCTTCAATGGTTTGGCGACCATGATCTTTGCTTTTTTGATGGGACGCCGATGCTAACACCCGTTGCAATTTGATAGAGCACCATCATGACCACAGGCGATAGCACATTAATCTGCATGGACTGCACGGTCTTGAGCAGGGGTCTTGCTCCGCATGCGCTTTTCCACAGCTGCACTGCAGCCTGTACTTCCCGCCCTCCACACCCTCCCCACCCCCCCACCCCTACACACACAAAGCAAGCGCCAGCCTGTGCAATGATGCCAATCCTGTCTACTTTCTCTGGCAGCCTTCATTGAGTGTGCAGCCAACACTTGAACCTTGCTTATTGTGCATAAAGCGGCTGTCCTTTGGATAACTGATTACAGCAAGGCACTGACAGGGTGGAACCCTAAAATTGCAGTGAAACAAGATGGGCACCACGCCCCGATTGACAACTCCTTGGAGTCAGACCCAGGCTTGTATCGCCTGAACCACCACGAATCGCCATGTGCCAAACTGAAATGTTTATTTCCTCTCTACCAGTACAGCTCACTGTGCTAAACCCCAACTGGTCAATGCATCATCAATTGGACATCAGCACAATCTACTCTTTGGCTTTCTTCAAGAAAGCAAATGCATGAGGCCATGCAATGCAATGAAAACAGTGAAAATGGATATCCAGGCTTATCAGTGCCCTGTCACGTGTATAGATATGCCTCTTGGCACATAAATATGTGCATGTACCAGACATCCTTCACGCAGACTAGAGTAATCATTTTCATCTCCTATACGCTCTCGTAGGCGCCGCCTTCTCTTCCTTAATCGAACATCAAAAGATACTGTTACATCCGGTCTCTATTTTTCCTTTCTCCTGTGGCCAAAACGCCCTTGGGCCTCTCACGGCTTCTGTGTGGTCACGTGGTTAGAACCGTCCCACAGGCTTTTTGTGTAAGCCATTCATGGACACGCAATGTGTGTTATTGCCAGCATGAAATATGCAACCCACCCGACACACTGTGGTGCCATGACGGTGCCATGGAAGATGTGGAAACTGCAGGCAAAAGCGCAATTTATGGCGCAGTGCGCAGCCGTAATTGGTGCGCTGTGGGCTGTAATTGCTCTAAACGGAAAGCCGCAGCCATGCCAATGAACTGAGGATTTGGGGACCCCACAACCTCAACCACAGCCTGGTGTTCGTCAGTAAAAGTGGAAGCGAAAGTGGCTGCCTGATAAGGTGAGTGGGCACTCAGGGGGGGGGGCAACCCGGGGGTACACCTCATCTGCCATTGAGGGGTTGGGCTCATGGGCTCTGCATAGAGGCACAGACGCGTGATCATACTTACCCCCGCCCCCCCCCTTGCGCAAGCACCCTGAAAATCATCAAAACGACGGTAACACGGGCTCCCGTGCTTAGACAAGCCCGTGCTTGCGCGCAACGCGCGGTTCCAAAAGAACGCATGTCACCGGAAACCTGCCCATACCTCACCCTAAGCACAATTGTCGCAACAGGGCATTACAACACAATGTGCAGGCAAATTTCAGCGAGTTCTGGAGGTTCTCACTGCCCATCAGGGCCATCAGGAGCTGCGGAATAGAAGCCCTTTCCCACCTTGCGCCTCATCTTGAACAATTGCACATGCTTGCCCTTTGGGGCAGCCTTTGGGGCAGGCTTGGCTTCAGGTTTTGGAATGGGTTTAGGCTTCCTATTCCTTAAGACAAAACTGTCATCAACAATATCTTTGGTGAAGGGAAGCTTGCCTTCAAACACATGGCCAAGGCCCCAAATCCCATGGCCCGCTTTGGCCCACACAATCTGCACTTCATCATCAGAATCTGAGCAAGACGATGAATCATCCGAAGTGAGAAGCTCTGAGTCAGATGGCTGAAAATCACATCAACAGGGACATCATTGGGTTGCAATTGCAAGCAGAATGTTGGTATGAGCAGGAGGAACTACCACAAGCATGATCAAGCCCCCCTTTCCCTCTACAAGCGAAGCACAATCGCATAATGTTACATTTCTGACCATAAAAACCGTGGTCAGAAAATTCCATCAAAACGAGGGTAACACGGGCTCATGTGCTTAGACAAGGCAGTGCTTGCGCAAGGGGGGAGGGGGGGGGGTAGTCATGCACCACACTCGGGCTGGCTGGGTTTCCCAGATTGTTGGTTCACCAATTCGCTTCAAGAGCTCAAAATATACTGGCTGCGCCACCGGGTACACAGTTGGTAATGTATCCATGGATGGCTGACTGCACCACAAATCCAGGATTGCTGTGTAAAGCAGGTGGGCGCTGTGTGGATACCAGTCCTCTCGGTTCCCAATGGTGGGAGACCTGGAAGCTGCAGAGGGCCCACACACAGCCCCATGCCTCACATGATCAGCGGACAGCACCGCACAAATTAAACCCCAAGCTTCGACAATTGGCTGCAGAATTTCCCCAGCCCATATGCGGTGCTGGAAAGGTGCTTGTTTCTTTGAGAATCCATATTCGAAACCACATCAGGGGGCCCTTAAGAGTGCAAAAAAAAAGTGCCTCCGGCATGTGCGGTCTCTAGATTGGCTGCCCATAAACAGCAGTGATTTTGGAGCAAGTGACGCCGGTGTGGCAATCCGTATGCTTACCTTCCTGCAGCACGCATGCAGGCGGAGGGCAGCGATATGTAATGCAGCAGCGGACGGCAAATTTTCGGTAACACGTCCGGTGGTTGGATCCGGGCCCAACAACTTGGCACCTGGTGTCCGGGGGCGTTGACCACTGAACCACCGGTTGTACATTCAGAGCTCCATAATGGGGTATGGACGGCCCCTCCGGGTTCGAACCCGACCCATCTTAGCACCTCCTCCGCGTGTCACTCAGTCGTTCTGGGCGGATTCGGACCCAAGACGTCCAGCCTGGAATCGGAGCCCATGACCATTCAGCGCATCGACGGCGGCTACCCGACAGCGGTTGGCGTTCAGCTGATGGCAACTGGCGATGCGGTCGGAGGTACACCCCACAAGGTGCAGGGGGGGGGGAGGCAGGAGGGATTAGGTCCTTAAGGAAAGAACAAAAAGAGGAGAGAGGGCACCCAAAGGACTTCCCTGATCCACGTGCACAAGGGCAAAGAAGCGAGGGCTGAAAAGATTCCAGATCACGTCTGGGGCACTTGCTCTCAAAGAGCTGTCTGCACATTCAGAGGCTCTCAAAAGTCACGCAAAACGGGCGGCGCAACCAATAGATCCTCGCTTGAGGCTCATAGATGGCCAGCCTTCCAGCAGTGCCCGAGGAGTTGGACGAGTACCATGTCCCTTACGAGTCCGTCGACTCCACACAACGAAA
Source organism: Eutreptiella sp. 'Long Island Sound 2002' (assembly GCA_964036045.1). Classification (NCBI taxonomy): domain Eukaryota; phylum Euglenozoa; class Euglenophyceae; order Eutreptiales; family Eutreptiaceae; genus Eutreptiella; species Eutreptiella sp. 'Long Island Sound 2002'. Next base: position 67,881,917 of record OZ038389.1, on the reverse strand, counting down.
GGCCACGCTTCACGAGGTCAGAAATGACACACTCCGGAACTCCACCTTCGGGGGGGGGGGGGGGCTAAGGCTATTTCCCTCTTGTCTCCTACACAAGGCAGGTCAAGTGCGACAACATGCAGAAGGTGGCATATTCCGAGAGAGCAAGGGCTGTATCATTCGTGACCTCGTGACGTGTGGCTATTGGTTGGCATGGGAAACGGCATTGGTGGCCACCTCAGCCCCCTCTAAAAAAAACCCATTCAGTGAAGCAAGCGCCATGTGCGTGAAAAAGTGTCTCGCGAAAAAGACAAAACATAAAATCATCACGAAAATAACCATCACGCAAGCGGTCACACAAATCATATAGAAATGTGTGATGGGTCTGAAAGGGCTGGGCCCTGGATCAAAATTGCAGGGCCCTGGTGGGGATTCAATTCCGCTCCCGTATGGGAATGCCCTCTCCGGTGCCTCTCCAAAACACTCACCAATGCTCTCACCAATGCTGTCTACAAATCCCTCTCTAGTGGCCCCTCCTCCCAAGCCCTCCCCAATGTTCTATTGCGGGCATCGTGCGGGAGAGAGGCTCCAGGTATCACCTCTGGAAGAAGGCTCTGGTCAGGCAGCCCCTTGCGCGATCTCACAGCAGCTCCGCGATGAGGGCGACAGCGACAGCGCCGGGAAGAGCACACTGGTTAGGGTTAGGGCGGCGTGTCTGCAGGCCGGTTGACTGGCCCTGGCCGCTGCCGCAACATCCCGTGGGCGTCCACGGTACTGCCTCTGCTGGCGCCGTTGTGAGAGTCGATCTGCCGATCTCAAGGGGGACAACGATGTTGCAACACGTCGCCCACCCCCTTTGCTGTCATAGTCCGGGGTCAACATCTGGAGCACCAGTACAACGGCGCCAGAAGTGCCTATAGTAATGGGGTAGGAAATGCTTTGTGAGGGCATCATTGATAGGGTTGTTCAAGGTCAAGCACAACACAGGGGCCCAACACACACAAGAGAATGTTGGGGGAGGCATGTGAAAAACATTCTGTCTTCCGCCTCGGACACCCCTGTTTTCTTGACCTTAATGGTACGGTCCCTCCTCCACCCACACCAACACCCACATTCATCCACACCCACATTCATCCATGCCCACATTAATCCATAAACTCCACCCACCACGTTTTGGAAACGCCCAAATTTGGAAACACCCCAATTTTGGAAACAGTTTGGTATGCTGAACAATTGGCGCATAATTTGTTAAAACCAAACATGACGGTTGGCAGACCCTTCCTTCATTGTCCATGTTTTGGACAATTGGTCAGATCTTAGCACATCAGTTTGTATTCGTGGGTTTGAAGAATGTCCTTAAAGATCATTGCTTGGAGGAACAATGCCTTTTGAGCAATGGCTCAGCACCCCCATCAAGCGTCCAACCTGTAGATGTTGGAAACACCCTGTTTTGGGAAACAGTTCAATGCCCTGGCCAGCTGACTCACTGTTTGGGAACATCTACCAAAAGTGGGCGGGGGGGGGGGGGGTTACACACACTCATACACACACACACACATACAACACCCACTTGACCGCACCCACACTCACACAGTGCTGGCACTGCCAAAACAACAACGCCGCAAAATATGACCATAAATGAACACAATTCTGGGAATTTCCCATTTGCTGCATTCTCCTTTTTTGTCTGCCATCCTTGTACTGTTTCCTAAAGATTGTGGGATGTGCATACAAAGCCTGACCTATCAGCACCACAACTGGACAGACAGCTTTCGCAGTTACAGATTAGGCAGAGCAATCAATATGGACGTGGAATCCCCAAGGGTAGCATACTTTTGGGTGGCATAATTTTTGGGGCCGAGAATTAACCACAACAACCAGGTCACAAAAGCAAAGGCCTGGCATTGCCCTGAATGTGGAATCAGGGGGGAGCTAGGACAGCTTAGCAGTATCACTTCGGCCCCATGCAATATTTGACCTCAGACACCTGAGCTACGTGACCTCGGGATGAATTGTTACTTGGTCAGCACACATGAAACAGAAGGTTTGAGTGCATGTGAAGTTGGCCTCCACTTGTTGTTGTTTGGTGTGGTAAAATGTACAGGCAGTTCATAGTTTGGGTAGTCATGGGCCGCCGAGATGCCTATTGGGCATGAAACCTCTTTTTGCCAATTGACAACCAAGAATGCAACATGTGTTGTGGCGTGTTTAATACTCGGCTTTGCAGGCCAGTTTCAAAGAGCACATCTTCTTCATTTTGTAGTGGCACAGAGCACCATGGTCTGAGTTCTGGTATAGTACAAGAGATGGGTTTGCCGACATGCAAGTTTGAAGGTCGACACTCCTTGGGATGACATCTCGTTCGTTCTTAGTGCCTCACGTTGTGCAGCCATGTTGCAATAGGAACTAGATGAGGGCTGACTTTGTACCACAAAGGTGCATGTGCACACAAATCTTTCTGAGGGTTGTGGGCAGTTGTGGACGAGACCTGCTAAGGGGTTTACAGTGTCCCAATATTCGTTGGCCTCCCATCCCCAATTGGTGCTTGTCATTGGGTGAGAAACTGCATGAGATGTTATTTTCGGGTGAGTGCATCCAGAATTGGTGCATCCTGCTCTGCAAATTTCGGTCTGGAATGGCATTACCTGGACCCCTCAGTCCGTCGGAGGCTGGAGGTTTTGCCCCCTTTGTGCGCACAGGTACGTAATGTGCCAAGATCAGTAGCAACGCTCCAATCTACCAGACTGCAGAACGTCAACTACAACACCTTTTCAAGCCCGTTATGGCACTTTACATGTACACTATGGTGCGACGTGTTCATGCATGCAGCGATTCATTGCATCCAGCAGAACACCTCTGGCACATCCACCCTGAGTTCCACTCCCAAACATAGTTCAGGGGGGGGGGGGGGAATGCGGTCGCCGGGATTGGCAAAAAAAATGCGGCAAAAATGCGGAAAATGCGGCAAAAAATGCAGTAGAAAATGCGGTTTTGTTAGAATGATGTTTGCCCCTCGAAACCCCTATGTTTCGTCTCGTCTTGCACAATCGGGCGCTCAAAGCATGGACGGTTTGATGGAACAACTTAGTGCAGTAGTTCAACTCAAGAATATCACAGACTAGGCTCAAAACCGCTGGGGGCAGAAGCTGCAGCTGCTTGGTCAGGCCAGACCGCTAAATCTCCGCGCCGCGCACGCGCCGCATCAGGTGCTCCCCCATTGACCAAAACCGGCGGGCTCCCCCGGGGGGGGGGGGGGGATACCCCAACATACATACCTCAAAATGATCCCCATGACACGCTGTTCAGTTTGAACAGACACAACTGGGGAAAATTTTTTTCAAAAAAAATTTGCCCATCAACTCAGGCTCCCATCAGCGAAGGTCCGACCCGGAGGTCGGGTCGGGGTCAATATCCTTTTTTGTGTTTTTCATCCATTTTTGAATTCTCCACAAAATTCTGAGTATTCTGAGCATAGACACATAGGGTCAAACAAAAAAATTTCCCCCTGCCGTCTGCCTAAAAAAAAATCTCCGGCGCCTCTGGCGCCCACAAAACCCATTGTTCCTCACAAGTAACTGACTACCAGACAATGCCACTAGAATGTTTCCTCTTGAACATTGCACTAAGGGACCTGCCCGGAAAATGCGAAAAAAAATGCGGAAAATGCGGAAAAATGCGGACCGCATCCCCTCCCCCCCGCATAGTTTCTCTCCCCTAAAACACACGCATAGCCATATTCAGACAACCACAAACACACCCACATCTTCATCCAAACCCACACGGCGGAGAACCGCACGTACACCCATTGCGCACTCAGGCCCACATCCGCCGCGCCAGCATGCATACCTCTATAGCGTTCTTTGGGGAAATCATCCGAGGCTTGTTCGCGTGGGTAGGCGTGGGGGGACGCCGGAATGCACTCGGGCTTTGAAGCGGGGTCGGCCGTGCAAGAGGCACTAAAGTACCCATCCTCTCATTGCCCGCCCCTACCGCTGCATCCTCTCTGCATCCGCATCCGACTTTGCACAGGCGTCCGTCAGGTCAGGCCAGATGATCAGAGGAAGCTGGATCCTACTGATTTGGCGGAGGTTGCTCAGCGGCGCATGGCACGGCTGACTCTCAACGAAACTCAGCTCCCCTGCCGATCCGCGTGGGCATCACCCTCGCTGCCACTGGCTGGGGCTCGGATTGGGGCCTTCCTTCGCCTGACGTTCCTCGATTCTGATTGCGGTGCCGGTCCGGGGATTCCGACAGTCTGTTGGCGCGCAGGGGCCCGGGGCCAACTCGCCAAACGCCTCAACACAAAACAAACCGTCGGACCCCCGCGTGCGGCCGCTGTATATCGCTGTCTAGCCCATGGACCACGCCGCTGGGCAGCACTACATCCCCCCCCCCCCGCCTTGCGCCAGCCGCCCCCGTGCGCCTGGCGCGGATGGAACGTGGACACCATGGCTGCCCCCATCGTCATCCCCATCCTCACCCCTTTTCCGCACCCGCACGGGTCCTGTCCTGCTGAAGGGCCTGCCCTTGTGCCGCCAACGCCACGCCGCTGCTGTCCCTGGACGGTGGCACGTCTGCGGTATCGGCGCCAACACCGCCCCCCAACGCAAGGCATCCCTGGGGATCCGATGCCCCCGGTGCACCGGGGGCCACAGGATGCGCTGCTTCTGTCGGAGGGGCAAGCGCGTGCGATGCGTCGCAGCGCAGGAACTTCAGAATGGAGTTCGCAGGACTGGGGGACCCCTTGCGCTTCTTTGCCGCGGCCCGCGACGGCTTTGCGGGGGGTTTGGGGCCGGGGGCGGGCGCAGCACGAGCGGCGCGTCCTGCCGGGGATAGCACCGAGGGATTATTGAAGTACTGGTCCAAGGCGGAGTTCACGTCGCCCTTCACGCTCTGAAGCAGGCGCTTTGCGGCGTCTCGATCGATGGAGGGTCCCACTACGTCCATCATCTGCCGCAACGCCTGGGCCCCTGGATGAAGGTGCTGGGGGTTATTGGGACCGCCCAGGGCCTCAGTGTCATCGGCATGAGAATGTATGCGATCAGAAGGGCCGAGGTGCGGGTCAGGGCCATCGGTGCCGGTTATCGAAGCGGGAGGCGGTTCAGAGCGGTTGCTGTCGGTTTCAAACGTCGTTGCGGGGGGGCATTTCGGGAGAGGGAGAGAGCACCCCGGCGCCTGGGAGGGCAGCGGCGGTACCCCCCCCCCATCCGATGCATCTCTGGGGTCAGGGATGTGCGTGTAGTCAGAGACGTGGTGAGGGTCAGAGCGATGCTCATAATCAGGGTCACAGGGATCTGTTGGGTCTGGGCCAGTGTCAGTGGAAGCGGGGGACAAAGCAGTGGCGCTGCGGTGATCCGCAGGCCCGAGGCTCTGCTCAGGCTTCGGCCCAGCGCCGGCACACGTGGCCAGGGGACAGGGATCCGGCCCCAAAAACGCGGGGCGGCTGCCGCCAGGGCACGCAGCGACATCGCCGGAGGTGGCGCAGTGGCGCAGGGACTCCGGGGGCCCACCAGCCTCTCTATCGCCCATGGCCCGACGGGGGGGCGTCTGGGCCGCATCAGAGGGCAGGAGCAGGTCGCCTGTTCGCAAATGGAGCGGACACTGCGACGAGGGCAGGCCCTTGTTGTGACTGACCACCGCAGACGCAGTCGCATGATCGTCACATTTCCTACTGCCGTCATCTTCCAGGGTACTGGCGTCGGGGCTACAGTCCTGCGAGCGGCAGTTCCCATTCTGTTGAAGATGCTGCTGTTGCTGTTGCTGTTGCTGTTCTTGCTGCTGCTGCTGCTGCTGCTGCTGCTGTTCCTGTTCCTGCTGCTGCTGCTGCCATGGAGGCTGGACAATAAAGGGACCCTTGGTAAATCGTTGCAAAAACTGCATGCGGTTGGCGGCCTCGTCGACTAGGTCTGTGAAATGTTGCAGCTGCTTCCTAACGGACTCCTCCGAAGACGCACCGACCGTGGGAACGATTTTCTTAGGCCTGAGAAACGCCACGTACTCCCGCAGTTCGGCGAAGGACGAATGCTCGCTGTATGGCACCAGATGAATGGCCAGGGCCTGGCGACGGCGGACAGCAAATCCATGTTTTTTGGTCTCATACATCCATCCCGTAGGAACAAAGGCCTCGCAGCGATCGGCCCCATACGCCACCCTTCTTTGCTCCAAATTGTGCCAGTCCGCCTGGAAGAAGGGCCACGTCTGCCCGGGCTCTGACCACCTCACCACGTGCACCGGGGTCTGAGTGGGATCTGTAGTGAAGAGGCCTTGGACCTCTGGCGGCCAGTCAAAACAAGCAATGATCTTATGTTTCCTCTCCTCCATCCAAATGGGTACCCCACACTCTTGAGCCACTGCAGTCAGAATCCGCTCCTTGCCGACCACGTAAGTAGCGATCAAGTACAGACACTGGACATTGTTTGCCCTGTCCTCCGCCATTCGAGCTTTAATTTGGTCCACGATGTATCGGACACAGTGCTCCTGGGGCGGGAAAGTGTACTTGGGGGCACTGTAAGTGGTGTCCAGGTACAAAGCTTCCAACTGCCCTGCGCATCGTTGCAGAGCAACCGTGTCTTGGAGTTCCTTACAATATCGCATGTCGCCCGTGTGCAGATAATACGTGGGATCACGGGTCGGGGGACAACTGTCGTGGGAAGACACTTGAAAGAGGAATTGGACAGCACCAGGGCAGTGATTGGCGGTGATCATGGTCACTGCTATGCATTGGCCAGTGCTCAAACGGATCTCGTGGGTCTGATCCATGGCAAGAGCTTTCACGTAGATGGGGTCCACATCCAGGTAGGCCACAAGCAAGCGACCCGTAATGGGGGAACAATAGATTGGGCCGTGATTCCACTTGTCGGTGATACCTTCGTAATGGTCCGCATGGAAGTGCGTCAAAAAGAAGGTGCAATGCGGCATGGCCCTTGCGTACCTGAAGCCGTCCACCAAGATTGGCAAATGTGCAATTTGTTTGAAGGAGGGAACTTTGAGTTGCATGGATTTCGACCCTTGCGGAGTTTTCGTTTTGGCCTCATCATTTGGCTTTTTGGTGGATTGCGTTCTCCCCATGGCGCGGGCAAAACAAACGCCTAATAAGACCAGAGGGGGGCTTAATGTTAAGAATTAATGAGACAATGCCAGGAACAAGGTGACAAAGTGCACTCTCCCGCCTAGCCCTCACTACGTCGCTTGCGCTTTAGGGCAACAGGCACGACAAAGCACCGGCAATGGAGACTTGCCACAAAGTCCACGGACTGTTTTTGGAAATAGCGGTAGCAGCAGCAGCAGCAGTAGCAGTAATAATAGCAATAGTCGTCGTAGTCATAGAAGTAGGAGTAGTGGTGGTGGTGGTAGTCGTCGTCGTCGTGGTAGCCAGAGGTCAGAGGTCGGAGGTCAGAGGTCCAAATGCAGATATAAGGGCGCAGCCCCCCTACACCCGTCACCCAACTCGCTGTTGTTGGCAAATGGCATCTTGTTAGTCATGCCGTGGTTCATGAGACATGGCGCCTGCCCTATGTACGATGGTGGGTTCCATTTCTTCACTAGGGTTGTACCTTCGAGTGGAAAGCTCGACACACATCTTTCGGTGTGCTGAGCCCGCACATGGGTTGCACCTGCTCATGGAAATACGTGGCGACATCGGCTTCTTTTGGCACCGAGCGGCCTTCAGCTGGAAGTCTTAAAGGGCCGGGGAAGTGCGAGCAACCAGTCCCACAATGCCACATGAAGGAAAATAACTTGGACAAGCGTAGCGCAGTTTCATGTTCAATGCTTGTTTGGGCGGTTTTCGCCTGCACTCATTACCGTACTATGCACTTTAATCATTTGCACACATTGGTGTGTGGCTGTCAGAGAGGGTAGTTGCACACACAAGCACGAGAAAAGACTGCTCCCACGGCCATGAGGCTGAAGGAACTTGACAAAATCAATGCACAGGTCCGGGGACTACACTTGACTTGAATGTATCCTGCAAGTGCAGCAAAGGTTGAGGGCATGGGCAACAATGAAAACAAGACACTTGATGACACTCGCAAAGATTTGTAAAGCCGAGTAAAATGACTTAGGGTTGTAAACGCAATGCCAAGGGCAACAAACGCGTGTAGAAAGCTCCGGTGGACCAGTGTCCACGTCGTGGGTTGCACATGCCATGGATCTTGGGCACTTTAGGGTACCTTTCAGGGAAACTCAGCGGGAACCACGCACTCATTCCATCTAACAAGTGCTTTCACATGACCGCCTCGTTGTGTGCATGGAACCCCACTTTTGGAATTTCTCCAATTGAACAAGTTTTTTGGTCAAGAATTTATGATCGGTTTTTGTGCGCTTGTGCTTGCCGACCACATGATTTTGTGAAACTGTTTGGTGGATTGATGCGCCGTCACGGAGCTATAATACACCTGCCCCCCTCTCCGGTGGTGCCTGTGTCAATGTACCCACACTCCTTCTCCAAGTACTTTCAGTATGTAATGCAGACCGAAACTCAGGTCCATGCACAGGGTTTGCGTGCCAAATGGAATTTAAAAACCCGTCGCATGAATACCAGGTTTGACTGGACTACCATCCCACGCTCATGGGACACGGTAAACAAATCAATCCAGTGGTCAAACTGCAGGTTGGGCAGGCTAATACACATGTGGCGTATGACAGACCACTAGGTCAGCGAGGTGGGATCATGGATCTACGCTCTGTGGATCCCGGGGTGTAATAAAGTGTATATTGGCCAGACAGGAGCGCGTGGGGTGTACAGAAGTGTATTTGATCGGGGCAGAGAACACATCATTCAAGCCAGGGATTGGGCCCTAATGCACCAAGGGAAACGGGCGGCTGTGCCACTGTATGACTGGATCACCAAACACGGTTTTGAAAAAGTGGTAATGACACCGCTGGAACAGGTCCAGCCATGGCATGCAAATTCCAGGGAGGTGTTCTGGATGCACCGCTTTGGGAAGTCCAGACTACTGAATCGAGCAATCCCTGATGTAAGACTGCCCAAAATGGCATTGGCTCCTGAAAACGAAAAGTTTTTTATCTGAAACCAAAAAGTCGATGTCAGAGAAAGATGTTGTGACTGCCAGGGCAAAAAGTTTTGTTGAATGTATGCACAGCTCCCTCTCCATGGCTGAAAAACTGCGCCTGGTTTATGAATCCAAAAAATTCTGTGACTCAGGACTGGCCAGTCAGGTGTTTATCAAAGCATGAAAACACATTAAGCGGGATACGGGGGTGGTCATCAGGCGACAGTTCCTAGTGAAGGTACCCATGATGAACTGTACCCTCAAACGTACACTGCATGGTATCATATCTCGGGAAATTGCACGTGACCCGAAAGCCCCCGCAGCTCTGAAGGACTATCTTGTGAGCTGCATCATGCTTGTGCGCCAAAGAACCCCCACGATGGGGGACTTGTGCAAGTCCTTCCAGTTACGTATCCCCACAAATGATGTACTTAAAGTGTGTGATGTCCCTGAGCCATGTGAGTGTGCGCACCTTGCTGAGAAATATGGTATACCCACAGTGGATGGGCACTGTGTCACGAGGGATTTTGAGTGGTTGCCGTTGTATTCGAGTGGCACGGATCCCGGGGCACTCACCCAGAACCTAAAAAATGCTCTGCTCCCCCAGTGGAACCATATAAGGAATGAAGTGCACTCCAACTTGCGCCGTACCCTGAGGGACATCCCTATCCTGGGTAATAAGGATCACCTCTCCCTTTCTGCGATGGTGGCGGTCCAGGGCTTCTACAGTGGCCTGCTTGCGACCACGCCAAAGACCCACCACCTCTCCCATGTAAAGAAACAATTAAGGCAACTCCCGGTGTCTTGGATAACCGGTTGGTTCGACAAAGGCACTTCTGCGGTGTGGGCTGGATGCAAAAACTTTTGGTACCCTAGGTTCAAAAAGGCCTTTTTTCAGCAGCCCAAACGTTTCTCAGAGCTGCTACGCACGCACACACCAGCTGAGGCCTCTGAACAGGCATTCAGATATATTGTGTCGGGGGCGAAATCTTTCCTCTCCGATGAACCTGACCCCCTTTGCAATGTAAATCTGCAGCCAGACCTGTGTGCACGCCTGTGCATGCTGCAATCCTGGATTCCGTCGGCGGTCAAAAAGTGTTTACACCACTTGATTACACCGGAAACAAAACTAGTGAACGTGCAAAGGGTGCTGAACCTCCTGAGTAAAACGGATATGCCGCAGCAATGGTGGACAGGGAACCTCCGAAAGAGCCTAAATAAATGGGGTGAACCACACCTGTGTACTGTCACAGCCGGAAAATGACAGCAGTGCCCAGGACAGTGTGCTTTTTTCAGGGACTGGGGTGATGGTACAGGGGTCGGCATAACCGTCTCTTTCTCTGTCACTCTTGGACAGCATGGCAGGGTGACCATACGTGATGTGTATGTATGTCCGTGCACCTAACCCAATGATATACTGTTTTGGATGACAAAGATGCCCAAGCTCAAGTGAACAATAGATGGAAGCGGGCTCATGCTTGCGTGTGTTCCAACATGTTGCTTGCTACTCTACTGCAGAATACACCGGTGTAAGTGGCTGTTTTTTGTTTTCTACTGCTATTGTATTGCACTGCTGGGGCCTTGGGAAACGAAAACTGCCCGTTCCCGCCACCTGACGAAGCAGTAGATTTTTGAGACTTGATCACAGATCAACGATTAAGTTACACCACGCCGTAACGGCTGGTGTGTGGCGGACAATTTTTGTGCCATGAAGAATTTGTGGATTGTTTTGTGCTTTGTCCATGCGTGCACACCGCACCGCTTCGTTTTGGGCGCTTCGTGAGACCAAGAGACTCCGGTGAAGTAGAGCCATTGTACTCTGTAAGCAAAAATCAAGGCGTTCTGCTTGTAGTGTGGATACAAAAAGTTTGTTCAAAGTGCACCCTGTGATATGCAATGGTTCGGCACAGTACTTAAGCGCCCCCCCTTGCCCGCCGTTCCCGACGGAGCATGGCACAGCACGGCACGGGCCGTTTCCGCCCCCTCCCCCCGCGTGTATGCGCTGCACCATACACCCGATAGTTGAATCAACAGTATGTGCCAACAAGCATCCAAAGTTGGGAAACGTACGGATGCGAAAGGCGGCATGCAAGTGATGCAATGGCAATTGTTGCATTTGCCGCTTGTGGCAAAACGAATCATCAAACGCATTAATGCCTACGAGCTGCGTACCCGACCATGAGTTATGTTTGTGGTGCAGCTACGAAAGGAAGCTTAAGGTCTTACATGTTAAAAAAAACCGCATCCCTCGTTATCCATCCATGCACCGTACTTGTAAGACTCAATCAAGAAATTTTGTTTCTCAGAGATGCGCTTCACAATCATTCGGCCGGAGTAAACCTCTTAATTTACTAGTGAAAATAATTCAAAGTGCAAACTTGTACGCGTCGTCGGGCGGAAGGAGTTGAACTTTGGGCACGCAATACCACAGTTAATAGATTACACAACAAAGAGTCCGCTTAATCCCATGGGTTTTTTTCTGTGTACAAGGCATAGACCAGGCGGAGCACTGCTCTACTATGCACAATGAACGGTCATGTAGAACCATTTTTCTATTCAGTACCACTGCTTGGCATCAGGGTAAATACATGGGTTGACCTTGGCACCTGGCATGTTATGACCACTTGTTCAAATTCCCAATCCGTCTTAATTACCGTTCAAACTCTGGATCTCGTCAGCGGAGGCCCCAACGTGTTTAACCAAAGCACCTTCACTGTCTCCCCACAGTACCCACAAAGCAAAGTAAGCAGTGCACTTGCGAAGAAGGGACATCCACGACGCTATTGCACCATATTTGGTCGTCAGAAATTTTTTTATGCGCTCTAGGTTTAGGGACAAAGTATCACGTGAGAGCCTAGAGTGAAAACACTTTTTAACAATGTTCGGGACCAGGGACAAGATCATTGAAGACCAGTTCAGGGCGTGCCCATCGATGAGCTTCTGTATGTACGATGGGGCCGTAGGCTTTTCCTCTAGCACTAAGAAGTCGGGCAACGCAATGGGGCGTACTGATAGTTGACACTCCAAAAACCTTATTGTGGTGCCAACCTGCTCCAATGTGATTGCATGCTTGTGGGTATTTCCAAATCCTGGCGGTAACTTTCATACAAGACAGGTGGGTTTACCCTAGGGAGGCGTCGCATCATAAAAAGAAAGCTGTCCCGGTACCGAATCCACCAGGTGTGCTGTAGGCCCCATGGGCAAGGGTTGGACTATCTCCCTATATATGAGCGTGAGTGAGGCCATTTGGGCGGACATTGGTCCGCCTATTGGTATGCCTGATGTTTAAACACAGGAAGAGGTCGTTGAGCTGGAGGTCGTACAAAATCACATGCAAGATATCATTGAAAGTCAGGTCAAAGCAGCAAGCAACTAAATGACGAACGCAAACAAATCCACTTTACATGGACACCGTCACTTCATCCCAACTCTTGCAGCCACATGTCAACAAATGCTAGCCCTTGTGAACAGCTATGAGCCACACGGCACCACACGACAACACTACTCATGTGATCAAGAGTACGAGGATCAAACTTTCCGAAAGCAGCCACAATCCTACAAATTTGCAACTGTCATTAGTGGTGGGTCATCGTCTACAGACACGGACCAACCTCAAGTCCATATTGACTCTATTGACATGAAACTACAAGTTTTGCGCGAGGGATGGCAAGCAACATGCCGTAAATGATTTACGTGAATGATTGTCAAGACTAGACTGCCAAGGGGATGATTCTTGCACGTACGCACAGGCAAAGCTCAACAGTGGATCAATTTCATTCCAAAAAGCTAAGCGTGACGAGAACACGGTCCGATGGGTTCCCTTGTGGTTCAAATAGAAGCACATGTGTATGCATGCATGTTCTTTGGTCGCACGTAGCCGTGCAGGGACATAACAATGACTTTGAGTTCGTGTTGCGTATGGTCGTACTGCAATAATTGGCTCATAGGAAATTGTGGGCAAACACAAAGGTTAAACCTCCATGTTTTTTTGGTGTGGACCATTGACGTCTAATTGGATGCCAAGATCCAAGCAGAATTCACACACAATACTGATTTTGGCGAATTTGGCCCCCTTTTCTTGACATCTAGTGCAGATTTACGCGGCTCGGATGGCAAATTTGCGTGCAGTTGCTAGAGGGCCAAGAAATGCGAGCGTGTATGTACGCGTATCAACAGGAAGTACGCCCGCAAATCCCCATACAGTGGGTGCCTGCATGCAGGAGGGTACTGTTCCATGGGGCGCCGTACGGCGCCGTAAGGCGCCCGGCGCCGGGATTTCAGGCCCCGCAGCCGGGATTTCACGCAATTTCACGGTGCGCTAAATAAAATCAGAGAAATTCACCTGGTCTGCAAAAAATTCTACATACAAGTAATCAATGGTACCAGCTTTGATCCCCCTGTGAGGTTGCTTGCGCAAATTCGGAACCTAGCATGTCTGGATGACAGCAGATTCAAGGATGCTCGAAACTAGTGCCAGTGTTTGAGAATCTGCAGCATCCACATTTCTAGTCTCCGTTCTTAACTGAACTTGGTGGCCTGAGCTCCAAGGCAAGTTGAGGGGTGTGTGGGCCCACACATGTGCAGCCTCCGCTGCACACCCTCTTCTAGCCACATCCGGACACGCGTTTCGGTGTCGGGATGTAATCCCGTGCCCGCCCGCGGTGTCAATCCAGCACTCGGCTAGATTGGCACCGCGGGCGGGCACGGGATTACATCTTGGTGGTGCTTGCGATCCCGAACTGTCCAATGGCAAGGTGTCTTGTGGTGTAGGTTTGGCCATCTTTGTACATATTGCGTGCCTTTGGTACTTTTTGCTCACGTTGTGCTCCATTCAAACTTACAACGTTGTGTCACTTTCAATTTTAGGCACTTTGAACTACAATGCGAATGCAATGCTTATGGCAACATTTGCTTTTCTTGTTAATCTACGGGGCCATTCTCCCATGGTCTATTGAGGCCGTTGGGGAAGGGAAGCCGAGGGTCAACAAGGCCGGGCTTCAACTTACCGATACTGCGTTGGAATGCCTCCGCAAGGCCAGATCGGCTCTAGCCACGGCTGGTCCTGAGCCATTCCCTACGCGTAGTTGGGGACCCAACATAGAGAGTTACTTGTTGCCCTCCATCATCTGCTACGATCCGAGTGGTCAACTTGGGACTTCTTGTTGGTGCACGGAGTGCAACGCAGAGATGGAGCGTAGGCCAAAAGATTCCGGTTGGGTCTCTACACCCTGACGGTTGTTTAGATCAACCGGACCGTACGCTTTATTTTCATACAATTACCGCTGCCCAAACACCGAGTGTAAGGTTAAGTGCACGATTGCCCACCGGTGCAAATTGAGCCGGTTAGCACGGGCCTTCCTCCCCTTTGTCTTCCCTGCGTGCGCGCTACAGGGTGTTGCCGCGCGATGGCTCGGTGTGCACTACAAAACTATAGCGCGCGTCATCGCGCGCGCTATACCTCGGGGTCTTGGGTTTGTAACCCCATGTCCTAATAAGCAGGGCAAAAACGCCTATTTTTCTAAAGTTTGAGATGCTTCCGGCACCGCATGTGACGCTGTCAATGTCAGGAAAGATTGCCATCATTTTGGGCCCCCACTATGGGTGGTCCCTGTGGAAGAACGAGGACCTTTTGGCGGACCTGGTTCAGTTTTTTTGCTCAGGGTCTGCCGTCCAACGGTCTTTGTGGGCCAGGTTGGAAAAAAGGGTCCCCGTGTCTGAAGCAGAGAAGAAGCGTCGCAGGACCGAGGCTGCCAACGCCGTCACACCTCTGGACCTGTCGGTGGTGGACTTGGTCCTGCTCCTGAAGATTCCAAGAAGAATGTATTATTGTGCGCGCTTTGCATGTGACATTGCGCGCACTTCCGCTCATAGCACGCGCTTCGTTGACATGTGCGCGCGCTACGTCCTCATGTTGCGCGCGCTATTTTCCTCAGGTACAAAGATTTGATTACTTGGACGAGAAGTAAGGTCCCCACACACCTTTTTTCTCTCCCGTACTATGCTAGTTTCGCCACAGAATGGAACCAGCCTGCAAGTAGGCAGCATTTAGAGGTTGCCGTGCACACAGATGGGGTCACAGTCTTTTCGCAGTGGCCCCTGCAGCACTTTTTTGAGTATATATTTTCCTTTGATTCCATTGTTTCTAACCTCCAATACCCCAGGGAGTGCCAAGGAGAGCTGTGGATCATTGTGAGGGGGGATGGGTTGCCCCGTGGGGGGAAAATCGTGGTGCCAGATGTCCATTTCCTTTGCCAACCATGGTCACTTGGCAAGGACGTTGTCCTACCACTGGACTGTTAACGTCGCCCTTTGTGGTGAGAAGTCCACCTCTGTGTTGTCTCAGGTCTGGGCTAACAATCTTGCTTTTCTGCAGAGTGCCCTTGACAGTGGTGTGGTTCCCATCCGGGGTGTATCCAGACGCTGCAGGATTTTCTGCGGTGGGGATAGCCCTTGGCTGCGTCGGTTGTCGGGTGTCACTACACATTGGATGGCAGGTGGTCTGTTCACTTACATGACGTGGTGCAAGTCCAGTGCAACATGGTTGCAACAGGATGTGGATAGAACCACCGGGCGAGATGAGCAGTTGCTAGCCACCTACCACCAGCCACCGGAAATGGAACCAGCAGTACGCGGCTGTGTACTGCGTCTTGAACAAACTTGGGCAAGTGGTGACATGGTGTTTAACGAAGAATCAGAAAGCTGACTCCGTGAAGCCCTACATTCACGACTTGAGTGAACGATTGGGGGAGTCCGTTACGATTTTCGTCACGGACAATTGTTGTAAGGACCGTGCTTGGCTTAAAGAAGCGTTCGGGGACCACATGGAAGTGTACCAGTGTAATAACAGATGGTGACTACCTACTGTTATCCTTCTTTTCTACCCATTTCCGTTCCACTGCAAGAACTCGCGAAAATGAAGTCCAAAACCTAAAAAGCCATAAACTGATCTCCTTTAATTAAAACCTCATCCACGGTGGTTGATTCCTTTGTACTCCGGCTTTCTCTGAGGGTTGATTTCCTTCTACGGCAACTCCTCTCTGGCTGGTGCTTCCCGTGCGGCGACGGCTTCTCTTTTGGTTGTGATTCCCTGCGACGACGGTTCCTCATTCATTCCCTTCACTGCCCTGACGAACACGAACATAAAGACTCTCACCGGTTTTCTGGTTTCGGCCCACTCCAGTCCGTTGGACTCATCGGCAGGGCTCTGGATCTGGAGCTGCCCTGGACCGTCTACAAAGTAAGCAAGATAAGACAACATATTCACAAATGCGAAGCTCCAAAAATTTTATAATAAAATGAATACATACCAGAATAAAATAATCATTCCTTTGCAGCGCAATTCCCAGCACTGCTCCCTGGACCCTTCCGTGCGCAGCAGCACACGCGCGCGCAACACACAGACAAACAGGTCCTGAATTGGACAATCAAAGTCCTGAAATAGACCATCCCATTACACGCCCTCCCTAAGGTTTTTCAAGGGGGTTACCCTTGTGAACCAACCTTGAAAGGCTTGATAATCAACACATGGGCTGGTCCATTGCAGAGGCTTGCAAACACTTATTTTTTCTGACTGTTTTTCTTGTTACTCGTCTTCTTCTTGGGCTCCTGTTGTACTCCTATAGTACCTACTTTAATCTCCTGAACCTGCTGCTTCCTGGCTCGTTTTCCTCTGTGGGTCTTGGTGTGGCCTCTTTGTCGTGGTGGCTTGCCTGCTGTGATGGCAGCCTTCAGGTCTGCCAACTCCTTTTCTGCTGCATCTCTCTCTCTCCTCAGTCGTTGCAATCCTCCACACTTGCAGCCTTCACAATCGGAGCAGGGCATGACTGCAAAACACAAAACCCACCGAAAACAGGCTTGCCTCAGGAAATTAAGACAAACCTCAACCTTCATACAACATCGCGAGCCCACCTGAAGAATTCCAGATGGCAGTCTTGACCTGGTTGTGTGACCTGTTTTTCACATTCACTCATTTGCATGCAGATGGAGCAGAAATATACATAGAAAAGGCACAGCGCAAAGTACACAGCAACACACGCCCTCGTGCACACTCACGCCCGCTGTGTTTCTCTCTCCTTTGCCTTCTCGCGCACTGGCTCTTTCTCTCTCGCGTTTGCGTCGCTCTCTCAGCTCGCTGTGCTGCTCTTGTGCCACTGCCAGCACTACACACACCACCGTTCGCACGCACTTCAACACATGCCGCCACTGCAACTGCTGCTCGCACAACGACGCCAGGCATGCAGGCACTGCAACACGCGCACGCCATTCACTGCCGCAACGCACGCAAGTCGCTGCCTGGTGCACCAGACAACACTAGGGCCATTCCAACAGCGACGCGCCACACTGCCAAGCGCAACACACGCACACAACTCGCGGCCAACACAACAGCCAGCGCAAACGCTGCAAGGCGCCGAACTCACGCAGCTACACGGCTACAACAATGCACTCACACACAGGGAAACAAGGCGCGCTCAACACTGTAAAACGCAAGCACCCTCAAAGACAAGCGCAACTGCGCGACTTCACTCGAAAAAAAAGGAAACACGGGGAGCAAAACTGAAATGCGCACGAGAGGCGCAAGATCTTACCTACGAAGCTACCATGTAATAACAGAGGGTGACTACCTACTGTTATCCTTCTTTTCTACCCATTTCCGTTCCACTGCAAGAACTCGCGAAAATGAAGTCTAAAACCTAAAAAGCCATAAACTGATCTCCTTTAATTAAAACCTCATCCACGGTGGTTGATTCCTTTGTACTCCGGCTTTCTCTGAGGGTTGATTTCCTTCTACGGCAACTCCTCTCTGGCTGATGCTTCCCGTGCGGCGACGGCTTCTCTTTTGTTTGTGATTCCCTGCGACGACGGTTCCTCATTCATTCCCTTCACTGCCCTGACGAACACAAACATAAAGACTCTCACCGGATTTCTGGTTTCGGCCCACTCCAGTCCGTTGGACTCATCGGCAGGGCTCTGGATCTGGAGCTGCCCTGGACCGTCTGCAGAGTAAACAAGATAAGACAACATATTCACAAATGCGAAACTCCAAAAATTTTATAATAAAATGAATACATACCAGAATAAAATAATCATTCCTTTGCAGCGCAATTCCCAGCACTGAGAAAAGTTTATAGTGTTTTCAGCACTGTGTTTTTGCTTCTCCTGCTGCTTGTTGTTGCTGTAGGGTGTCCTGCTGCTTGTTTTGGATGATGAAAAGCTTTTGTTTGTTGAAATACAGTAAAGCCAAGTCAATCCAGGATAGCCCAAGCCAATAGTATGCAAGGAGAAGGTAATTCAGGATCAAAGCATGAAGGGCTGCAGTGTAAACAGTGAAAGATGATTGAATATTCACAGAAACTGCAACTCAGGTCACATATGAATGCATATTCACAAAGATAGCTGAAATGTTTTAGGAAAAGAGTTAGAAAACTGCCTCAGGATCACTCTCTCTCCATAGTGCCATCTTAGGAGATGTGCACTCTTTGTTTTGGGTCCCATATGTGCTGAGATGGCATGGTATGTGGCGATGAGGTCACTGCCATGTCACATGGGATCTTCCTACTTAGCTAGGCTGACCAGGAATTGAACCCAGGACCTCTCAAAAAGAGGTGCCCAGCCCCCTAGGGTGCATACCACTAGGATAGCTAAGAATTCATGGAAAAACATAGATAAATTCATAGGCTCTACTTTAGGTATGTCAGTGCTCAGTCAACTCAGGAAAAGATGTTTTACTTCACATTGAAAGGGGATTAAGGGGTCCACTCCATATCCTGATTGGGTGTTTGGTTCCATAGGTCAAAATATGTTATCACCAGTTTTGGTTGGACCAATACTAAGATTAAAATGCATGGATGCTCAGTGCATCTCTAATACAACTAGAGTATGCCTCAAAGCAATGGAAACGCACTTTTTCTTACTCCCTCCTTGTGCTGTGGTGGCCACCACTGTCGCATTTTAGGAAAAAGGGAATTTTTCTTGGCCTTTCCTTGGTTTCCACATCTACTTTAAAATACCTACAGTCTCCCTCACACTGAAAAATGGGCGCTCACCATGGCTGGCGTCCTTTTGCTGCTCTGATTGTACAGTTTCCTACAGGAGACTCAGCGCTCATGGCGCTGCCGGGGCTCCTGTGGCTTGGTTGGGTTAGATTGGGAGCATGCCAAACATGTGCATATGTATCCCTCCCTCCAAGACGCAGCGTCGACACAACCCAAACGCAAGACACATTATACACACTCGCATGGGTTCTCGTAAACCTGCTGGCGACCTGTGACCTGTCTTAGGGCGAAGGGAGTCGAAAGAAAATTAAATTTGCCCCTTGGTGGGGTCTTGGTTCTGCTCAGTCTCTCCAGGCACCTGCGTTTCTAAAGAAGGTCCCTACCAGGACCGGCCCCCGCTGTGCCCCTTCCGCCTGTAATCCCCGCTGACTTGCTCCGGATCAATGCTTGCATTTATCAAAATCCAGGGTTCCAAATCCAAAAATATAGAAAATAGAAAATACAATCCTCCTTCGACCCTGAATGGCAACCAGATCCCACAAATACAGCAATAACCCAATTCACAATCCAAATCAGGCTGCGGGCTTTCGTTCAGCACACCGGTATTCCCACGGTGGCGGGCATGTACAAGAATTGCACCAAGGAAGAAAGCCCTGAAATTGGCATATGAACACAAATAAAGCAAAGTTGGGGAAAGAGGTAAACATACACATTCCCAGCCATAAACCCATCATTCCCTGGACTCAAGACCTTCCCTTGACTCACCAACATATTACCCTGAATCAGGTCAAATGATATGGCTGAGTGCCATGTGTCACAAGTCAATACACAAACCCCAAAAATGTGTTCACTCCCAAGCCTCTAAATCCTAGCCCAATAGGGAAGGTGGCGTGTCATGGCCTAGAGTGGCACTCAGGACCATGCCCTACCCTGACATAACCTTGGTTGGACTTGGAGTCAAATGGGCTTGGAGAAATGACTTATGAGTTTGAACTCATAACATGCCAAAAAACTGCCAATTCACACCATATTGGCCATATGTCAAAAATATGCTCAAAATTGGAGTTACTACTTATCCGAAGGCTCAAAGCATGCATGGAATCGAAGTCTAGTATTCATGGAGGATAGAGACCAAAGGCCACTGCCCATGTACATCCCCACTTTACCCTCGAAACCCCTTCGGATATGGGCGCCACGCACTGCCCAAGTCAGCCCATGATCTTGAGACCAATTCTTGTATTCCTTCGTGCGCCAAGCCAAATAGAGTACGCGATCCGGCATATGGTGGTGTTCAACTCCAAAGCATATGCCAACATATGAACAACATACCATGGTTCGACTCTCCATAGGCTTCTTGCTGTAAGCTGACCAGGTGAGTACACAAAACGCAAAAATGAGCAAAAATTGAGGTCAAAAACATGAAAATATGACCAAATACAAAGTTGTCATGATAGTATATCTCTATGCTCACCCATGATATCCGCCCATGGTTCAATACACAAATGATTGGAACCATTTGCGAACAATTCCCCCACTTGGATCCCCAATCGGGCGCATGGAGATACCTTCGCCGCTAATATCTACATGCCCCATGAAAATGGGAGTGCACCCATGGATCTCATTGTCAAACATACCACGAGCAATACATACGCGGTAGACTTGGTCTAGCGCTTTGAATTCCACAATTGGGACATGGGCAAAACCCTTGTCACGTATGGCTCCCCATCTCTTCGGCCACACGAAGATATATAACATGGGCGTGAGCATATCAAACATATACCATGCATATAACAAATACCCTCAAAATGTGGCTCCCACCATGATATGCCATGTCCCTCCATTGACATAACTTCACGTTAAAAATACGTAGGAACCCAAGGAAAGTTGCTATGCAACCCCAACACTCATGCGGCACACTCGAAAGTCGCATTAAAATATTCGGTTGCACGGTCCAAGAGTTATATATCACTTTATACCCTCTTGACCCTTTTCCCTTGCTACACCGGGCATGTGTGCGCACCAAAGGCGTTTGATGCTTCCTAAATTAACTTGAGACCAAGGCGGTTCCAACCCAATTCTCCTTATTCTCTTTCCTCACACTCGCGCGTAGATATGGCTCTTCAAAGTGGTCCCACGATTCACTTTTGTTTCCCTTATAACTCCAAGTCAAATGGGTGGCAAGTATAAGGGAAACCTGATTCGGGCATAGGGAAAGGCGTACGACCACTCGAAGAAGTCCAAATCAAGTGCGGCGATGTCGAAGTCGAAAATCCGATTTCGACATCACGAAAAATTCTGATTAAAATTTCGAGTGCTTATTTAGAGAATTGCGGAAGCAACGAACCCTTTACAGATGAAATCTGACCCTTCAGAAACGTTTCCGCCAAAATATCTGGAAATAACAGTTAACCAATCGGTTAACGCAAAATCGCGAGCCAACTGACAGTCGCCGATACATTGACCATCAGAACGAAAGGCTGAAAAATTACGGAAACATTATGATAATAAAACCCTGTTGATTCCTGATATTCCGATATATAAATCTCCGCTGGCGGCGCCTCGGTTCTGAATGTGGCCGCTCATAGCCGGAATGGCCAAACCTATCACACTATCACATCGGGTTAGTTCAGGTGGATGGGAGAGTATGATATCAGCCAATGGCGGCTTGCCGGCACATAGATACACACCCCAAGTGACCCCAAGATGGCCACGGGGGTCCGAACCGGCTTCACCCCCCTTCTCAGAGCGTTGTATCCGCTCGGAAACCAATGAAGAGAGGACGGGAGGACTCCAATGGGCTCCAATTCCCCCCTCCATGTCCCAAGGACACCTGGAGGCCCCACACACGTCGTAGGCGTCCCCCATGCCCCAAGGGAGGGGTGAGGACACTGATACTCAGCGCCCTACGCCATATCCGGTCTCCTCTTGATCTACAACATGGACCAAGGGGATCAAAGATAGAAAAACGTCGTCGGTCGACCTAAATAAGTATACCACAATGCAATATATATGTGGAGATCGAGTGAAGGGGGTATATGGCCGATCAAGGCCGAAAAATCCCCGGATGAACGCCCTCACTTGTCTCCCCATTCACAGAAACAAAAAAAATGCCAAGGGGGGATCCATTACGGTGCTACAGCAGCAACCAAATGGACCAATACGTCCTTGACATCCAAAGAAATACCCTTTTTCTTTAGGTAGTCCATCCAGACCGTGGTGTACCTCGGCACAAAACTGCTCGGAGGTTCCCACGAGTCCCTGGATGCGGCGAATCCTTTCCAACGGACCTTGTAAAGCCTACCCCCAGGCGTCCCCGGGTCCGGCTTGTCCGCCAGGATCTTCTCAGCGGTGAAGTCGTCGTCCTCACCCTCGTCGTCCGAGTCCACATCGCCGGCCGTGAACTCGAAGGTGACGGGACGTCCGCTGGGGTCTGGTGCTCGGGGACGAAGCTGGGTATGGTCGCGGTCCAGGATCTTGTTATCCCCCACACGAACCGCATACACATCCTGCCCGACCTTCCGCACGATTACCCCCGGCACATACCAAGATGCCTGCCGATGCCTGGACAGGACATCCTTGTGGTGCCGCTCCACCCACACGGTGTCTTGGAGAGCATACTTCTGGACTTTTCCCTGCTTGAAGTACTTGGCCCTCTTGTCATGCTCGTCCTGTAGTGCCTTGCACACCTTGGCCGCCGTGTCGTCCGCCTCAGCCATCATAGCGTTCGCATCCCGTGCCACTTTGCCATGGTTCATCCACGGGAGAGTGCGTGACACTCGATCCCGTAGGAACAGGATGCGATTGGGCGACAGTCCAGTGGGCCCCGGAAGGTCGTGATACGCTTGGAGTACCCTCCACAGCGAATTGTACCAATACCGGCCCGGTTCGTCGATGTGCAGCTGGCGGAACTTCTCGAACATCTGCCGCCCGGCCACCTCAGCTCGGCCATTCGACCGACTGTGGTACGCCACGGTCTTGGCGTGCCGAATACCCATGTGCTTGCACATCGTCTTGAACCACGTCCCCACGAATTGACTGCCTCGATCGCTGCAGATGACAGCTGGGATATCGAAAATCGTCAGCCAATGCCTGATCATGGCATTAGCGACGGTCTTGGCCTGCAGCCCCACTCCATGCTTGTCCTTTTTGTCCTTCTTCTTGGACCTCTTGCCAGGGACCGCCACGATATACCCACTGTGCCTATCCACCGCCAGGATGACACAGTCGTAGGTCTCTCCTTCCACGGTGACCTCAGGCATGGCGAATACATCCATGGCCACGGACCGCATAGGGGCCTCCGGTATAGCCGTATACACCGGGTTGCCCGCTGTGGAGTGGTTGGGGCTCTTCGTGGCCCGACACACGGCACAGTCGCTGCAGTACCTGTCCAGGATGGCGTAATACCCCGGAGGGAACTTGAAACGCCACTCCAGGTCCTGCTGCATCTTGTCTCGGCCAGGATGCATGAGCTGGGCGTTGTGCCAATGGTCAATGAGCTGTTCCACTCGGTTCTCGGGCACCAGCAGCTTGTCCTTGAGGAACAACTTGTCCCCATCCTCGGTCAAGCCCTCGGGCCATTCGTCGTCCGACGGGGCGCTCACGGCATTCCAGTACTTGCTCCAGTGCTCGGATGCCGCGTAGTCATCCGACCAGTCCTCTGTGAGCACCGACCTGACTAGCTTTACAGGGGCCACCATCCATTGCTCGAGGGTTTCCTCTCGAATAGCCTGGACGCGGGCACCCCGGAACTTGGCCAGGCCCGTACGGTTCGCCATCACCACAAAGCACTTGACCCCCTCTTGCTCCATGACCTTCTCCATCTCGATGATGCGCTTGGCCTCCTCGGTCTCCTCGGCGTCGCCATGGCTGGATATGTCCATCCACGCCTTGCCTGCGGGGTAGGCCCAGCGACTGAGGCAATCTGCCACAGTGTTGTCCTTCCCCGGGACGTACACGACGCTGAGGTCGAACTTGGCGAACGTCTCGTGCCATCGGGCCCTCCTTGCCGCTGGTCCTGAGGGGGTGTCGACGTGCTCCTTGTGCCAGCTCTGCAAGGACTGATGGTCCGTGCAAACCACCACCGGTTGCAATCCGATGTGGCCAGACCACTTCCTGAGCGCACAAACAATGGCGTACGTCTCCTTCTCCCTCGCGGTCCAGGTTCGGCGTTGGCCCTCGGCCAGGATCCGGCTCCAGAACGCCACGGGAACATGAGTCCCGTCGTCCCGGACTTGCTCGAGGACTGCCCCCACGGCATAGTCCGAAGCGTCTGTCCGTAGCACGAATCCCTTGTCCGGGTCCACCAGGAACGTCCCCAACTGCCCCAGGAGTCGCTCCTTCAGGCTGTTGAACGCATCTTCAGCCTCAGGGGTCCAGGCAAGCTTCTTCTTGCTCCCCTTCCGGCCATCGAACTTCCCCACCTGCAGCATCTTGTGCAGCGGCCCCGAGAGTTCTGCATACATCCGGACGTAGCCCGAATAGTAATTGCAGAACCCCATGAAGGACCGGAGTTCGCTGATGGTCTGGGGCTTCTCCCAGTGGTGCAGGGACGCCAGCTTCCCAGGCATGGGACGGCGTTGCCCGTGACCAACCACGTGACCCGCGAACTCCACTTCCTTCACGAATAGTGAGGCTTTGGTGGGCTTGCACACCATGTTGTGCTTGTCCAACTCGCTGAGCACTCGGCGCAGATCCTTCTCATGCGCGTCGATGAGCTCGTCCTCAGTCATGTTCTCCGTACCGGACCCGATGATGATGTCATCCACGAAGGGGTCGGCACAGTCCCGGACAGGACCGAGTAGGTCCTCCATCATGCGCTGGAAAGCGGCGCTGCCATTTTTGGCGCCCATAGGCACCACTTTCCACTGCATGGGCCCCAGCAGCGTCGACATCGCTGTGCAGGGCCTGGAGTCCGGGTGTAGCGGCATCTGGTGGTAACCGTGTTTCAGGTCCAACACCGTGAAAATCCGCTTTTTCTGTTGCTTTTGGAGGATGGAGTCGATCAGGGGAAGCGAGTACGAGTCGTGCTCGGTCTGCTCGTTCAAACCTCTGTAATCAACCACCAATCTCCACTCGCCCTTCTCCTTCTTGGGCACGATGAAGGCTGGGCTGGCCCACTCACTGTCGGAGGGTTCGATCCATCCCCGCTCAATGAACTCGGCCAACAGCTTCTTCATGGCCTCGGCCCGGTCGCCCTGAAGTTGGTACTCCCGATGACGATAGATCTTCGGGTTCGGCTTCAGCTTGATCTTCGCTGTACCAAACCTCCCACGATCTGGAGGCTTCTTGTTGGCGACGCCACTGAATAGCCGCGGATAGGCTGTGATCAGCCTCTCCTTCAGCTCGGCGACCTTCGGGTTCTCCTGGGCCTCTTCAGCCGCTTGCTTCGGTATAGACACAACCGACCGCACTGCGGTATAGGCCTCTTCTTGGTCCGAGTCCGACTTCTCCTCGTCCGATATGCCGTCTTCATTGTCGTGGGTCGCGATTCCCACCGATAGTCTTCGAAAATTTGCGGCCTCGGGCTGGTGCTCGTCGCTACCGGTTCCCACTCTTGGAAAACCCCACGTTGGTGGGTCCGACCCAACCGGACCATCGTATTGGTCCGCGATGTGATCCATGACCCTCGCCACGAACTCATCCTTCTCGTACTTGCCGGTGACCAACATCTTGTCATCCCACCAATGCGGAGATGTGACCATGGTCCGCCTCTTCTTGGCTGCCACACGGTCGTGCATCCCCATCCGCATGTAGTTGACGACGTCGTCGATCTCGGCGTGGGACAGGACATCAATGCCATCAATAGGCTGATCCGTCCCCTCCTTGGGCTCAAACATGACCTTCATGGGCACCGCCTCCACCCTACGGATGAATGCTTCATCACCCGTGGGCTGGGCTTGCGCCCCATCCACCAGGAAAGCCTTGGTACCCCACGCTTGACCCGGGGAGGGCATTGCTGCACCCTTGGCGTCGATGAACAACTCCTCCTCTGGCCCGAATGACATCTCGTTCAAGGTGATGGAGTCCAGCGTCGACTTGAGACCCTCCAGCGGACACGGGGTGGATCCTATGCCGGTTACGACCAGGATCCCCTTCGCCCTATCCGCGATGATCTTCTCCACCGTACGTCTGGTATTGTCCAGGGAGCCATGCCAATACATGGGTCCCCACTCCTTCAAACCCCAATGCCTGTGCCAGGCTGAGTCTCCTCGATGCCAATGCCTCCTACACTTCCGCAGAAGTGGGGCATCCCGGGAAGCGAAGACGTCTGTCTCGGGCGCTTCGGCTCCCAGCGTCTGAATCATCCTGGTGTACACTTGCGGCGCCATTCCATACTCCGTGAGCTGAACTCCACGGTCTCCTCTGGACTTGGCACCCACAGCTTGCACCGCTCGGACGATCCGATCCTCTTCCTCAGCGTTCCATTGGGATGACCCGCACGCATAATCCGTAGACAGCCATGTGAGGCATTCATCGTCCTCCCGGACCAGCGTTGCACGATGGGGAAGGGCTCCAATGGCGTTGGCCACCATGAAGTCGTACCCCATGATCATATCCCAATCAGTAATGTCGGCCACATAGAAGTTCCCGGATAGAGTGCTTCTCTTCGCCTGATCAGGGCGGTTCAAGCGCTCATGTTCCCAGAATTCCATACTGATGGTGGCCTCATGGGTGCCCCCACCCATGATCTCTCCATTGGCGACCTTCAGGCGGACCGGTCTCCGGCTGGGCTGCAGGAGTTCCTCCTTGAACAACCCTCTCCGGACCAGGCTCACCTGGGCACCCGTATCCACCAACACATCCACCACCTTCTCCTCTCGTCCGCACCGTACTCGCACTTTCAAGTGCAACTGCCACTCGTCGCCATGCGGTGTATGGGCGACTCTCACGGCATGCAACTCTAGCACGTCCGGGTGCATCAGGACTTCAAGGGTATGGTCGCGGATGGTGCAGATCTTGGGTTGGTCCTGCCCGTCCACGGGGCTCTCCGTGGTCGCTCCTTCCTTCTTGCCATGTCCCGTACCCACATGTACTTCCCTTGGCAGGGCGCTCCAGGGGTTGGGAGTGGCGAAACTCAGTGGTTTTGGCTCTTCCGGAGCCTTCTTCGGCACCCGATGTGCCTTTGCTGTCTCTGGGATTCCACTGATTTTCGGAGGAGAGACCTCCGAGGTCCCACTCCCGTGGGGGCTCCTCTAGACTTGGCTTCCCGCCGCCCCTTCCGGCTGCGATCCGCCAGGACTTTGTCCACCACGCTGCTGTGCTTTGAGTTCCTCCAACGTCCTCAACATGTCCTCAGCAACTTCCTCGATCGACCTCACTCGTCGGTCTTGGCCAGGTCCACCACCATAGCCTCTTCCTCCGCCTTTTCCTTGGCCTTTGCCTTGGCCTTTGCCCCCGTCTCCGCCCTTCGCCTTCCAGTCGGAAATCCGCTGTTCCTTGGGCTTCTTCTCGGGGTGAGCGGCGAAGTAGGCCTTCTTGTCCGCCTCATACACCTTGCACTGACGGTGGTCGTGTGCATGGTTGTTTCCCTTACCATAACAGACCCAGCACCCGTCGTGCTGAGACCTGTACTCTCGGAACGAGAGCGGTGGGTTCCCGATCCTCCTTGGCTCTTTGCCCTTCTTGGGTCCCACCTGGCTCCATCTGGACCGATCCTGAAGCGGTACCCAGAACCCCATGGCCAGGTTACGGCATACAACCGGTCTCCGGTCCACTAACCCCATGCACGGCGTGTTCCGTGCCGTGAAGCCCCGCATCGGCAACCGATGCACCGCCAGCGGAGATATGTGTATCAGAATATCAGGAATCAACAGGGTTTTATTTTCATATTGTTTCCGTCAATTTTTATGCTTCCGTTCCGATACTCACTGTTTTGACTGCTGGCGGTTGGTTCGCGACTTTACCGTAACCGCCAGTTTAACTGTTTATAATGGAAATTTTAACGCTATCCGCGACGAAGGCTCCAAAGTCGCCAGGAACTGCATGGATGCCTCCGCAATTTTCATAATTAATACTCGCAACCTTAATCCGAATTTTTCAGGATGTCGAAATCGGATTTTCGACTTCGACATCCCCGCACTTGATTTGACCTCTTTCGAGTGGACCTACGTGCTTCCGTATGCACGAATCAACTTCCCTTTTATCCTGCCCTCCATTTGTCTTAAAGATATGGGCAAAACAAAGTTGATTCGTGAGGCCACTTGTGAAGGTCATATCTCGTGTTGCTTGCGAGTATTGACGATAAGGAAACGTGGGATGTATTCACAATACTCCCGACGTAATTTAGGAAGCATTATATGCCTTGCGTCTCCACACGTGCGCGCTAGTGTAATGGATCATGGTCAAGAGGGTAGAGTTTGCGTTACAACTCATTGGCCATGATATTGCGTGCGTTAAGATAACCTTCGAGTGTAGCGCGCAAGTGTTGGGGTTGCATAGGAACTCTCCTTGAGTTCCTATGAGCGATTGACCCAAAGTTATGCCCTTGGAGGGGCATGACATATCGTGGTGGGAGCTACATTTTTGGGCAATATGTGGTATGTGCCATGTGTTGTGTTGTGTGCCCATTTGGCGGGTCCATTACTCCAAGCCAAGCCCGCCAATGGACCTCATATTGTGCAAGCCCCTTCTCCATACTCCCTACGGTCAATTGCAAGCCTAACCTTCGTGAAGGGAAGCTTGTGTGGTGATCCCGAAGCGATGCGTTGGGAGCAAGGTGTGTGTTTTACAATTTTCCATATTTTCATGTGCCCACTTGGGAAGCAGCGCTCGTAACCTTTCAAGGCGCCCCAAGTGGAGCACATATGTGGGATCGAAGGTCATTGGTGCCAAGTCATTGTGTTTAGAAGGATTAGTTGATTGCACGAACCAAGCCAAAGATATTATAATATAATTGTGCATCTTTCAATGCACTTTTGTGTGTCTTTGTGCCAATTTTGCCATTTTTGGCTCGTCATGATGTCAAGTGGCGAACGTATATCTCAACGTTGCGCTCAATTGACATCATGACCCAAGTATGTTATGAGGGTACATACTTCGGTCGCCAACATATCTTGGACCCGGCGAATAACTCCTCTTGAGCTTGGCATACCGTGGCCGCCATGTTGGCGATTTGGGACTATCCCAAATCATGGGCTTACTTGGCGACCCTGCCACTCCCAATACCGGAGGAGTTGGGCGACGCCCCAAAGATATGTTGGACATATATGACTTGATACCAATCCTATGGCACACTCCGGTCCGAGTCGGGCATGTGCCTCATTTGCCCTAACCATAAGTGTGCGCAATTTTGGCCATTTTGAGCATTTTTCCACTTTTGCTGCCCACCGTGCACTATGTTCTAACCCTCGTGCACGCCGGACGCATGGACCAATGGACCATATATGACATGGGTGTTATGAGTAATGGTCCCCATGGTCCACATACCACGTGGGCGAAGCGGAGCCGCCTTCGTCAAGGCGCTAGGCCAAATTGAGTATGGGCAATTTTGCCATTTTTGCATTTGTGGACCCAATTGGGATCGTCACCACGCCAAGCAGCATGGAGATCTTTGAGAGCCAAGGGCATGGGAGTCTCCGTTCGACTCCCGGTGGATCACGTATGGAATGCCGGATCCGATCTCCAAGCCGGCGTGGAGATATACTGTTGGGAGCACGCTGAATTTTGGCTCATTTCAAGCAGCCAAAATGACCCAATTTTGGGACCCCAATTTCCCCCTTCCGTGTGGTCAATTGGCGGCCCCATTTCTCTAAGCCCATAGGGAGCCCGGACCTAAATCCAAGTTGTGCACTCAGATAGAAGTCCTAGGTCCTGCCTCCTACCCTGTGAGCCATTGGCCTTACCTTGGCCGGGCGAGCCACGCGTGGGAATGACGCCAATTTTGGTGATTTTGGCATCATGACCCCACTTGACTCATCCGTGTTGCCCTGATGCCGGGACCTCAGAGGGAACCAGGTTGGGTGAGGGCTCCAGGGAGTTCGTACTCGAAGGGCATAGGGTCAGTTGCCTCGTCCCTACCTCTGGCGAGTCCGGACGAGGGGTCAATTTTGGAGTTTTTTAAGCTAATTTCAGTTTGGGCTGAAACAGCCCATTTTCAGCTACCAACTCCTGAGGGATAATGGCGGGGCCATATCTCTGGCTCAGAGTGGAGTTGGGACCTGCCGTTAAGGGAGCATAGGGAGCTACTGTCGGTTGGCCTTGGAGCCCCTTGGTTCCCTAGAACTCGCCTGTGGCTGGGCGGGACACCTCTCCCATTGGCAGGGTTTCAGGGTCCGGACTGAGCAGGGCATGGGTTGTGTTTGAGCCCCCGCCCCCATCAGCCACTGAGAGGGTCGGACCTGGGATTGGGATATGAGTTGGGACTGAGTGTCTATGGTCCTGTGATGCCCTTACCCCAGTCCAGTCTTAACCCCATGTGTACATATCCTGACGTGTTGCTGTACATACTTTCGTTCCCTCTTTGCAGAGTGGCAAGGATTCTGAAACGCTTTGTCACATGACAACGCATTGATGCCCTTGTGAGCGTAGTGCTTTGCCTGCCTGCTCACTTGCGTGTGTCCACCGCAGCGTCCCGTGGCCGGCCCCCCACGGGAACGCGTCAAAAGCGTTTCACCACCGCGGGGTTACCCAACCCTCGCGTGCCACTCGGGGCCACCAACCCTGAGCAGCGCGTCGCAGCAGCGCGGCGCAGCTCGCAGCTCGCAGCGCAGCGCAGCGTCTCGCAGCGCAGCGCAGCAGCTCGCAGCGCCACTCAGCGACAGCGCCGAGTTCGTCACGGAGCCCGCAGCGCCGTCCAGAGCATCGTCCTGACCGCGCAGCGCCCGTGGAAGAGGTGCACGGACCAGGACTCCTGCATCAGCCCCATCGGCCGACCCGGAGTCCCAACGGCCGACCAGCAAGGCCGCGTCAACCACCTCCACAACCACCGGCTGACCAGCACCAGCCGCACTTCCAATCCAGTGCTGCAGCACCCTCCTCAACAACCACAACCAGTTCGTTGAGTTGAACGAGTGCACATCAAGGACTTCAAGATCATCTACGCCCCCGCTGCCATGGTGAATTGGCAGGAAGCGGGCAGGACGTGGCCGCGGCCCCACCCCCATGCAGCACGCCTGCTGCATGGGTTGGTTTGGGACCAGCATTACCGCCACAGCCACCCCCAGTGCGAAGGCGGCATGCCCAGGAGCTTCGAGCTCCGCACGGACATCGCCCCCGACCGCCTGCAGGCCGTGGAGGACTGGCTGCGGGCGGAAGGGTACGAGTACCGCCACCAGCAGAGGCGCTGGAGGGCGTGGACCCGGCCGGACAGGCCCGGGGAAGGGCTGCGCCCCGACGGGATTGAGGAGGACGAGGACCCCAACGCCTACCCGTCGGGCGCCTCGATCAACGTCTCCATGTGGGACTTGATCGAGAAGAAGTTCC
The DNA here is from genome assembly GCA_964036045.1 of Eutreptiella sp. 'Long Island Sound 2002'. NCBI lineage: Eukaryota > Euglenozoa > Euglenophyceae > Eutreptiales > Eutreptiaceae > Eutreptiella > Eutreptiella sp. 'Long Island Sound 2002'. Next base: position 67,850,512 of record OZ038389.1, on the reverse strand, counting down.
CGAAACCGGGGAACGAGCGCAGGCTGCAGGGCAGCAGCAGCGCATCTCCGGCGACGGAGAAGAGGTCCGCCGGGGACAAGAAGAGGGACCGGAGGTGGCGGGAGTACCAGGAGTCCCTGGCCGCCGAAGCCGCCCAAGGCGCCAAGGGCGGAACCCCAGCCCCCAGTCCCCAACGGCCCAATGGTGGTCACCACCCCGGCTCCACCACCCTTGGCGACTACATCCAGGTCGCCAAGCAGACCCAGGGCAAGTCCCGTCCGCTGCTCCTGAGGGCCCGGCAGGCCCCAGCAGGCCCCAGCAGCGACGTGGAGTCGGCCCACCGCGGGAGGATGCCGGCCGACCAGGCCAGCTCCAGCAGCAGCGTCGCTCCCGAAAGGGACGTGGCGCGCGCATGTGAGCGCGCCTGTGGGGTGCCCTGCAACCGTCGGGTTGCCCGGCAACGGGCCCGGCAGTACAGCGCTGCCGTGGAGGGCGCCACCGGCATCGCCCAGGAGGAGGCTGCGCAGTGGGCGCACGGCATGGCCATCCACGCCCAGACCGTGGCGGCCATTGCGGCCGGACTCACGGCCGCAGCCGCCCATGGGGCAGCGACCGCCTAGGTCAACGGTGAGTTGGCGGCAGCCGACGAGGAAGCCCGCCTGACGCAGGAGGCCATTGCCTGCAAGGAGGCCGAGGTGAAGGCGCTGGAAGAGGCGCTTGCCCAAGGGAGGGCAAAGAAGGAGGCGGAGGAAAGGGCCCACGCCGAAGCGACGGCTAAGGCCCAGGAGGACGCCGCCAAGAAGGAAGCCATTGAGGCCGCGCGACGGAAGGTCGCTGAGGAGAAGGCCAAGACGGAGGCGGAGCTGGCGGCGTTGGAGGCGCAGAAGGCGCAGCTTCTGCAGGCCCGGGAAGCCGAGGCGGCTCGTGCTCGGGAAGAAGCCGAGGCGCGAGCTGCCGCAGCCACCGCCGCCGCAATGGAGGAGGCAGAGGCCAAACTCCGCCACGAGACTCCCCCGGGAGGATCGCGAGTGGAGACCCTTCGAAGGCTTTTCGAAGGGGACGCCTCCTCCAGGATGAAGCTGGATGAGGCGGACACGGGCAGCAGTGGGAGCGGTAGCACCACCGCCCGTCGACGGAGGAAGGGCAAGGGGAAGACCCCCGAGAGGCCGCGGAGGCCAGCGGGTGGGCACCCCCACGACAGTGACCCCTTCCTCACCGCCAGTGACGGGGATGAACGAGGCCGTCGACATCGCCAAGTGGTGGCTTGGACGGGCGGAGGTGGCGGAGACGTCCCCATGGAAGGTGAGGATGAGGATCCCCCTCCTCCCTACAGGAGCTCCGAGTCCTCCGTGACCGAGACGCCCAGGTGGGGCGACATGGACGAGGATGACGACATGGAGTTCGGCATCACGAGGAAGCGCCCATCCTCGGACCCACCGAGGCGACCCGGCGGAGACCCACCGGGACCCCCTGGCGGAGGACCTTCTGGACCCCCTGGAGGACGCCCACCGAGTGGACCCCCTGGAGGCGGACCACCGGGCGGGGGAGGACCCCCTGGACCGGGCGGACCCGGCGGAGGCCCTCCTGGAGGACCCCCTGGGGACCCCGACGACCCACCAGGGAACGGCGACCCGGACACCACCTGGCGGTGGATTGTCTACCTCCGCAGGAGGGTCTTTGCCCTCGAGTGCGAGGTAGACACGGGCAAGGTCGAGATGGCTCGCATCTCCGGGGTCGCCGCGCGCGCGCAGAAGGACCTGGACATCGCCAGGGCCGAGACCAAGTCGTTGACCAACGTCGTCAGCGGCCTGCAGGAGAGGCTGGATGCGCTGGAAGCCCGTGGGAGGGTCGGCAGCGACCACCCAACCCTGGAGTCTGGCTCGTCGGACGACGGCTGGGGACCCGGACCAGGTCCAGGCAGACCCCACGCCCCCGGCGGAGCCCCCAGGAGTCGCCCCAGCGCCAGTGCCCCCTCTCTCACCGCCCCCTCTCACCACAGCGCGGGCCGCCGCAACGATCGCGTGCCGCCCGGCAGTGGCAGTGAGGAATGGCGCGATGAGTGGCTCAGCGCGGACTACCACAACCGCCGTGCCCCACTGCGGACGCCTGTACGCCCCCGACGCCCGCCACCAGCCCCGGTGCCAATCCCCAGGGCTGGAGGACGTTATGGTGGACTCAGGGATGAGGTCCCCAGAGGAGACGTGGAGTGGGATGTCGGCGAAGGTGAGGACCTGGACCTGGATCTGGACCTGGAGGAGTTCAACATCAGCATGCCGCGTGGTGTACGACGGGAGGCCGCTGAACGCAGCCGCCGGCGCCGTGATGAGGATGCGTACATGGATGCAGTACGGCGTGAACATTTCGGTTCAGCGTACGTGGAGGAACCGCGGCGTAGCCACAGGGATTCCATGGAGGAGATGGACGTGGCGGCCGTGGGAGTCCGTGGGCGAGGGCGATGGGAACCTCGGTCGACCTCGCGGCCGGCGTTCATGGTCTCTAAGGCCGCGGATGCCGCCGTGTGGGAAGACTTGAAGGACATCAAGCCCCCCATGTACGACGGCAACCCCCTCAACCTCGACCGCTTCTTGGAGAAGCTGGACGATTGGGGGCTGACCGTCACTGAAGACCTGCCTCCCGCTGATGCGGAGAAGTATGTCTTCAAACGGTTCAGGTACCGCCTGCCGGAAGTGCTCGGCGAGCTATACTTCGTGGCGACCAAGGAGGGGAAAATCAAGACCCTCAAGGACGCCAAGAAGTGGCTCAACGAGCAGGAGCGGGTGGACGCTCCGCAGGTGGCTGCCAAGCGCTGGAAGTCCATCAAGCTTGAGCATGATGGACGGGAGATCCGCCTACGGGACTGGCGTGACTTCCGAGGGAAATACACCCTCTTCCGCCGCAATGTGGAGGATTGGAACGAGGGTGACGAGCAGGCTCGCCTGCTCTCCATGCTGCCGGAAGCATGGATCAAGAGGGTCACCAAGGAGGAATCCAAGAGGGCCAAGTCCAACCACACGGTCAAGATGATGCTCCCCAAGGAGTATCATACGAACGTGGTGTCTTGGGCGAAGAAGAACGTGGCCCGGGATGTCAAACGGCACTCCCTGCGGAACGCTCTTCTCATCACCGTCTCGGGCGATCGCGAGAAGACCGCGATCTGGCGCCTTGACGATTGTGAGTTGAGCGGCCAGACCATCCGTCTGCAGCCCATCCCGGCGCGGATGAGCTGCGACGAGATCCTGGAGTGGGTTGGCGAGGAAGTACTCAAGGAGTACCGAAACCTCCACCACACCCGCGGGTTGAGGCCCGGCGACCGCGACGTCAACTACGTTGGCGAGGGACCTGGCGGGGAAGACGCCATGGACCCAGCGGGAGCCGGCGGCGATGAGACTCTCGTCGACGATGACGACGACGATGAGCCCGCCGAGGTGGCCGTCTGTGCCTTCGTGGCCAGGAACCTGAGCGCGGGGAGCAAGCCGGGAAACTGGAAGCCCCTGCAGCAGGGTTGGAGGAAGCAGGAGAAGAGGGACCCTCGCCGCATTGGCGACCCTCCGCTGTCCTTTGGGGAGTTCATACGAGCTCACCCTCAGGGCTGTTTCGTGTGTTATGGGAGGAAGAAAGGCTTCAACCATGACCACCGAACATGCCCCGTCCACAGGGCCGACACGGAGGCTTACAAGAAGGCGCACGGGTCGAAGAAGCGTGCGCCCGCGGGTATCCGGGAAGCCAAAATGGAGGTCGACAAGGACGAGCTGGCCAAGCTGATGTCGTCGGTGGGGACCGAGTTGGCCAAGGAGATCCAGGAAATCAAGCGGAACTGGGTCCCCAGATCGGACAACAAGAACAAGGAGAACAACCAGAATGACCAGAACAAGGACAAGGACAAGAAGGGTAAAGGAGGAGGTAAAGGGGGAAGAAAGAAGGGCGTCAACGACGTTGAGGCTGAGGAGAACACCCCCTCTTCCACAACCGACGCCCCCTAGCGGAGCCCCTGCAGCCAAGGGCCCCAGCTAGGGCGGTCGCAGGATGGTGACGTGGGAAGCGCCGATCCATCCCAGTCGGGAGTCGATAAGCACAAGGGGACTGCCGCGGGCGGAAGGCCCGGTCTGGCGCCCAGTCCACGAGGCGGGGTGAGGGCAAGTGAAGGCACGAACCCTTGCACCCGTCCGTCCTTCGCGACCAAGAACGTGTTTGATGTACTACAGGATCTATCCGAGAGTATCGGAGGATCACCCGGACCGCAGCTGGATGCTGCAGATGGGCAGCCTGAGCCCATTGTCCACGACCTGCACCAGTCGCTTGTGGAGCTTCTGGAACGGCCGGAGATCCTGAGTTTGCACGCCGTGCGCCGTGTCGGTCGCGAGCGGCAGTTGCATCTTAAGGTCCGTGCCTTATGCGGGGAAGTGGAAAAGGTTTTCGACGTGTTGGTCGACACGGGAGCTCAAGTCAGCTTGGTCAAGGCTGGCCTACTTCCACCAGAGTGTCTGACCGACAGTCGGAAGCCTGTCAGGCTGAAGGTGGCGAACGGCCAGTACATGGTGGGAGGCACGAAGGAAGCGGCCATTGGGCTGCAGTTCGTGAACCATCGTGAGCTGAGCCGCCCAGACCTCGGCAAGGAAATCCTCCTGCACGGTAGCTTCTACGAGGCCGAGATGGACTGGGACATGATCGTCGGGTACGACTTCATGATGGAGACGGACTCCGGCGTCCTCCCGGCCCAGGCCTCCATGACCCTGTACCAGGACGACCAACTCTCGTGGCTCTCGTCACCTGAGCACCATGTGGAATGCCAATGGATCCACCCCGAACGCAATCAGCTCGAAGTGGCCGCGCTGGACACTGAGCCCACTGGGCCAGCAAACCAGGAGTACGGCGTAAGGCCCGAAGTGGCGAACCGAGTGGTCGCGGACCTGGGAGCTTCGGATCTGGCCCTGGATGCGTTCTCTTCAGGAACCTCCGCCCATCTGCGGGTGTGTGAGAAGTACTGGAGCGCACAGGACTCTGCGTGGAAGAAGCACTGGGGTCCGCATCAGGGATTGATGTGGATCCATTGCCCCCGTTGGGACATTCCAAGAGCGATAGCGAAGATTCGCAAGGACCGCTCCAAGGCAGTGCTGGTTGTTCCTATGGGATGCACCGAGGAGGAAAGTACCCGACATTGGGTAGCCTCATTGACCAACATGACCTTGAACAAGGTCGTCCTACCGGCTGGAGAGAGTGTCTATCAGGACGCTAAGGGACAGCCCATGCCACCCCAGAGATGGCCAACAGAATTCCACTATGTGGATGGGGGCCTTGATCAGGCCGACGCCACGGACTTCGTGTGTGTCAACCGTATCATAGCAGAGCCTTGGGAGCAATGCTTTGCGGTTCCCCCTGTTGACATCGAAGAATCGGACTCCGAAGACCCCCTCACTGAAGAGGAGTGGGATCTGGTTCAGGGGTATATGGATCAGCCCTTTCACGACTGGGGGAACCAGCGTGAGGGCAAAGGCCAGGACAAAGCCTGGTGGGAAGTGGACTCGATCGTCTCTGGTTCCTATGATGGAGATACCTTCGTAAGGAGGGTACTGGACCACCTGTCCAGCCAGGACGAGCCAATCGGGGGTAACCCACCCACCTACGGCGATCTGTTCCGAGGCAAGACCAGGGATGGCCCTTTGGGCCACCTGGGAAGACCACCTGAGCCGAAAGCGAGCGGGGTCGCTACCCCTCAAGTAAGCTCCGTGGTTCAAGTGCCCGGAAAAGCCAAGGCGGAGTCCGATGACTGCCCCAAGATCCAGGCGTTGAGGGCCAGGCTGAAGCAGAAGTATGGCGAGACCTTCTTCAGCGGAAAGCCTGTGTTCCCCCCACCGGTGCGTGGAGCGTATGGCGAGGCCAAGATACAACTGAAGCAGGAACCCCGTGTGTATCGCCACCGGGAGTTTGCCCTGAGGGGCGAGAGGAAAGAAGCCATGGAGAAGATCCTCCGTGACTTCATCCAGAGAGGCTGGCTTGAGCCGTGCCACTCCGAGTGGGCCTCTCCCTGCTTCGTCGTCCCCAAGAAGGTTGCCGGTGAGTGGCGGCTCGTGGTCGACTACCGCGGCCTGAACGCCCAAACGCAGCACGACAGCTATACGCTGCCCCTCATTGAGGACATGCTGCAAAAGCAACACCGGCGGAGGATCTTCACGGTGATTGACCTGAAACATGGTTATCATCAGATGCCTCTCGCCGAAGAGTCCCGTGCCTGCACAGCCATGAGCACCCCACTTGGACCTCTCCAGTGGAAGGTGATGCCTATGGGCGTTACCAACGGCAATGCGGCTTTTCAGCGGATGCTGGAGAACCTGCTTGAGCCGGTGCGCGACTGTGCGGACCCCTTCGTGGACGACGTGATCATCGCGTCCGGGGACCCCAGCATGAGCTACGAGGAGCTCCTGGAGGCACACGAGAGGGACGTCACTCGGGTGCTGGACCTTCTGGTTCGGCACAAACTCACGGGCAGCAGTGACGAGGCCACCATTGCGGTAAGCGAGGTGGTCTTCGCTGGCCACGTAGTCGGGAACGGGCAGCGAAAGCCCATACCTGGCAAGGTGGCCGCGATTGAGCACTGGGAAAAGCCCAAAACGGTCTCTGAGCTACGGGCGTATCTGGGGTTCTGCAACTACTACTCGGGGTATATCAAGATGTATGCCGAGTATGCAGCCCCCATGACGACCATGCTCAAGGGCAACCGAGAGGAGACCAAGAAGGGGTCCAAGAAGGCTCTGGTCTGGACTGAAGAGTCCGACCGTGCCTTTGAGGGGATGAAGCAGGCGCTGCTATCCGCAGTGGGTCTGCACCTCGTGGATCCCGACCGAGGGTTCGTCCTGCGCACCGACGCTTCCGACTACGCCATTGGCGCTGTGTTGGAGCAAGTGCTTGACAACGGGAGGCACGTGCCCGTGGCCTTCTGGAGCCGAGTCCTGGCGGAAGGCCAGAGACGGACGTGGACGCCCCGTGAGAAGGAGGCGTATGCCATCGTCATGGCTCTCAGGAAATGGGCTGGGTACATAGCCCTCCATCCCGTCACCGTCTGCACCGACCATCAGAGTCTGCAGTCGTGGCACAAGGAGCACGTGGACACCCCCTCAGGTCCCGCCTCCCGACGGGCAAGATGGCATGAGACCTTGGCCAAGTTCGACCTCACGGTTGTTTATATTCCTGGAAAGGATAACACCGTGGCGGACTGTCTCAGTAGGTGGGCCTATCCCGCCAGCAAGGGCATGCAGGATATCTCTGCCCATGGCGATGAGGCTGAGACCGCTGAAGCCAAGAGGATCATTGAGATGGAGCGCCTGATGGAGGAGGAGGGTGCAAAATGCTTCGTCGTCATGGCCGCAGATGCCCCCCTCGCTTCGAGGGTGAGCAGAGCGGTCAGTGTACTCGCCCCTGTGGGTGCCGCGGGCGGAAGGCCCGGTCCGGCACCCCCTGTGGGAACTGAGTCCGACAAGCACCTCTTCCCGGAGTCTTGCCTCCAGGACGACTGGACCGACGATTACGCCAAGTCTGAGGCCTTTGCGGCCGAGTATAGGGCTGTGACCGACCCTGACGACGGGCAGAAGTGGCCAAAAGGGCTGACTGAGGAAGATGGCAAGCTCTACCGGAATGGTAAGCTGCTAGTCCCAGAGTCCCGGGTGCTCGAGCTGTGTGAAGCTTGGCACCACCACATGCTGCACCCAGGGGTCAAGAAGCAAGCTCTTGACATGCAGCGTCGGTTCGAGATCGACCATATCGTTCTCTACACCGCCATCAAGAAGGTCAGGAAGGGTTGCTCGGTCTGTCAGGCCTGCAATCCCGACAACCGGAACGTCAAGGGGGAACCTCAATGGACCCCGGTTCCTGACCAGCCCATGGAGAGCGTGGCCATGGACGTCTTCTCCATGCCCGAAGTGCACATTGGCAAGGAGACCTTTGACTGTGTGGTTCTCTGTGTGGACCGCCACAGCGGCTACGTTGTAGCCGTTCCGGCACGCAAAAAGGGGTTGCTCGCCAAGGAAGTGGCAGTCATGATGATTCGTCATTGGCTGACCGTCTTTGACATCCCCCGCACCATTTGCAGTGACCGAGGGCCCCAGTTTACTGGTGGCTGGTTCAAGGCTATGTGTTCCCTCATGGGGATACGTCATGCCAAGAGCGTCGTCTATCTCAGCCGGTCTAACGGCCGTGCTGAAGTGGCTGGACGGCAGCTGTTCGAGAAGCTGCGCAAGATCGACATCACCAATCCACGGCGGAACTGGTTCGAGGAGATGTGGCCTGCTCTGAAGGCCCATCATGACACCCCCACTCCGGGCGGTTTGTCCCCTCACCAGATTCTGTTTGGCAGGGACCCCCTGGGTAGGGGACTTCCCTTGTCTGGTGATGGCATGGCTATGGATGCCAAGGAGTTCTTCGCGCGGCAAGAGCAAACGGCGCGGGACATCCGCCAGCAGCTTGAGAAGGAGCATGCTGAGCGTCAGAAGTCCGCCCCGAGCTCGACAGCGCAGAAGTTCAGGGTGGGAGACCCGGTGTGGGTGATCAGACCCCGCCCCATGGGCACCCACCGCACCAAAACCTGGTTCACACCCGGCGAGGTGGTCCGCAGGATTGGTGAGGACACCTACCGCATCAAGGTGGGTCACGGACAGTTCCGGGAGCGCCACGAGAGTCAACTCCGTGTGCGGGAACCCGACCTCCGTGGCCGACATGTGTCCCTGGACTACGCCAAACATGAGGCCGATTCGGACGACGACTATGCTGAGCAGGACGACTATACTGTCGAGAAGATCCTGGCTCAGCGTCCGAAAGCCTCGGCACCCGGAGGTCTGGAGTTCAAGGTTCGTTGGCGAGGCTATGGGCCGTCCCACGACACCTGGGAACCCGTCTCCTCGTTTGTGCCGCGGGTCAATACTCCCTTCATGGAGTACATCCGCAAGAACAAGACCAAGATCCACGTTTCGGACTTGGCAGCACTCACCCGGGCGATTGCAGCCAGGGGTGCCTGATCAGCGCCCTGAGCTCTCCCCTGATGTGCCTTGAGGCGCTTGTGAGGCCGACGAATCGTCCCTTACTTGCGTGCTCTCTTCCATCTTTCGGTGACAGAGTGGCCATATACCCCCCCCTGCTGTATCCAGAGTGGATGGCCCCTCTCTTTCAATTCTATTCGTCACTCCCCCCCCTGCTGAATCCTTGGGAAACCAGGTGGGGCGACTGACCTTCATTTTTTTTTTTTGAGCTCTTGGGGCCTTGAAGCCCATACGACGTTGCGCAACGGATGCCGCTGTCATCGGCATTGCGATTTTTGAGTGTGTGGTCGGGTTCCATGGCATTTGCGGAATCCAGACCAGTCGACGTGTGTCTCGAGACTATATATGCCTGAACTCAGGCGTTATCCTGTCCATCCTCCTGCATTTGCCTTATCCTGACCGTGGCGTGGTTTGGCACTCTGTTCTGAGTGTGTTTACACGCCTATTTACCCAAATTGTTGCTTGTTTTTCTGCCCTCCAGGATATGTGCATCTGTATGTTAAGTGTCATCAGCCCATCGCTGAGGGATGGACTGTTTTTCACCACGAGTCGGGATACAGAGGCGCCTTGAGTCGCCGTGTACATATCCTTACAGCCTGGTCCAGCCTGGACCAGTACTTGTTTACAGATTCTACTGTTTGAGTGCCCGTGATACCGTGTTGCCCTATTCGCTGTGATGTGTGGAGATCCTGATGGCGCCAGGCGGGAAGCCCAGTTGCCTGACTACACTCCCAGCGGTCCGCCACTGTCAGTCCCAGTGTAAGCCTACCGATTTGCAGACGCACTTGCATTCGGATGGCGGCCTCCGGTGCTCCTGACCTCGGTCAGTCTGCCTGGGAAACTGGTGGTTTGAGGAGTCGACGCCTCCGCCCACACTGCATGAGGACTCCCTCATGTATGGCCTTCGTGGCAGTAGGGCGAGGGAAAAGACGGCCTTGATGCCCGATCCCTTCAGGAGGAGTTCCCTTACGATTTGGGGTTCGTAAGGAGTTCGACTATGGCACTCTGGACTCGCGTCGTATGGATATGGACATGGTGCGCCCGAGGAAGGACCCGTGGGGACTCTCCCCAGTCGGCGGGCCTTGGGAAGCTTGGGGTAGCCGGATGGATCTTTGTGGTCGCTCTCGACTTGTGGGGCCACCTCGGCCGTCGTGTGACGCCTATGTTGGCCGTGTATGCCACTGCCACTGTGGTGGTGACCGTAGCAGCCGGCACCCGGTGCGCCTGGTATGGGTTAACGGGTCCTTTGGATGCCGAACAATCGCCGCCAGGACCCGGGACTTGATACTTGATACTATACATGTGCTACGAGCTGTTACAGCAGCATACCTATCCCACTGTGGGATACCTATTTTACTGTGACTTACTGAAGTGAGGATGTGACACCCCCCCCCTTTTCAGGAAGTGGTCCTGGGTACCCGCTGCCATGCGTGGGTGTTATCGAGCCCCCCCAGGGTTTGCTCTAAGGAGGGGGGTGAAGCGGTACCCAGAACCCCATGGCCAGGTTACGGCATACAACCGGTCTCCGGTCCACTAACCCCATGCACGGCGTGTTCCGTGCCGTGAAGCCCCGCATCGGCAACCGATGCACCGCCAGCGGAGATATGTGTATCAGAATATCAGGAATCAACAGGGTTTTATTTTCATATTGTTTCCGTCAATTTTTATGCTTCCGTTCCGATACTCACTGTTTTGACTGCTGGCGGTTGGTTCGCGACTTTACCGTAACCGCCAGTTTAACTGTTTATAATGGAAATTTTAACGCTATCCGCGACGAAGGCTCCAAAGTCGCCAGGAACTGCATGGATGCCTCCGCAATTTTCATAATTAATACTCGCAACCTTAATCCGAATTTTTCAGGAGTTCGAAATCGGATTTTCGACTTCGACATCCCCGCACTTGATTTGACCTCTTTCGAGTGGACCTACGTGCTTCCGTATGCACGAATCAACTTCCCTTTTATCCTGGCCTCCATTTGTCTTAAAGATATGGGCAAAACAAAGTTGATTCGTGAGGCCACTTGTGAAGGTCATATCTCGTGTTGCTTGCGAGTATTGACGATAAGGAAACGTGGGATGTATTCACAATACTCCCGACGTAATTTAGGAAGCATTATATGCCTTGCGTCTCCACACGTGCGCGCTAGTGTAATGGATCATGGTCAAGAGGGTAGAGTTTGCGTTACAACTCATTGGCCATGATATTGCGTGCGTTAAGATAACCTTCGAGTGTAGCGCGCAAGTGTTGGGGTTGCATAGGAACTCTCCTTGAGTTCCTATGAGCGATTGACCCAAAGTTATGCCCTTGGAGGGGCATGACATATCGTGGTGGGAGCTACATTTTTGGGCAATATGTGGTATGTGCCATGTGTTGTGTTGTGTGCCCATTTGGCGGTTCCATTACTCCAAGCCAAGCCCGCCAATGGACCTCATATTGTGCAAGCCCCTTCTCCATACTCCCTACGGTCAATTGCAAGCCTAACCTTCGTGAAGGGAAGCTTGTGTGGTGATCCCGAAGCGATGCGTTGGGAGCAAGGTGTGTGTTTTACAATTTTCCATATTTTCATGTGCCCACTTGGGAAGCAGCGCTCGTAACCTTTCAAGGCGCCCCAAGTGGAGCACATATGTGGGATCGAAGGTCATTGGTGCCAAGTCATTGTGTTTAGAAGGATTAGTTGATTGCACGAACCAAGCCAAAGATATTATAATATAATTGTGCATCTTTCAATGCACTTTTGTGTGTCTTTGTGCCAATTTTGCCATTTTTGGCTCGTCATGATGTCAAGTGGCGAACGTATATCTCAACGTTGCGCTCAATTGACATCATGACCCAAGTATGTTATGAGGGTACATACTTCGGTCGCCAACATATCTTGGACCCGGCGAATAACTCCTCTTGAGCTTGGCATACCGTGGCCGCCATGTTGGCGATTTGGGACTATCCCAAATCATGGGCTTACTTGGCGACCCTGCCATTCCCAATACCGGAGGAGTTGGGCGACGCCCCAAAGATATGTTGGACATATATGACTTGATACCAATCCTATGGCACACTCCGGTCCGAGTCGGGCATGTGCCTCATTTGCCCTAACCATAAGTGTGCGCAATTTTGGCCATTTTGAGCATTTTTCCACTTTTGCTGCCCGCCGTGCACTATGTTCTAACCCTCGTGCACGCCGGACGCATGGACCAATGGACCATATATGACATGGGTGTTATGAGTAATGGTCCCCATGGTCCACATACCACGTGGGCGAAGCGGAGCCGCCTTCGTCAAGGCGCTAGGCCAAATTGAGTATGGGCAATTTTGCCATTTTTGCATTTGTGGACCCAATTGGGATCGTCACCACGCCAAGCAGCATGGAGATCTTTGAGAGCCAAGGGCATGGGAGTCTCCGTTGGACTCCCGGTGGATCACGTATGGAATGGCGGATCCGATCTCCAAGCCGGCGTGGAGATATACTGTTGGGAGCACGCTGAATTTTGGCTCATTTCAAGCAGCCAAAATGACCCAATTTTGGGACCCCAATTTCCCCCTTCCGTGTGGTCAATTGGCGGCCCCATTTCTCTAAGCCCATAGGGAGCCCGGACCTAAATCCAAGTTGTGCACTCAGATAGAAGTCCTAGGTCCTGCCTCCTACCCTGTGAGCCATTGGCCTTACCTTGGCCGGGCGAGCCACGCGTGGGAATGACGCCAATTTTGGTGATTTTGGCATCATGACCCCACTTGACTCATCCGTGTTGCCCTGATGCCGGGACCTCAGAGGGAACCAGGTTGGGTGAGGGCTCCAGGGAGTTCGTACTCGAAGGGCATAGGGTCAGTTGCCTCGTCCCTACCTCTGGCGGGTCCGGACGAGGGGTCAATTTTGGAGTTTTTTAAGCTAATTTCAGTTTGGGCTGAAACAGCCCATTTTCAGCTACCAACTCCTGAGGGATAATGGCGGGGCCATATCTCTGGCTCAGAGTGGAGTTGGGACCTGCCGTTAAGGGAGCATAGGGAGCCACTGTCGGTTGACCTTGGAGCCTCTTGGTTTCCACGAAATTCGCCTGTGGCTGGGCGGGACACTCCTCCCATTGGCAAGGTTTCAGGGTCCGGACTGAGCAGGGCATGGGTTGTGTTTGAGCCCCCGCCCCCATCAGCCACTGAGAGGGTCGGACCTGGGATTGGGATATGAGTTGGGACTGAGTGTCTATGGTCCTGTGATGCCCTTACCCCAGTCCAGTCTTAACCCCATGTGTACATATCCTGACGTGTTGCTGTACATACTTTCGTTCCCTCTTTGCAGAGTGGCAAGGATTCTGAAACGCTTTGTCACATGACAACGCACTGATGCCCTTGTGAGCGTAGTGCTTTGCCTGCCTGCTCACTTGCGTGTGTCCACCGCAGCGTCCCGTGGCCGGCCCCCCACGGGAACGCGTCAATCCTGCCCATTGTTCTTCACGTTGTGCGCCACAAACGCGAAGAAATGGGCCTCCTCGTGATCCTCCCGGGACCAGTGGTCTTGGCCACTTCCACTTCCATCCTCCGCGGAGTTGGCCGTGTCCTCCTGGATCTCTCGATGATGGCGGTCTTCTCGGTGTCCTCGTTGTCCATGACCATGCCGATCCTGCACGTGGGCCTCGTTCTTCGCATTGAGCTTCAACTCCACCGTGATGTACTTCACGATCTCGTCCAGGCTCATGCGAGCGAAGATGACTTGCATCTTCAGCGGCTCCCCGCGCCTCCACTCCACGTTGTTGAGGCGCAGCAACCTTTGCCCCATGGAGTCCCCGAATACCTCCACGTACACGGCGTTCTTCAGGCCCAACATCCGGTCGGGTTCGCCCAGGTTCCTCCTGAAGAACTCCATGATACCCGCATGGGTATCCTCCGCCGCCATAATCCTCACCGCCACCCGTCTCTTGGCGCGTTTCTTCTCCTCGTCCTCCACTCTCCTCTTCCAGCTGCCGGGGAGGACGTCCTTCAGGAGGTGGCGGATCTCGCTGGCCTCGTTCCAATCCTCCACCAGCTTGAGGCATCTGCGGTACTTCCGCAGATACCGGTTCCACTCCCGGACCCGCAACTTACCGCGGCCCAGCGGCAGCGGAATGGACCACAGGTCCTCCAGCTTCTGATTCGGAGCGTCCACCCGCTCCTCATCCTCCAGCCACTGAAGGCAGGCCTGCTCCGTACAGATCAATCCTTCTCGGATCTGATCCCGCAGCTCCTCCTTCAGGTCCTGCGCCAGGCGGTGTGGGAATGTCCGGCATACCCACTTATCCCGCGGCGCTCCCCGCATCTCGCCGACGACCTCCTCGGCGAAGTCCTCCCAGTCCAGGATGAAGTCATCCAGGTTGGAGGGGTTCCCGTCGTAATAGGGGATCTTGATTCCCCTGAGGTCGTCAATCCTGATGGCGTCTCCGACGTCTCCAGCCACCACTCCACCGAGACGGATACCACCTGTGGCCGGGGGGTGTGAGTACACTCCCCGTACATCCCTCTCCTCCATGGAGTGCGGTCCAGTTGGGCCTGAACCCATGGGGTTTGGAATGCGGGAAGGACTTGCTCCATCGGCCGTCCATATCCCCGTATTGGGGTCCTTCGCCCACAGGTTTCCGCTTGGATGGCCTCGACCATGTCCGTCGGCCCTTCCCATGGTTTGCCCCTGCATGGTCTGGTTCTGGATCTCCTCTTCCGCATAAACTGCATAGGTAGTCGTTGATGGCGGTAGATCCTGGGCGGCGTGGGACATCTGCACCGTCAGGCTCCTCGGGTCCGTGGCTACGTGCCCTTCCCGCCTGGACCCAGCCGGTGCCGTGTGTTCCCCGAGCATTGTGGACTCGCTGAACAGGGGAACATACGGCAGCGCACCCGGTTCTACACGCGGAGGCGCGTAGGGTGCCTCTGCAGGGCCGCCCATGGGTTTCTCCATGGCGCTCCTGAGGGTCTTAACCCGCTCCACCAGCTCCACCGCGGCCGGCTTTGCCGGGAGCTCCGGACCCGAGGCGAGGGGCTGTCGCTCCTCTAGCCTTCTCAGGCGTCCCGACATGTCCTCCACTAAGTGGAGGAGGCTGTCTACCACTTGCTGCTGCTTCTGCAGGGCCAGCTCCAGATTCTCCCGGTACCGGGCCTGATCCGCTCGCAGCTCCTCCATGTGGTTCTCCGCGGCCGACTGGTCGTCCAGGATCCCCGCGACGTCCTCCTCTAGAGCGTCCTTGGCGTTGTCCAGCCGGTCAAGGTGATTCACGATGGCGTCCATCCCCATCTTCGGGTACTTGCCCATGAGGAAGGACACGTGCTCGCAGTGGCACGTAGCGTGCTTTCCGCCGGATTCAGCGCATCCCGCGGTTCCAGGCACCTCAGACTCATCGCCCATAGGCGTATCGCCTATGGCGTCCGTCTCTGGGCCCGTGTGCCGGGGCACAGGTGCCGTCCGGGCCCTGGCTGGCCTCTCCAAGCCCTCGGCGTCGTGCTGCAGGGCGGGCTCGGGGGCCGTATGCGCCCTGGCGATCGGCGCGGACATCTCCGGCTCCGAAGGTGGCTCGTGGGCTGTCCGATAGCCCTCGGAGTGCCCTTCGGATTCCCACAGCCTGACCGGGCTGGGGTCCGTGTCCATAGCCCCGGCGTCCCTTGCCGCGGACTTGGGTGACCCGCGCTTCCGGTAGCGCCGGGCCCGTCCTCCACTGCTGCCTGAATGGCAGGCCTCATCAGAGTCCTCCGCGGCGGAGCGGAGGTTGCATGCCTTTCGGCAGCGACGCTCGCACATGGAGACCAGGTCCTCCATGTCACGCCCTCCTCTTCCCGAGTGTCGTTCTTCTCTTCGGGCTTCAAATTCCGGAGTTCGCCATGCTCTTGAACGTCTCGGTCCTTCTATGGCTCTAATCTCCGGCGTGGTCTCCACCGAGTCCACAATACGCACCCGGGGCGTACTTGGGCAGGGCTCATGAGGGCCCAAGTCCCCGGGTCGGCGGTAGGTAGGGGCAGCAGGTAAGCCTCTGCTACCATAAAGAAGGTCCCTACCAGGACCGGCCCCCGCTGTGCCCCTTCCGCCTGTAATCCCCGCTGACTTGCTCCGGATCAATGCTTGCATTTATCAAAATCCAGGGTTCCAAATCCAAAAATATAGAAAATAGAAAATACAATCCTCCTTCAACCCTGAATGGCAACCAGATCCCACAAATACAGCAATAACCCAATTCACAATCCAAATCAGGCTGCGGGCTTTCGTTCAGCACACCGGTATTCCCACGGTGGCGGGCATGTACAAGAATTGCACCAAGGAAGAAAGCCCTGAAATTGGCATATGAACACAAATAAAGCAAAGTTGGGGAAAGAGGTAAACATACACATTCCCAGCCATAAACCCATCATTCCCTGGACTCAAGACCTTCCCTTGACTCACCAACATATTACCCTGAATCAGGTCAAATGATATGGCTGAGTGCCATGTGTCACAAGTCAATACACAAACCCCAAAAATGTGTTCACTCCCAAGCCTCTAAATCCTAGCCCAATAGGGAAGGTGGCGTGTCATGGCCTAGAGTGGCACTCAGGACCATGCCCTACCCTGACATAACCTTGGTTGGACTTGGAGTCGAATGGGCTTGGAGAAATGACTTATGAGTTTGAACTCATAACATGCCAAAAAACTGCCAATTCACACCATATTGGCCATATATCAAAAATATGCTCAAAATTGGAGTTACTACTTATCCGAAGGCTCAAAGCATGCATGGAATCGAAGTCTAGTATTCATGGAGGATGGAGACCAAAGGCCACTGCCCATGTACATCCCCACTTTACCCTCGAAACCCCTTCGGATATGGGCGCCACGCACTGCCCAAGTCAGCCCATGATCTTGAGACCAATTCTTGTATTCCTTCGTGCGCCAAGCCAAATGGAGTACGCGATCCGGCATATGATGGTGTTCAACTCCAAAGCATATGCCAACATATGAACAACATACCATGGTTCGACTCTCCATAGGCTTCTTGCTGTAAGCTGACCAGGTGAGTACACAAAACGCAAAAATGAGCAAAAATTGAGGTCAAAAACATGAAAATATGACCAAATACAAAGTTGTCATGATAGTATATCTCTATGCTCACCCATGATATCCGCCCATGGTTCAATACACAAATGATTGGAACCATTTGCGAACAATTCCCCCACTTGGATCCCCAATCGGGCGCATGGAGATACCTTCGCCGCTATTATCTACATGCCCCATGAAAATGGGAGTGCACCCATGGATCTCATTGTCAAACATACCACGAGCAATACATACGCGGTAGACTTGGTCTAGCGCTTTGAATTCCACAATTGGGACATGGGCAAAACCCTTGTCACGTATGGCTCCCCATCTCTTCGGCCACACGAAGATATATAACATGGGCGTGAGCATATCAAACATATACCATGCATATAACAAATACCCTCAAAATGTGGCTCCCACCATGATATGCCATGTCCCTCCATTGACATAACTTCACGCTAAAAATACGTAGGAACCCAAGGAAAGTTGCTATGCAACCCCAACACTCATGCGGCACACTCGAAAGTTGCATTAAAATATTCGGTTGCACGGTCCAAGAGTTATATATCACTTTATACCCTCTTGACCCTTTTCCCTTGCTACACCGGGCATGTGTGCGCACCAAAGGCGTTTGATGCTTCCTAAATTAACTTGAGACCAAGGCGGTTCCAACCCAATTCTCCTTATTCTCTTTCCTCACACTCGCGCGTAGATATGGCTCTTCAAAGTGGTCCCACGATTCACTTTTGTTTCCCTTATAACTCCAAGTCAAATGGGTGGCAAGTATAAGGGAAACCTGATTCGGGCATAGGGAAAGGCGTACGACCACTCGAAGAAGTCCAAATCAAGTGCGGCGATGTCGAAGTCGAAAATCCGATTTCGACATCACGAAA
Organism: Eutreptiella sp. 'Long Island Sound 2002'; assembly: GCA_964036045.1. NCBI lineage: Eukaryota > Euglenozoa > Euglenophyceae > Eutreptiales > Eutreptiaceae > Eutreptiella > Eutreptiella sp. 'Long Island Sound 2002'. The sequence goes on along the minus strand of OZ038389.1, from coordinate 67,832,603 downwards.
AATTCTGATTAAAATTTCGAGTGCTTATTTAGAGAATTGCGGAAGCAACGAACCCTTTACAGATGAAATCTGACCCTTCAGAAACGTTTCCGCCAAAATATCTGGAAATAACAGTTAACCAATTGGTTAACGCAAAATCGCGAGCCAACTGACAGTCGCCGATACATTGACCATCAGAACGAAAGGCTGAAAAATTACGGAAACATTATGATAATAAAACCCTGTTGATTCCTGATATTCCGATATATAAATCTCCGCTGGCGGCGCCTCGGTTCTGAATGTGGCCGCTCATAGCCGGAATGGCCAAACCTATCACACTATCACATCGGGTTAGTTCAGGTGGATGGGAGAGTATGATATCAGCCAATGGCGGCTTGCCGGCACATAGATACACACCCCAAGTGACCCCAAGATGGCCACGGGGGTCCGAACCGGCTTCATTTCGGCCCGAACACGGCCTACTCAGCGAGGCTGCGCGTGGGTATCTGCAGAGGCAGGAATGGGAGAATTATGGACGAATCCACGCAAAAACGAAGCGACGACCCCAAAATCCGTCAAATGACGGCGTAGAATTTTTCTGAAACGACACACCTGAGTAGAATCCAATTGTGCATCAGAAGCACATTTTTATAGAAATCATAGTCATCTCTGGATTTTTTAAATCCAGAAATTCATACACATAAAATGGCGGCGCGCAGGAGCGGCTCCTAGCGAAGCGCCGGAAAATGGAGAAATAATGGAATTATAAACGTATGTCTCACGTAGTCTTGAAAATGACGAGACACACATTAATAAATAAACATACAGATTCCACCCACACTAATAGAAGCTTCAAAAATTCAAGAATTCGAATATCAATTGAAAAGACTTCAATGAATCAGGTATAAACTACAGGTATGCTTGTTTCGCATGCCGCATACACATTGCTCGTCTCGTGTCTCCGTGAACGAGTCGTGTAGCAGCGCTAACAACGATAACCACGATAGGACGCGGTAGAGGGATTGATTAGAAAGATTGCAGATGATTAGCGGTCAGATCAGGGTGATTAGACATACACACAAGTGCATAGCAACGTTCTTCGCGTGCGCCCCTTTTGTACTCTCACCTTGCTTCACTTCCCAGCGGTAGGTAAGGTAGGTACGCCCAGGCGGGGCCACCCCCTGGTGGAGTCAAGATTGATGCGTAGATGGGCAGGTTTGCCCACGGTCTTGTCGCATACCCGTGCATGCACACACGCATTAAAGGGTAGGCCACGCGAAGTGCGCACGGTAAACCTTGTTTAGGCTACCCAGGGGCTCCTCGGTACGTTCTTTAAGAGAACCTGAGGAGTCCCTTAACGCTTGCTTGCTTGATAAGGGTAGCTGCTCCATGCAGCGTGTTTGCGGACAGCGTATTATAGGGCACACTGAGAAGGGTATAATACCTGGAGTGTGCCTTGGTTCCTCCGCCGCAAACGCCCTTTCATTTGCCTTTGTTTTACACGTGGGCAGGTAGGGTGATTGGTGCAGCAGCATTTTTTTCTGCCCTGCTAAACAAGGGCGCAGATCACACAAACAAGTAACTCCGCTCCGCCTGTGGCAGAGCAGGGAGTCCGACTTCATCGACATCTGCGCCTTGCACGCGAGAGCACTCCTTCCCTCCAAGCCCTAGCAGGGGAAACGCGTTGTGGCGTCCCCTGTTAGGCCACAGTTGCTTAGTAGCGCTGTGTTCTCTTGTCATTTCACAGGAGGGTCGCTAGGACCCACGAGTCCTTTACCTTCGCAACGCCCAGTAGAGTGTGCGTGTAGGAGTGGTAGTCCTGAGTGGGGGCTAGAGCCAGTTGCCCAGTGCTCGCCCACCAGGATGGTGCCACTGTAGGGTGTGTAGGACCTGTAGGGGGTGTGTCACTGTCCCACCCTTTTCCTTCAATTTTAGCGGGGTTGGTGGGCTGTGGCAGTGGTTAGGTCAGTGTTTTTGGCCACATAGCAAACAGGCGTTTTGCAAGCCTTCATAGCTTTTGGCCACCCCTCCCTGTAGTAGACAGATAGGTAGGGAAAACAATACCTGGATTAGCACGCTGGGTATTCCCCCAAGGTTTTGCGCCAGCACAGAAATTGGGCGCATAGGGGAGGGGAGACCCGGGGCGTACCCCGTGGCATCAATCAGCCAACCCTCCAGGTTTAGCAAGGGCGCAGACTTGGGTATAATTAGGACACCACTTCTGCGGCTTGCTCTCAGGACCTTAGGACTAGCACACTCACACATACGCTTTGGCAGGTAAGGGTAAGGTTCAGTCCCTAGCTTTAGTCTTGGAGGCAAGCGTCTCAGCGAGCCTCAACAACTCACCAAGGTTGTTCTGGGACAAGTAGTCAACCAGAATTGAGTCAAGGCGTCCCTCAGGTAGAACAAATGCAGAGAAGGGCTCCCAGGTGGCCTCTTCGACTCCAAACCCTTCCCAGAGGGTGAGGAAGCGCCAACCCTGGCGATAGCGGTGGCGTAGGACAGACTTCACCAGGTAGAAGCCCTCCTTAGCCATCTCCTCGGCGTTCATGTCGGGGAGTTCACCTTCAACTTCCATAGGGCTGGCAGCCCCTTGTAGGTCCAGAGCGGCGATTTCCTCGTCGTTCAGCTCCCACTCCTCCCCACAGAGGTCTTCGGGATCATGGTAGCGCTTCAGGTGTTGAGCGGCGCACACCAGGGTCCCCCCTAGACGGGGAGAACACCGCACCGTGATACGGTGACCATCCACAGATAGAATCTTGTACGGCCCGAAGTATGGGTCATCGCTGGTAGAGCGTGGCCAGGCGGGTAGTCGACTGTGGTGCACCAGCACCCAGTCCCCCTCTTGGTAGGTGGCCGGTACTCGGTGCTTGTTCTTCTTGTTCCACTGACGCTCCCTCACTCTCTGGAGCATAGCCTTGGCCTTGTCCACCTTCGCTTGTTGCTCTTGGACCCACTCACCCACAGAGGAATGGGTGTCCTCTGGATAGGGGGCATGTAGGAACCACGCCGGGCGCCCCATGAATAGCTCATGTGGCGAGTAGCCAGTAGCTGTACTCTCTTGGGAGTTCATCATCAAGGATATGACGGGGAGTAGTCTCACCCAGTCTCTGGTGCGTTCAGTTTTGCACCATATCCTGACGTTCTCCTTCAGGACACGAATCTGTCGCTCACATAGGGGGTTGCTCGTGTGAGAGTAGGGAATCCCCGTAGACACCTGGACATTGAGGGATCTCAGGACCCTCTTGTACCAGCCAGTATCTGAGCGTACTCGTACGTCCTCATCGGAGTTGATCTCCTTGGGCGCCCCATAGACACAAAACCACTCCTCCAGGAGTATCTTGATAGTCTCCTCTCCGGTAATGTGCTTAGTACATGGGAACACCCTGGTAAACCTGGTCAACCCACAGGTTACCACGAGGGCGAAGTCATAGCCCCCGAACTTCGGCATCTCCGTGTAGTCCACGTATAGAACACTGTTGGCACAGTGTGGGATGGGCAGGGTCGAGTAGAGACCTCTGTCCCTGATATCCCCTGGTTTACAGGACCTGCACGGGTACTTGTCCACGATAGGCAGGAGCGTCTTCCGCAGCTGGTCGTCAGTCCACGTAGTGTGGAACCACTGCTTGAACAGCCTCAGGGTACGGTCAGCACCCACATTACCACTGGACTCATGGGTCCACTTCAGCAGCGCTGGGACTCGGTCACTAGGCACCACGATGCGGTCCTCGTGCCAGAGGTAGCTCTTGTCCCGCTTCCACTGGTCTTGGTTGACCAGGAGGGGTTCAAGGCGTTTCTCCAGGCGCCGGTAGATATCCCCAAACTCCTGTAGGTATTCCGATTGTTGGAGTCCATCCAGGGGGCGTATCATGGTCATGTTCAGGTCCAGGTGTACGTCCATACGGCTGAACGCCTCCTTAGCCAGCGCTTCAGACCGGGCACCAATCAGGGCGTCGAAGTTGTTGCGGCTGATGTAGTCGGCGCACTCGTTCTTCACTCCCTGGATATGGTGTACCGTCAGCCGTAGTTGACTGAGGTAGGTCCACCAGCGACGTAGCTTGGCCTTCTCAGGTGGGGGACGCTTCTGGAAACTGCGGACCGGTTCTTGGTCGCATAGCCAGACCACAGGGTTACTCCCCAACAGTCGTGCTTGTGAGGATAGCACCAGCATGCCCGCGAGCAGTTCCTGCTCATAGGTGGAGTAGTTCCCCCTGGCCTGGTTCCACTTCCAGTTCCAGTGGCCCAGAGGTACTAGGACCCACTTGTCGTCAGGGTAGCTGTGCTTGAGGGTTCCATCTCGGTTGAGACCTTCCGTCCCCCATTGGGAAATGGCCGAGTCGAACTCCTCCTTCTCTAGTGCTTGCCATTGGAACAACGTTCCACCACCGCCCACATTGCTGGCGTCGGTCACCAAGATAATCTCCCCTTGTGCTCTAGGCACGCCCAAGCACTTAGCGTTGGCTACCTTGTCTTTGAGCTCGTCAAACGCTTGTTGCTCTTGTGGGCCCCAGCGCCAAGTAGTACTCTTCTTGATCAAGTCCGTCAGTACGGCGCTGGTATAGGTGAAGTTCTTGATGTGGCGGCGATAGAAGTTGCACGCCCCAATGAAACTGCGTACATCATGAAGTCCTTTCTTGGGGTCTTCGTGTCGTACCTTGGCATCCATCAGGGGCTTGGCCTTAGAGGCCGCTGGGGTCCACCACCCATAGCCAACGTCAAACCCCAGGTACTGCATGGTCTCCTGCATGAACTCACACTTCTCCAGCTTGAGTCGTGTGTGGTTCTCCTGGCAGACCGCAAAGAACTCACCCAAGAGGATTAGGTGATCCTCCTGGGTATTGGTCCCGAGGCATACATCGTCGATGTGAGCCTCCATCTGGGCCCCACGGGATATGAGCTCCTGCACCTTAGGTCTCCTTCGTAGGATGGACAAGATCTTGTTCATCAGCTCTTGGAACAGAGCGGGTGCGTTAGCCACGCCGAATGGCATGACCTTCCACTTGAATACCCTCCCCTGAGGGGTGATGAAGGCCAGTAGTTCCTGCGCGTTGGGCGTCAGGTCCACTTGCCAGAATCCACTTCGCTTGTCCATCTTGGTCTTGTAGCGACAGGAGGCTATCTTCTCCAGGGTAGACTCCATATTGGGAATGGACCCTGAGTGGTTCAGCGTCTTCTTATTCAGCTCTCCATAGTCCACTACCAGCCGTTTGGCTGTAGACCCAGGTTTAGCCACCAGGAAACAGGGGCTGCAGTGTAGGGGGTAGTCCCCGTCCTTGTACTCCAGGACTAGGCCCGCGTCGATACATTCTTGTATCTGTCGCTCAATCTCGTCGGCCTGCTCTTTAGGAGCTGGATAGGGTCTCCTCCGGATCTTGTGACCCACGAACTCGGGTTTCAGCTTGAGGTCCATCTGTACCAGCTTGTCGCATGAGGCTGGAGGGGGTAGTTCTCCAAACACCTCCAGATAGGTCCTTATCAGCTTCTGTACCCGCGGGTCCAATACCTTGATCTTGTCCTCCATGTCCTCGTCGGAGTGTAAGTTGCTTGCCCCTTGAATAGACGTCGGGAGGTGGTCCTCCACCGACTCTTCTCCCGAGGTAGTATCCTTCAGCCCTTGGTAGGCATATAGAAGGTCTTGCTCGACCATCTCCGGTGGACGATGGCAGCATAGGCACGCTCGAGGGGGTTCACATACACATTCCTCCGAGAGGTCGTCCTCATCTGGGGTCCTCACATGGGCGCCCCACACGCTCTTCATGAGCTTGGGATCTACCTCCCTTTGCCAGGTGGTGATCTTCTGTTCGAGGTCCTCCTTCAATTGGGATAGGTCTCCCATACGTCCTTGCTTCAGTGGCCACGAGCTGCGGGTAGGCTTCGCGTAGCATAGCTTTTTCGCCACCAACTTCCTCTTGGAATCCACATACTCCCTGAGCCTGGATCGAGGGTCCAGCTCTTCATCCACGGGGTCTTCCACCCTCATGGAGAGTAGGGGTTTTAGTGGGGCGACGTACTCGGCGTTCTCCACTTCCTCCACCGCGGTCTGCACGAAGAAGGCGTCGTGCTCAGTTTCGTCGTCTGAGTGGATAGAGCTAGGTAGCTCAGATAGTCCACACTCAGAGACTCTATCAGGAACAGGTACATGACAGGGAGAGTTGGGGGCGTTGGTGTTAGTCACGACGTACTCATCTCCTCCGGGTGTAGTTTCAACAGCATCTTGAGGTCGTAGGCGATCCTTCAAGTCACCCAAGGAGAGTCCATCGCTTTCTCGTTGTATAGCCTGGACCAGAGTAGGGTCCAGGTCTTCCCAGGGAATGGTGGTAAGACTTCTGTCCACCACGCTGAGCATACTCCCCCATCCGGGCTTCCCAATGGGCGTCTTGCGCCCCAGAGGCACGTAGATGGCCTCATCAGGTAATCGCACCGAGCTGATAGTCAGCTTGTCAAGGAGGGTTCGCCAGTACTCGTTGCCCCCATGGGCTCCCCAATCGGGGGAACACAGGACCATACGGGAACGTTCCAAGGCCACCTTGGTCAGCACCTTCCCCAGTTCACTGAATCTGGGGTTCCCGTAGGCCATCCCGAAAGAGGGCCAGTAAAATTTGTAGCTGCAGTTCTTCCCCTTGCTGCAGTATAGGTCCAGTACATGCTGCTTGTCGCTGGCGAACAGCTCCACACTTAGGTCTTCTCGAGAGTAACCCAACTCCTTCAGACCTTGGTCTAGGACTTCCCCCAATAGTTGATAGTCCTCAGTTTTGGAGGCCGCCATCATGTTCGAGGGCTCCTCCTTCGATAGTCTCAGGTAACTCGAGGTATGTTCCGACTGCTCCAGTGGCACAGACTCTCTGCCACTGCCGTGGTCCACGTACAGGAGGTAGGGCGCTTGCAGCGTCAGGGATTGTATCTGGGAGTGCTGCACGAAGAAGTCAGTACCCAGTACAAAGTCGAAGGCCTCAGTGTCCATCACATAGAACCGATGGGCGATAGTTCGAGAGCCCATAGGTACCTCCACTTCACAGTCCCCGCAGCTGTGCACCACATGTCCATCCCCCATGCGTATAGCGGCGGTGGTCAGGATGTTCTTCAGGCTCCCACAAGGTAAAGTTTTCTTGGCCACTATAGATATTGTGGCGCCAGTATCCAGTACCCCCAGGTATTCACGTCCCCCTAGTCGGATACGTACCCAAAACACCAGGTCTTGGGTGCCACCAGAGCGTCCCCGTCAGAATTCCGCGGGACAGGTCACCTCGAACCCCTTGTTCCGCAATTTGCGGGCCATCCTCATGAAACGGCTTCTCTTCTTGGCGTTGCCGTCATCACCACCTTCGTGCTCACGCTTGGCTCCTTGTTCTTGCTGGGCCTGCGTCTGTGAGCGTGTGGTAGGTCCAGACTGCCCTCCAGAGGGCTCGGAGTTTCCCCCTGGATTAGGGTTGGGGTTACCTCCGTTCTTGTCCTTGTTCTTGTTGTCGTTCTGGCGGTTGGCGCCTCCTCCTCGTCCACCTTGACCCTTGTCTTGACCACCTTGACCACGTCCTTTCGACTTGCCCTTGCCGGAGTCGTTTCCTTTGGCCTTGCCTCCACCTTTGCCTGAGCTTTTGCCAGGATCTTCCCCCTTAAGCTTCGCCGATAGGCGTTGCTTATGGTAGCACTCATCCTCGTAGTGCTTCCGCTTACCGCAGAATGCACACGTGATGGTGCAGCGGTAATGATCCGGCAGCTTCACTTTGGCGCCGGTGATCTTTTCTTGCTGCTTCCCCTGGACTACAAAGCAGTCTCGCTGCTCGCAGTCGGAGGCGTGCTGCAGGTGGCCCTGCTCGTCTCTCGCATCACACCAGAATAGCCCCTTCACGTTCTCCATTAGGCGGGCGTGGGCGTGTTTGGGGGTAGTCCCCTGCCCAGGTCGGGACCCTTGGTACCCTTTGCCTCCAGAACCTCCACCACCAGGACGGTAGTGGTTCAGGTGCTGGTCGCTCTCCTTCTCCAGCGCCATCTCCAGGAGCAGCACGCATAGATCCTCGTAGCGGAGGGATCTAGCCTTGCGCTCAGCCGTCAGACGGCACTCGTCCCATAGCTCTCGGGGGAGCTTGGAGCACAACCAAAACAGCAGGTCGTCGCTGCTGTAGGAACCGGGCGTCAGTCGTCCAGCCCAGTGATCCAGATCAGCCAACAGCTCGGAGACCCTGCCAGGTTTGGGGTTGTTGGGCAGCACGGGCAGGTTCTGGATCTCGGCCCTGATGGAGAGGTCGGTCTCGTAGGTTGGGTACTGCCTCTCCAGGGCAACCAACACGTCGGCAAAGGTGGCGGAGTTAGTGACGATCTGCCTGACCTGCTTCTCCAGGTACTTGGTCTTGCAGCACTGCAGGAGCAGGTCGCACTTCACTCGCCCACTCGCGTGGGTTTGGCCGGTCAGTCGTAGGAACCGGCCAAAGTTCTCAGCGAACTCGCTGAGGTCCTTGCCTGTGAACTCAGGCAGGTTGACCACTATCTTGGAGGTGGCAATAGCCTTCGCCTCCTGAGCTCGGCGTCCTTCAGGGCGTCGGGTCTTCTTCTTCTTCTTCTTCTTCTTCTTACCCTTGGGGTCCTCGGGGTCCTCAGGGTCTTCGTCATCCGATGGCGAAGAAGAATCCATCGACGGCGGCCCGTCGTCGGAGGGGTCTCCGCCTAGATCACTGGAGCCATAAGGCTCCACGTCCACCATAGCCCTTAGGGCTGTCAGCCCCAGCTGGTCCAGCTCGGCCCTCGTCGAGTTCGTCACATGGCTGTAGGGCGGCTGGGCCGTTCTCGGGACGAATGGACTTCTCGGTACTGCTGCAGGAGTCGGCATCGGTCGGCTCCTCAGGCTCCCCAGGGTATTTGTCAACCCTGCCGCCAGGTGGTTAGCCTGTACTCGGTGGGGTGACATTCCCACTGTCGTAGGTGACGCATGGGACGGGATCATCAGGGGCTCCAGTTTCTCCCTGATCTCTTGCGTGAGGTCGCTCACGATTTGCGAAGTGGCCCCTCGGAGCACCTCGTTGATCTCCGACCGCGTCAGGGACCTGTTGGAGGATCTTCCCGATCCTCTACTCCTGCCGCCCAGAGATTCGGGTCCTTTCCTCAACCCACTCAGGGGTGCATACCCAGGTGCATACCCAGGAGCATACCCAGGAACATCCATGTAGGTTCCAGTGGCGTGGAGTGGATGGGGATAGTCTGCTGCATACCATCGCGGCGCAGCGCTGGAAGCCACAGGCTCACTGGCAGTAGTTGCCTCATGGAGCGCAGTGGTTGGTGGGCCCATACCATAGGCGGGGTAGGGAGGCATGCCAGTAAAGCCTGTGCCCTCTGCCATAGGTAGGTTGGTTGTGGAGGTGGATGTTGCGGCGGCTGGGAGTGTGGTGGTTATGGGAGAGGGTGATACATGGTGGCCAGAAGCGCTTGTTGCGCCTTCGAAGGTAGGGACATCCGTCGGGTCTTGCCCTTGCTCCTCTCCTTCGTCTGCTCCTTCTCCAGCATCCTTCTCGCTCTCGTTCTCTCTCTTCCTCTTCACAGGCTGAGGCTGAGAGACCACTTCCTCGACCGACAGGGCCCCGAAGGCCGTCTGGAGGCCATCCAGGGAGTCCTCCGCCGTATCCATTGGCCCATGTAAGGGCTCCACCGAAGGTACAGCGTCAGGCGCCGGCCTTGCCGGTGCCTCAGGCGCTGGCGCTGTGTTCACATCGGCGTCCACTCTTCCTGGGTCCATCTTAATCCGCCCTTCTGCTTATGTTTGCCTGCTCGGAGCACTGGTTGTACGGCGCGGGGTCGCTGCCGGGGCACAGAGACAGGCTGCCTCTTGCTACCAGAAAAGTTTATAGTGTTTTCAGCACTGTGTTTTTGCTTCTCCTGCTGCTTGTTGTTGCTGTAGGGTGTCCTGCTGCTTGTTTTGGATGATGAAAAGCTTTTGTTTGTTGAAATACAGTAAAGCCAAGTCAATCCAGGATAGCCCAAGCCAATAGTATGCAAGGAGAAGGTAATTCAGGATCAAAGCATGAAGGGCTGCAGTGTAAACAGTGAAAGATGATTGAATATTCACAGAAACTGCAACTCAGGTCACATATGAATGCATATTCACAAAGATAGCTGAAATGTTTTAGGAAAAGAGTTAGAAAACTGCCTCAGGATCACTCTCTCTCCATAGTGCCATCTTAGGAGATGTGCACTCTTTGTTTTGGGTCCCATATGTGCTGAGGTGGCATGGTATGTGGCGATGAGGTCACTGCCATGTCACATGGGATCTTCCTACTTAGCTAGGCTGACCAGGAATTGAACCCAGGACCTCTCAAAAAGAGGTGCCCAGCCCCAGAAAAGTTTATAGTGTTTTCAGCACTGTGTTTTTGCTTCTCCTGCTGCTTGTTGTTGCTGTAGGGTGTCCTGCTGCTGGTTTCGGATGATGAAAAGCTTTTGTTTGTTGAAATACAGTAAAGCCAACTCAATCCAGGATAGCCCAAGCCAATAGTATGCAAGGAGAAGGTAATTCAGGATCAAAGCATGAAGGGCTGCAGTGTAAACAGTGAAAGATGATTGGATATTCACAGAAACTGCAACTCAGGTCACAAATGAATGCATATTCACAGAGATAGCTGAAATGTTTTGGGAAAAGAGTTAGAAAACTGCCTCAGGATCACTCTCTCTCCATAGTGCCATCTTAGGAGATGTGCACTCTTTGTTTTGGGTCCCATATGTGCTGAGGTGGCATGGTATGTGGCGATGAGGTCACTGCCATGTCACATGGGATCTTCCTACTTAGTTAGGCTGACCAGGAATTGAACCCAGGACCTCTCAAAAAGAGGTGCCTAACCCCCTATGGTGCATACCACTAGGGCAGATAAGTATTCATGGAAAAACATAGATAAATTCATAGGCTCTACCTTAGGTATGTCAGAGCTCAGTCAACTCAGGAAAAGATGTTTTACTTCTGATTGAAAGGGGATTAAGGGGTCCACTCCATATCCTGATTGGGTGTTTGGTTCCATAGGTCAAAATGTGTTCTCACCACTTTTGGCTGGACCAATACTAAGATAAAAATGCATGGATGCTCAGTGCATCTCTAATACAACTAGAGTATGTCCCAAAGCAATGGAAAAGCACTTTTTCTTACTCCCCCCTTGTGCTGTGGTGGCCACCACTGTCGCATTTTAGGAAAAAGGGAATTTTTCTTGGCCTTTCCTTGGTTTCCACATCTACTTTAAAATACCTACAGTCTCCCTCACACTGAAAAATGGGCGCTCACCATGGCTGGCGTCCTTTTGCTGCTCTGATTGTACAGTTTCCTACAGAAGACTCAGCGCTCTTGGCGCTGCCGGGGCTCCTGTGGCTTAGTTGGGTTAGATTGGGAGCATGCCAAACATGTGCATATGCATCCCTCCCTCCAAGACGCAGCGTCGACACAACCCAAACGCAAGACACATTATACACACTCGCATGGGTTCTCGTAAACCTGCTGGCGAATTGTGACCTGTCTTAGGGCGAAGGGAGTCGAAAGAAAATTAAATTTGCCCCTTGGTGGGGTCTTGGTTCTGCTCAGTCTCTCCAGGCACCTGCGTTTCGGCCCGAACACGGCCTACTCAGCGAGGCTGCGCGTGGGTATCTGCAGAGGCAGGAAGGGGAGGAATATGGACGAATCCACGCAAAAACGAAGCGACGACACCAAAATCCGTCAAATGACGGCGTAGAATTTTTCTGAAACGACACACCTGAGCAGAATCCAATTGTGCATCTCCAGCACATTTTTATAGAAATTATAGTCATCTCTGGATTTTTTAAATCCAGAAATTCATACGCATAAAATGGCGGCGCGCAGGAGCGGCTCCTAGCGAAGCGCCGGAAAATGGAAAAATAATGGAATTATAAACGTATGTATCACGTAGTCTTGAAAATGACGAGACACACATTAATAAACAAACATACCGATTCCACCCACACTAATAGAAGCTTCAAAAATTCAAGAATTCGAATATCAATTGAAAAGACTTCAATGAATCAGGTATAAACTACAGGTATGCCTGTTTCGCATGCCGCATACACATTGCCCGTCTCGTGTCTCCGTGAACGAGTCGTGTAGCAGCGCTAACAACGATAACCACGATAGGACGCGGTAGAGGGATTGATTAGAAAGATTGCAGATGATTAGCGGTCAGATCAGGGTGATTAGTCATACACACAAGTGCATAGCAACGTTCTTCGCGTGCGCCCCTTTTGTACTCTCACCTTGCTTCACTTCCCAGCGGTAGGTAAGGTAGGTACGCCCAGGCGGGGCCACCCCCTGGTGGAGTCAAGATTTACGCGAAGATGGGCAGGTTTGCCCAAGTGGGACGTGCATACTCGTGCATGCACACACGCATTAAAGGGGTAGGCCACGCGAAGTGCGCACGGTAAACCTTGTTTAGGCTACCCAGGGGCTCCTCGGTACGTTCTTTAAGAGAACCTGAGGAGTCCCTTAACGCTTGCTTGCTTGACAAGGGTAGCTGCTCCATGCAGCGTGTTTGCGGACAGCGTATTATAGGGCACACTGAGAAGGGTATAATACCTGGAGTGTGCCTTGGTTCCTCCGCCGCAAACGCCCTTTCATTTGCCTTTGTTTTACAGGTGGGCAGGTAGGGTGAGTGGTGCAGCAGCATTTTTTTCTGCCCTGCTAAACAGGGGCGCAGATCACACAAACAAGTAACTCCGCTCCGCCTGTGGCAGAGCAGGGAGTCCGACTTCATCGACATCTGCGCCTTGCACACGAGAGCACTCCTTCCCTCCAAGCCCTTGCAGGGGAAACGCGTTGTGGCGTCCCCTGTGAGGCCACAGTTGCTTAGCAGCGCTGTGTTCTCTTGTCATTTCACAGGTGGGTCGCTAGGACCCTTGAGACCTTCCTCTTCGCAACGCCAAGTAGAGTGTGCGTGTAGGAGTGGTAGTCCTGAGTGGGGGCTAGAGCCAGTTGCCCAGTGCTCGCCCACCAGGATGGTGCCACTGTAGGGTGTGTAGGACCTGTAGGGGGCGTGTCACTGTCCCACCCTTTTCCTGCAATTTTAGCTGGGTTGGTGGGCTGTGACAGTGGTTAGGTCAGTGTTTTGGCCACATAGCAAACAGGCGTTTTGCAAGCCTTCATAGCTTTTGGCCACCCCTCCCTGTAGTAGACAGATAGGTAGGGAAAACAATACCTGGATTAACACTCTGGGTATTCCCCCAAGGTTTTGCGCCAGCACAGAAATTGGGCGCATAGGGGAGGGGAGACCCGGGGCGTACCCCGTGGCATCAATAAGCCAACCCTCCAGGTTCAGCAAGGGCGCAGAGTTGGGTATAATTAGGACACCACTTCTGCGGCTTGCTCTCAGGACCTTAGGACTAGCACACTCACACATACGCTTTGGCAGGTAAGGGTAAGGTTCAGTCCCTAGCTTTATTCTTGGAGGCAAGCGTCTCAGCGAGCCTCAACAACTCACCAAGGTTGTTCTGGGACAAGTAGTCAACCAGAACTGAGTTTAGGCGTCCCTCAGGTAGAACAAATGCAGAGAAGGGCTCCCAGGTGGCCTCTTCGACTCCAAACCCTTCCCAGAGGGTGAGGAAGCGCCAACCCTGGCGATAGCGGTGGCGTAGGACAGACTTCACCAGGTAGAAGCCCTCCTTAGCCATCTCCTCGGCGTTCATGTCGGGGAGTTCACCTTCAACTTCCATAGGGCTGGCAGCCCCTTGTAGGTCCAGAGCGGCGATTTCCTCGTCGTTCAGCTCCCACTCCTCCCCACAGAGGTCTTCAGGATCATGGTAGCGCTTCAGGTGTTGAGCGGCGCACACCAGGGTCCCCCCTAGACGGGGAGAACACCGCACCGTGATACGGTGACCATCCACAGATAGAATCTTGTACGGCCCGAAGTATGGGTCATCGCTGGTAGAGCGAGGCCAGGCGGGTAGTCGACTGTGGTGCACCAGCACCCAGTCCCCCTCTTGGTAGGTGGCCGGTACTCGGTGCTTGTTCTTCTTGTTCCACTGACGCTCCCTCACTCTCTGGAGCATAGCCTTGGCCTTGTCCACCTTCGCTTGTTGCTCTTGGACCCACTCACCCACAGAAGAATGGGTGTCCTCTGGATAGGGGGCATGTAGGAACCACGCCGGGCGCCCCATGAATAGCTCATGTGGCGAGTAGCCAGTAGCTGAACTCTCTTGGGAGTTCATCATCAAGGATATTACGGGGAGTAGTCTCACCCAGTCTCTGGTGCGTTCAGTTTTGCACCATATCCTGACGTTCTCCTTCAGGACACGAATCTGTCGCTCACATAGGGGGTTGCTCGTGTGAGAGTAGGGAATCCCCGTAGACACCTGGACATTGAGGGATCTCAGGACCCTCTTATACCAGCCAGTATCTGAGCGTACTCGTACGTCCTCATCGGAGTTGATCTCCTTGGGCGCCCCATAGACACAAAACCACTCCTCCAGGAGTATCTTGATAGTCTCCTCCCCGGTAATGTGCTTGGTACATGGGAACACCCTGGTAAACCTGGTCAACCCACAGGTTACCACGAGGGCGAAGTCATAGCCCCCGAACTTCGGCATCTCCGTGTAGTCCACGTATAGAACACTGTTAGCACAGTGAGGGATGGGCAGGGTCGAGTAGAGACCTCTGTCCCTGATATCCCCTGGTTTACAGGACCTGCACGGGCACTTGTCCACGATAGGCAGGAGCGTCTTCCGCAGCTGGTCGTCAGTCCACGTAGTGTGGAACCACTGCTTGAACAGCCTCAGGGTACGGTCAGCACCCACATGACCACTGGACTCATGGGTCCACTTCAGCAGCGCTGGGACTTGGTCACTAGGCACCACGATGCGGTCCTCGTGCCAGAGGTAGCTCTTGTCCCGCTTCCACTGGTCTTGGTTGACCTGGAGGGGTTCAAGGCGTTTCTCCAGGCGCCGGTAGATATCCCCAAACTCCTGTAGGTACTCCGATTGTTGGAGTCCATCCAGAGGGCGTATCATGGTCATGTTCAGGTCCAGATGTACGTCCATACGGCTGAACGCCTCCTTAGCCAGCGCTTCAGACCGGGCACCAATCAGGGCGTCGAAGTTGTTGCGGCTGATGTAGTCGGCGCACTCGTTCTTCACTCCCTGGATATGGTGTACCGTCAGCCGTAGTTGACTGAGGTAGGTCCACCAGCGCCGTAGCTTGGCCTTCTCAGGTGGGGGACCCTTCTGGAAACTGCGGACCGGTTCTTGGTCGCATAGCCAGACCACAGGGTTACTCCCCAACAGTCGTGCTTGTGAGGATAGCACCAGCATACCCGCGAGCAATTCCTGCTCATAGGTGGAGTAGTTCCCCCTGGCCTGGTTCCACTTCCAGTTCCAGTGGCCCAGAGGTACTAGGACCCACTTGTCGTCAGGGTAGCTGTGCTTGAGGGTTCCGTCTCGGTTGAGACCTTCCGTCCCCCATTGGGAAATGGCCGAGTCGAACTCCTCCTTCTCTAGTGCTTGCCATTGGAACAACGTTCCACCACCGCCCACATTGCTGGCGTCGGTCACCAGGATAATCTCCCCTTGTGCCCTAGGCACTCCCAAGCACTTAGCGTTGGCTACCTTGTCTTTGAGCTCGTCAAACGCTTGTTGCTCTTGTGGGCCCCAGCGCCAAGTAGTACTCTTCTTGATCAAGTCCGTCAGAACGGCGCTGGTATAGTGAAGCGGTACCCAGAACCCCATGGCCAGGTTACGGCATACAACCGGTCTCCGGTCCACTAACCCCATGTACGGAAGTGTTCCGTGCCGTAAAGCCCCGCATCGGCAACCGATGCACCGCCAGCGGAGATTTGTGTATCAGAATATCAGGAATCAACAGGGTTTTATTTTCATATTGTTTCCGTCAATTTTTGCCAGCGGAGATTTGTGTATCAGAATATCAGGAATCAACAGGGTTTTATTTTCATATTGTTTCCGTCAATTTTTACACTTCCGTTCTGATACTCACTGTTTTGACTGCTGGCGGTTGGATCGCGACTTTACCGTAACCGCCAGTTTAACTGTAATTAATGGAAATTTTAACGCTTTCCGCGACGAAGGCTCCAAAGCCTTCAGGAACTGCATGGATGCTTCCGCAATTTTCACATTCTACACTCGCAACATTAATCCGAATTTTCAGGATGTCGAAATCGGATTTTCGACTTCGACATCCCCGCACTTGATTTGACCTCTTTCGAGTGGACCTACGTGCTTCCCTATGCACGAATCAACTTTCCTTTTATCTTGCCCCCCATTTGACTCAGAGATATGGGCAAAACAAAGTTGATTCGTGAGGCCACTTGTGAGGGTCATATCTCGTGCCGCTTGCGAGTATTGACAATAAGGAAACGTGGGACGTATTCACAATACTCCCGACGTAATTTAGGAAGCCTTATATGCCTTGCGTTTCCACACGTGCGCGCTAGGGTAATGGATCATGGTCAAGAGGGTAGAGTTCGCGTTATAACTCTTTGGCCATGACATTGCGTGCGTTAAGATAACTTTCGAGTGTAGCGCGCAGGTGTTGGTGTTGCATAGGAACTCTCCTTGAGTTCCTATGAGCGATAGACACAAAATTATGCCCTTGGAGGGGCATGACATATCGTGGTGGGAGCTACCTTTTTGGGCAATATGTGGTATGTGCCATGTGTTGTGTTGCGTGCCCATTTGGCGGGTCCATTACTCCAAGCCAAGCCCGCCAATGGACCTCATATTGTGCAAGTCCCTTCTCCATACTCCCCACGATCAATTGCAAGCCTAACCTTCGTGAAGGGAAGCTTGTGTGGTGAACCCGAAGCGATGCGTTGGGAGCAAGGGGTGTGTTTTACAATTTTCCATATTTTCGTGTGCCCACTTGGGAAGTAGCGCTCGTAACCTTTCAAGGTGCCCCAAGTGGAGCACATATGTGGGATCGAAGGTCATTGGTGTCAAGTCATTGTGTTTAGAAGGATTAAGTGATTGCACGATCCAAGCCAAAGATATTATAATATATTTGTGCACCTTTCAAGGCACTTTTGTGTGTGCTTGTGCCAATTTTGCCATTTTTGGCCCGTCATGATGTCAAGTGGCGACCGTGTATCTCAACGTTGCGCTCGATTGACATCATGACCCAAGTATGATATGAGGGTACATACTTCGGTGCCCAACATATCTTGGACCCGGCGAATAACTCCTCTTAGGCTTGGCATACCGTGGCCGCCATGTTGGCGATTTGGGACTATCCCAAATCATGGGCTCACTTGGCGACCCTGCCATTCCCAAAACCGGAGGAGTTGGGCGACGCCCAAAAGATATGTTGGACACATAGGACTTGATACCAATCCTATGGCACACTCCGGTCCGAGTCGGGCATGTGCCTCATTTGCCCCAACCATGAGTGTGCGCATTTTTGGCCATTTTGAGCAATTTTCCACTTTTGCTGCCCGCCGTGCACTATGTTCTAACCCTCGTGCACGCCGGACGCACGGACCAATGGACCATATATGACATGGGTGTTATGGGTAATGGTCCCCATGGTCCGCACACCACGTGGGCGAAGCGGAGCCACCTTCGTTAAGGCGCTAGCCCAAAGTGAGTGTGGGCAATTTTGCCATTTTGGCATTTGTGGACCCAATTGGGATCGTCACCACGCCGAGTGGCATGGGGATCTTTGGGAGCCAGGGGCATGGGAGTCTCCATTGGACTCCCCGTGGATCGCGTATGGAATGGCGGATCCGATCTCCAAGCCGGCGTGGAGATATACTATTGGGAGCACACCGAATTTTGGCTCATTTCAAGCAGCCAAAATGACCCAATTTTGGGACCCCAATTTCCCCCTTCCGTGTGGTCAATTGGCGGCCCCATTTCTCTAAGCCCATAAGGAGCCCGGACCTAAATTCAAGTTGTACACTCAGATATGAGTCCCAGGTCCTGCCTCCTACCCTGTGAGCCATTGGCCTTACCTTGGCCGGGCGAGCCACGCGTGGGAATGACGCCAATTTTGGTGATTTTGGCATCACGACCCCACATGACTCATCCGTGTTGCCCTGATGCCGGGACCTCAGAGGGAACCAGGTTGGGTGAGGGCTCCAGGGGGTTCGTACTCGAAGGGCATAGGGTCAGTTGCCTCGTCCCTACCTCTGGCGGGTCCGGACGAGGGGTCAATTTTGGGGATTTTTCAGTTAATTTCAGTTTGGGCTGAAACAGCCCATTTTCAGCTACCAACTCCTGGGTGATAATAGCGGGGCCATATCTCTGGCTCAGAGTGAAGTTGGGACCTGCCATTAGGGGAGCATAGGGAGCCACTGTCGGTTGACCTTGGAGCCCCTTGGTTCCCAGGAACTCGCCTGTGGCTGGGCGGGACACCCCCCCTATTGGCAGGGTTTCAGGGTCCGAACTGAGCAGGGCATGGGTTGTGTTTGAGCCCCCGCCCCCATCAGCCACTGAGAGGGTCGGACCTGGGATTGGGATATGAGTTGGGACTGAGTGTCTATGGTCCTGTGATGCCCTTACCCCAGTCCAGTCTTAACCCCATGTGTACATATCCTGATGTGTTGCTGTACATACTTTCGTTCCCTCTTTGCAGAGTGGCAAGGATTCTGAAACGCTTTGTCACATGACACAGGCGTATTGATGCCCTTGTGAGCGTAGTGCCTTGCCTGCCTGCTCACCTGTGCGTGTCACCGCAGCGTCCCGTGGCCGGCCCCCCACGGGAACGCGTCAAAAGCGTTTCACCGCCGCGGGGTTACCCAGCCCTCGCGTGCCACTCGGGGCCACCCACCCCGAGCAGCGCGGCGCAGCCCGCAGCTCGCAGCGCAGCGCAGCAACTCGCAGCGCAGCGCAGCAGCTCGTAGCGCCGCCCAGCGACAGCGCCGAGTTCGTCACGGAGCCAGCAGCGCCGTCCAGAGCATCGCCCTGACCCCGCAGCAACCGTGAAAGAGGTGCACAGACCAGGACTCCTGCATCAGCCCCATCGGCCGACCCGGAGTCCCATCGGCCGACCAGCAAGGCCGCGTCAACCACCTCCACAACCACCGGCTGACCAGCACCAGCCGCACTTCCAATCCAGTGCTGCAGCACCCTCCTCAACAACCACAACCAGTTCGTTGAGTTGAACGAGTGCACATCAAGGACCTCAAGACCAAGTACGCCCCCGCTGCCATGGTGAATTGGCAGGAGGCGGGCAGGACGTGGCCGCGGCCCCACCCCCATGCAGCACGCCTGCTGCGTGGGTTGGTTTGGGACCAGCACTACCGCCACAGCCACCCCCAGTGCGAAGGCGGCATGCCCAGGAGCTTCGAGCTCCGCACGGACATCGCCCCCGACCGCCTGCAGGCCGTGGAGGACTGGCTGCGGGCGGAAGGGTACGAGTACCGCCACCAGCAGAGGCGCTGGAGGACGTGGACCCGGCCGGACAGGCCCGGCGAAGGCCTGCGTCCCGACGGGATTGAGGAGGACGAGGAGCCCAACGTGTACCCGTCGGGCGCCTCGATCAACGTCTCCTTGTGGGACGTGATCGAGAAGAACTTCCCGGAACCGGGGAGCGAGCGCAGGCTGCAGGGCAGCAGCAGCGCGTCTCCGGGGAAGGAGAAGCGGTCCGCCGGGGACAAGAAGAGGGACCGGAGGTGGCGGGAGTACCAGGAGTCCCTGGCCGCCGAAGCCGCCCAAGGCGCCAAGGGCGGAACCCCAGCCCCCAGTCCCCAACGGGCCAATGGTGGTCACCACCCCGGCTCCACCACCCTTGGCGACTACATCCAAGTCGCCAAGCAGACCCAGGCCAAGCCCCGTCCGCTGCTCCTGAGGGCCCGGCAGGCCCCAGCAGGCCCCAGCAGCGACGTGGAGGCGGCCCACCGCGGGAGGATCCCGGCCGACCAGGCCAGCTCCAGCAGCAGCGTCGCTCCCGAAAGGGACGTGGCGCGCGCCTGTGAGCGCGCCTGTGGGGTGCCCTGCAACCGTCGGGTTGCCCGGCAACGGGCCAGGCAGTACAGCGCTGCCGTGGAGGGCGCCGCCGGCATCGCCCAGGAGGAGGCTGCGGAGTGGGCGCATGGCATGGCCATCCACGCCCAGTCCGTGGCGGCCATTGCGGCCGGACTCACGGCCGTGGCCGCCCATGGGGCAGCGACTGCCCCGGTCAACGGTGAGTTGGCGGCAGCCGACGAGGAAGCCCACCTGACGCAGGAGGCCATTGCCTGCAAGGAGGCCGAGGTGAAGGCGCTGGAAGAAGCGCTTGCCCAAGAGAAGGCAAAGAAGGAGGCGGAGGAAAGGGCCCACGCCGAAGCGACGGCTAGGGCCCAGGAGGACGCCGCCAAGAAGGAAGCCATCGAGGCCGCGCGACGGAAGGTCGCTGAGGAGAAGGCCAAGACGGAGGCGGAGCTGGCAGCGTTGGAAGCGCAGAAGGCGCGGCTGCAGCAGGCCCAGGAAGCCGAGGTGGCTCGTGCTCGGGAGGAAGCCGAAGCGCGAGCTGCCGCAGCCACCGCCGCCGCAATGGAGGAGGCAGAGGCCAAACTCCGCCGCGAGACTCCCCCGGGAGCATCACGAGTGGAGACCCTTCGAAAGCTTTTCGAAGGGGACGCCTCCTCCAGGATGGCGCTGGATGAGGCCGACACGGGCAGCAGTGGGAGCGGTGGCACCACCGCCCGTCGACGGAGGAAGGGCAAGGGGAAGACCCCCGAGAGGCCGCGGAGGCCAGCGGGTGGGCACCCCCACGACAGTGACCCCTTCTTCACCGCCAGTGACGGGGATGAACGAGGCCGTCGACATCGCCAAGTGGTGGCTTGGACGAGCGGAGGCGGCGGAGACGTCCCCATGGAACCGGAAGGTGAGGATGAGGATCTCCCTCCTCCCTACCGGAGCTCGGAGTCCTCCGAGACCGAGATGCCCAGGTGGGGCGACATGGGCGAGGATGACGACATGGACTTCGGCATCACGAGGAAGCGCCCATCCTCGGACCCACCGAGGCGACCCGGCGGAGACCCACCGGGACCCCCTGGCGGAGGACCATCAGGACCCCCTGGAGGACGCCCACCGAGTGGACCCCCTGGAGGCGGACCACCGGGCGGGGGAGGACCCCCTGGACCGGGCAGACCCGGCGGAGGCCCTCCTGGAGGACCCCCTGGGGACCCCGACGACCCACCAGGGAACGGCGACCCGGATACCACCTGGCGGTGGATTGTCTACCTCCGCAGGAGGGTCTTTTCCCTCGAGTGCGAGGTAGACACGGGCAAGGTCGAGATGGCTCGCATCTCCGGGGTCGCCGCGCGCGCGCAGAAGGAGCTGGACATCGCCAGGGCCGAGACCAAGTCGCTGACCAACGTCGTCAGCGGCCTGCAGGAGAGGCTGGATGCGCTGGAAGCCCGTGGGAGCGTCGGCAGCGACCACCCACCCCTGGAGTCTGGCTCGTCGGACGACGGCTGGGGACCCGGACCAGGTCCAGGCAGACCCCACGCCCCCGGCGGAGCCCCCAGGAGTCGCCCCAGCGCCAGTGCCCCCTCTCTCACCGCCCCCTCTCACCACAGCGCGGGCCGCCGCAACGAGCGCGTGCCGCCCGGCAGTGGCAGTGAGGAATGGCGCGATGAGTGGCTCAGCGCGGAGTACCACAACCGCCGTGCCCCACCGCGGACGCCTGTACGCCCCCGACGCCCGGCACCAGCCCCGGCGCCAATCCCCAGGGCTGGAGGACGTTATGGTGGACTCAGGGATGAGGTCCCCAGAGGAGACGTGGAGTGGGATGTCGGCGAAGGTGAGGACCTGGACCTGGACCTGGAGGAGTTCGACATCAGCCCGCCGCGTGGTGTACGACGGGAGGCCGCTGAACGCAGCCGCCGGCGCCGTGATGAGGATGCGTACATGGATGCAGTACGGCGTGAACATTTCGGTTCCGCGTACGTGGAGGAACCGCGGCGTAGCCACAGGGATTCCATGGAGGAGATGGACGTGGCGGCCGTGGGAGTCCGTGGGCGAGGCCGATGGGAACCTCGGTCGACCTCGCGGCCGGCGTTCATGGTCTCTAAGGCCGCGGACGCCGCCGTGTGGGAAGACTTGAAGGACATCAAGCCCCCCATGTACGATGGCAACCCCCTCAACCTCGACCGCTTCTTGGAGAAGCTGGACCATTGGGGGCTGACCGTCACTGAAGACCTGCCTCCCGCGGATGCGGAGAGATACGTCTTCAAACGGTTCAGGTACCGCCTGCCGGAAGTGCTCGGCGAGCTATACTTCTTGGCGACCAAGGAGGGGAGAATCAAGACCCTCAAGGAAGCCAAGAAGTGGCTCAACGAGCAGGAGCGGGTGGACGCTCCGCAGGTGGCTGCCAAGCGCTGGAAGTCCATCAAGCTTGAGCATGATGGACGGGAGATCCGCCTACGAGAGTGGCGAGACTTCCGAGGGAAATACACTCTCTTCCGCCGCAACGTGGAGGATTGGAACGAGGGTGACGAGCAGGCTCGCCTGCTCTCCATGCTGCCGGAAGCATGGATCAAGAGGGTCACCAAGGAGGAATCCAAGCGGGCCAAGTCCAACCACACGGTCAAGATGATGCTCCCCAAGGAGTATCATACGAACGTGGTGGCTTGGGCGAAGAAGAACGTGGCCCGGGATGTCAAACGGCACTCCCTGCGGAACGCTCTTCTCATCACCGTCTCGGGCGATCGCGAGAAGACCGCGATGTGGCGCCTTGACGATTGTGAGTTGAGCGGCCAGACCATCCGTCTGCAGCCCATCCCGGCGCGGATGAGCTGCGACGAGATCCTGGAGTGGGTTGGCGAGGAAGTACTCAAGGAGTACCGAAACCTCCACCACACCCGCGGGTTGAGGCCCGGCGACCGCGACGTGAACTACGTTGGCGAGGGACCTGGCGGGGAAGCTGCCATGGACCCAGCGGGAGCCGGCGGCGATGAGACTCTCGTCGACGATGACGACGATGATGAGCCCGCCGAAGTGGCCGTTTGTGCCTTTGTGGCCAAGAACCTGAGCGCGGGGAGCAAGCCGGGAAACTGGAAGCCCCTGCAGCAGGGTTGGAGGAAGCAGGAGAAGAGGGACCCTCGCCGTATTGGCGACCCTCCGCTGTCCTTTGGGGAGTTCATACGAGCTCACCCTCAGGGCTGTTACGTGTGTTATGGGAGGAAGCGAGGCTTCAACCATGACCACCGAACATGCCCCATCCACAAGACCGACACGGAGGCTTACAAGAAGGCGCACGGGTCGAAGAAGCGTGCGCCCGCGGGTATCCGGGAAGCCAAGGTGGAGGTGGACAGGGACGAGCTCTCCAAGCTGGTGTCGCAGGGGACCGAGTTGGCCAAGGAGATCCAGGAGATCAAGAGGAACTGGGTCCCCAGGTCGGACAACAAGAACAAGGAGAACAACCAGAACAACCAGAACAAGGACAAGGACAAGAAGCCTACTCGTGGTGAGAGGAGGAAGAAGGGCGTCAACGACGTTGAGGCCGAGGAGAACACCCCCTCTTCCACAACCGACGCCCCCTAGCGGAGCCCCTGCAGCCAAGGGCCCCAGCTAGGGCGGTCGCAGGATGGTGACGTGGGAAGCGCCCAACCATCCCAGTCGGGAGTCGATAAGCACAAGGGGACTGCCGCGGGCGGAAGGCCCGGTCCGGCGCCCAGTCGCGGAGGCGGGGTGAGGGCAAGTGAAGGCACGAACCCTCGCACCCGTCCGTCCTTCGCGACCAAGAATGTGTTTGATGTACTACAGGATCTATCCGAGAGTATCGGAGGATCACCCGGACCGCAGCTGGATGCTGCAGATGGGCAGCCTGAGCCCATTGTCCACGACCTGCACCAGTCGCTTGTGGAGCTTCTGGAACGGCCGGAGATCCTGAGTTTGCACGCCGTGCGCCGTGTCGGTCGCGAGCGGCAATTGCATCTTAAGGTCCGTGCCTTATGCGGGGAAGTGGAAAAGGTTTTCGACGTGTTGGTCGACACGGGAGCTCAAGTCAGCTTGGTCAAGGCTGGCCTACTTCCACCAGAGTGTCTGACCGACAGTCGGAAGCCTGTCAGGCTGAAGGTGGCGAACGGCCAGTACATGGTGGGAGGCACGAAGGAAGCGGCCATCGGGCTGCAGTTCGTGAACCACCGTGAGCTGAGTCGCCCAGACCTCGGCAAGGAAATCCTCCTGCACGGTAGCTTCTACGAGGCCGAAATGGACTTGGACATGATCGTCGGGTACGACTTCATGATGGAGACGGACTCCGGCGTCCTCCCGGCCCAGGCCTCCATGACCCTGTACCAGGACGACCAACTCTCGTGGCTTTCGTCACCTGAGCACCATGTGGAATGCCAATGGATCCACCCCGAACGCAATCAGCTCGAAGTGGCCGCGCTGGACACTGAGCCAACTGGTCCTGCAAACCAGGAGTACGGCGTAAGGCCGGAAGTGGCGAGCCGAGTTGTCGCGGACTTGGGAGCTTCGGATCTGGCCCTGGATGCGTTCTCTTCAGGAACCTCCGCCCATCTGCGGGTGTGTGAGAAGTGCTGGAGCGCACAGGACTCCGCGTGGAAGAAGCACTGGGGTCCGCATCAGGGACTGATGTGGATCCATTGCCCCCGTTGGGACATTCCAAGAGCGATAGCGAAGATTCGCAAGGACCGCTCCAAGGCAGTGCTGGTTGTTCCTATGGGATGCACCGAGGAGGAAAGTACCTGACATTGGGTAGCCTCATTGACCAACATGACCTTGAACAAGGTCGTCCTACCGGCTGGAGAGAGTGTCTATCAGGACGCTAAGGGACAGCCCATGCCACCCCAGAGATGGCCAACAGAATTCCACTATGTGGATGGGGGCCTTGATCAGGCCGACACCACGGACTTCGTGTGTGTCAACCGTATCATAGCAGAGCCTTGGAGGCAATGCTTTGCGGTTCCCCCTGTTGACATCGAAGAATCGGACTCCGAAGACCCCCTCACTGAAGAGGAGTGGGATCTGGTTCAGGGGTATATGGATCAGCCCTTTCACGACTGGGGGAACCAGCGTGAGGGCAAAGGCCAGGACAAAGCCTGGTGGGAAGTGGACTCAATCGTCTCCGGTTCCTATGACGGGAATACCTTCGTACAGAGGGTGCTGGATCACATGTCCAGCCAAGACGAGCCGCCTGGCGGTAACCCACCCACCTACGGCGATCTGTTCCGAGGCAAGACCAGGGATGGCCCTTTGGGCCACCTGGGAAGACCACCTGAGCCGAAAGCGAGCGGGGTCGCTACCCCTCAAGTAAGCTCCGTGGTTCAAGTGCCCGGAAAAGCCAAGGCGGAGTCCGATGACTGCCCCAAGATCCAGGCGTTGAGGGCCAGGCTGAAGCAGAAGTATGGTGACACCTTCTTCAGCGGTAAGCCTGTGTTTCCCCCACCGGTGCGTGGACCGTATGGCGAGGCCAAGATACGACTGAAGCAGGACCCCCGTGTGTACCGGCACCGGGAGTTTGCCCTGAGGGGCGAGAGGAAAGAGGCCATGGAGAAGATCCTCCGTGATTTCATCCAGAGAGGCTGGCTCGAGCCGTGCCACTCCGAATGGGCCTCTCCTTGCTTCGTCGTCCCCAAGAAGGTTGCCGGTGAGTGGCGGCTCGTGGTCGACTACCGCGGCCTGAACGCCCAAACGCAGCACGACAGCTATACGCTGCCCCTCATTGAGGATATGCTGCAAAAACAACACCGGTGGAGGATCTTCACGGTGATTGACCTGAAACATGGTTATCATCAGATGCCTCTCGCCGAAGAGTCCCGTGCCTGCACAGCCATGAGCACTCCACTTGGACCTCTCCAGTGGAAGGTGATGCCCATGGGCGTTACCAACGGCAATGCGGCTTTTCAGCGGATGCTGGAGAACCTGCTTGAGCCGGTGCGTGACTGTGCGGACCCCTTCGTGGACGACGTGATCATCGCGTCCGGGGACCCCAGCATGAGCTACGAGGCGCTCCTGGAGGCACACGAGAGGGACGTCACTCGAGTG
Source organism: Eutreptiella sp. 'Long Island Sound 2002' (assembly GCA_964036045.1). Lineage (NCBI taxonomy): Eukaryota > Euglenozoa > Euglenophyceae > Eutreptiales > Eutreptiaceae > Eutreptiella > Eutreptiella sp. 'Long Island Sound 2002'. The sequence continues at coordinate 67,806,716 of OZ038389.1, read as the reverse complement.
CTGGACCTTCTGGTTCGGCACAAGCTCACGGGCAGCAGTGACAAGGCCACCATTGCGGTAAGCGAGGTGGTCTTCGCTGGCCACGTAGTCGGGAACGGGCAGCGAAAGCCCATACCTGGCAAGGTGGCTGCGATTGAGCACTGGGAAAAGCCCAAGACGGTCTCTGAGCTACGGGCGTATCTGGGGTTCTGCAATTACTACTCGGGGTATATCAAAATGTATGCCGAGTATGCAGCCCCCATGACGACCATGCTCAAGGGCAACCGAGAGGAGACCAAGAAGGGGTCCAAGGTAGCTCAGGTCTGGACTGCTGAGTCCGACCGTGCCTTTGAGGGGATGAAGCAGGCGCTGCTATCCGCAGTGGGTCTGCACCTCGTGGATCCCGACCGAGGGTTCGTCCTGCGCACCGACGCTTCCGACTACGCCATTGGCGCTGTGTTGGAGCAAGTGCTTGACGACGGGAGGCACGTGCCCGTGGCCTTCTGGAGCCGAGTCCTGGCGGAAGGCCAGAGACGGACGTGGACGCCCCGTGAAAAGGAGGCGTATGCCATCGTCATGGCTCTCAGGAAATGGGCTGGGTACATAGCCCTCCATCCCGTCACCGTCTGCACCGACCATCAGAGTCTGCAGTCGTGGCACAAGGAGCACGTGGACACCCCCTCAGGTCCCGCCTCCCGACGGGCAAGATGGCATGAGACCTTGGCCAAGTTCGACCTTACGGTTGTGTATATTCCTGGAAAGGATAACACCGTGGCGGACTGTCTCAGTAGGTGGGCCTATCCCGCCAGCAAGGGCATGCAGGACATCTCTGCCCATGGCGATGAGGCTGAGACCGCTGAAGCCAAGAATATCATTGACATGGAGCGCCTGATGGAGGAGGAGGATGTTAAATGCTTCGTCGTCATGGCTGCGGATGCCCCCCTCGCGTCGAGGGTGAGCAGAGCGGTCAGTGTGCTCGCCCCTGAGGGAGCTGAGTCCGACAAGCACCTCTTCCCGGAGTCTTGCCTCCAGGACGACTGGACCGACGATTACGCCAAGTCTGAGGCCTTTGCGGCCGAGTATAGGGCTGTGACCGACCCTGACGACGGGCAGAAGTGGCCAAAGGGGCTGACCGAGGAAGATGGCAAGCTCTACCGGAATGGTAAGCTGCTAGTCCCGGAGTCCCGGGTGCTCGAGCTTTGTGAAGCTTGGCACCACCACATGCTGCACCCAGGGGTCAAGAAGCAAGCCCTTGACATGCAGCGCCGGTTCGAGATCGACCACATCGTTCTCTACACCGCCATCAAGAAGGTCAGGAAGGGTTGCTCGGTCTGTCAGGCCTGCAATCGCGACAACCGGAACGTCAAGGGGGAACCCCAATGGACCCCGGTTCCTGATCAGCCCATGGAGAGCGTGGCCATGGACGTCTTCTCCATGCCCGAAGTGCACATAGGCAAGGAGACCTTTGACTGTGTGGTTCTCTGCGTGGACCGCCACAGCGGCTACGTTGTAGCCGTTCCGGCACGCAAAAAGGGGTTGCTTGCCAAGGAAGTGGCAGTCATGATGATTCGTCATTGGCTGACCGTCTTTGACATCCCCCGCACCGTTTGCAGTGACCGAGGGCCCCAGTTTACTGGTGGCTGGTTCAAGGCTATGTGTTCCCTCATGGGGATACGTCATACCAAGAGCGTCGCCTATCTCAGCCGGTCTAACGGCCGTGCTGAAGTGGCTGGACGGCAGCTGTTCGAGAAGCTGCGCAAGATCCACATCACCAATCCACGTCGGAACTGGTTTGAGGAGATGTGGCCTGCTCTGAAGGCCCATCATGACACCCCCACTCCGGGCGGTTTGTCCCCTCACCAGATTCTGTTTGGCAGGGACCCCCTGGGTAGGGGACTTCCCTTATCTGGTGATGGCATGGCTATGGATGCCAAGGAGTTCTTCGCGCGGCAAGAGCAAACGGCGCGGGACATCCGCCAGCAGCTTGAGAAGGAGCATGCTGAGCGTCAGAAGTCCGCCCCGAGCTCGACAGCGCAGAAGTTCAGGGTGGGAGACCCGGCGTGGGTGATCAGACCCCGCCCCATGGGCACCCACCGCACCAAGACCTGGTTCACACCCGGCGAGGTGGTCCGCAGGATTGGTGAGGACACCTACCGCATCAAGGTGGGTCACGGACAGTTCCGGGAGCGCCACGAGAGTCAACTCCGTGTGCGGGAACCCGACCTCCGTGGCCGACATGTGTCCCTGGACTACGCCAAACATGAGGCCGATTCGGACGACGACTATGCTGAGCAGGACGACTATACTGTCGAGAAGATCCTGGCTCAGCGTCCGAAGGCCTCGGCACCCGGAGGTCTGGAGTTCAAGGTTCGTTGGCGAGGCTATGGGCCGTCCCACGACACCTGGGAACCCGTCTCCTCGTTTGTGCCGCGGGTCAATACTCCCTTCATAGAGTACATCCGCAAGCACAAGACCAAGATCCACGTTTTGGACTTGGCAGCACTCACCCGGGCGATTGCAGCCAGGGGTGCCTGATCGGCGCCCTGAGCTCTCCCCTGATGCGTTTTGAGCGCTTGTGAGGCCGACGAATCGTCCCTTACTTGCTTGCTCTCTTTCATCTTTCGGTGACGGAGTGGCCACATACCCCCCCCTGCTGAATCCAGAGGAGGATGGCCCCTCTCTTCAATTCTATTCGTCACTCCCCACCTGCTGAATCCTTGGGAAACCAGGTAGGGCGACTGACCTTCATTTTTCTGAGCTCTTGGGGCCTTGAAGCCCATACGACGTTGCGCAACGGATGCCGCTGTCATCGGCATTGCGAATTCTTGGTGTGTGGTCTGGTTCCATGGCACTTGCGGAATCCAGACCAGTCGACGTGTGTCTCGAGACTATATATGCCTGAACTCAGGCGTTATCCTGTCCACCCTCCTGCAATGCCTTATCCTGACCGTGGCGTGGTTTGGCGCTCTGTCCGGAGCGTTTTTACACGCCTATTTACCCATATTATTGCTTATTTTTCTGCCCTCCAGGATATGTGCATCTGTATGTTAAGTGTCATCAGCCCATCGCTGGGGGATGGACTACTTTTCACCACGAATCGGGATACAGAGGCGCCTTGAGTCGCCGTGTACATGTTCTTACAGCCTGGTCCAGCCTGGACCAGTACTTGATTACAGATTCTACTGTATGAGTGCTCGTGATACCGTGTTGCCCTATTCGCTGTGATGTGTGGAGATCCTGATGGCGCCAGGCGGGAAGCCCAGTTGCCTGACTACACTCCCAGCGGTCCGCCACTGTCAGTCCCAGTGTGAGCCTACCGATTCGCAGACGCACTTGCATTCGGATGGCGGCCTCCGGTGCTCCTGACCTCGGTCAGTCTGCCTGGGAAACTGGTGGTTTGAGGAGTCGACGCCTCCGCCCACACTGCATGAGGACTCCCTCATGTATGGCCTTCGTGGCAGTAGGGCGAGGGAAAAGACGGCCTTGATGCCCGATCCCTTCAGGAGGAGTTCCCTTAAGATTTGGGGTTCTTAAGGAGTTCGACCATGGCACTCTGGACTCGCGTCGTATGGATATGGACATGGTGCGCCCGAGGAAGGACCCGTGGGGACTCTCCCCAGTCGGCGGGTTTTGGGAAGCTTGGGGTAGCCTGATGGATCTTTGTGGTCGCTCTCGACCTGTGGGACCACCTCGGTCGTCGTGTGTCGCCTATGTTGGCCGTGTATGCCACTACCACTGTGGTGGTGACCGTAGCAGCCGGCACCCGGTGCGCCTGGTATGGGTTAACGGGTCCTTTGGATGCCGAACAATCGCCGCCAGGACCCGGGACTTGATACTTGATACTATACATGTGCTACGAGCTTATACAGCATCATACCTATCTTACTGTGACTCACTAAAGTGAGGATGTGACACCCCCCCCCCCTTTTCAGGGAGTGGTCCTGGGTACCCGCTGCCATGCGTGGGTGTTATCGAGCCCCCCCCAGGGTTTGCTCTAAGGAGGGGGGTGAAGCGGTACCCAGAACCCCATGGCCAGGTTACGGCATACAACCGGTCTCCGGTCCACTAACCCCATGTACGGAAGTGTTCCGTGCCGTAAAGCCCCGCATCGGCAACCGATGCACCGCCAGCGGAGATTTGTGTATCAGAATATCAGGAATCAACAGGGTTTTATTTTCATATTGTTTCCGTCAATTTTTGCCAGCGGAGATTTGTGTATCAGAATATCAGGAATCAACAGGGTTTTATTTTCATATTGTTTCCGTCAATTTTTACGCTTCCGTTCTGATACTCACTGTTTTGACTGCTGGCGGTTGGATCGCGACTTTACCGTAACCGCCAGTTTAACTGTAATTAATGGAAATTTTAACGCTATCCGCGACGAAGGCTCCAAAGCCTTCAGGAACTGCATGGATGCTTCCGCAATTTTCACATTCTACACTCGCAACATTAATCCGAATTTTTCAGGATGTCGAAATCGGATTTTCGACTTCGACATCCCCGCACTTGATTTGACCTCTTTCGAGTGGACCTACGTGCTTCCCTATGCACGAATCAACTTTCCTTTTATCTTGCCCCCCATTTGACTCAGAGATATGGGCAAAACAAAGTTGATTCGTGAGGCCACTTGTGAGGGTCATATCTCGTGCCGCTTGCGAGTATTGACAATAAGGAAACGTGGGACGTATTCACAATACTCCCGACGTAATTTAGGAAGCCTTATATGCCTTGCGTTTCCACACGTGCGCGCTAGGGTAATGGATCATGGTCAAGAGGGTAGAGTTTGCGTTATAACTCTTTGGCCATGACATTGCGTGCGTTAAAATAACTTTCGAGTGTAGCGCGCAAGTGTTGGTGTTGCATAGGAACTCTCCTTGAGTTCCTATGAGCGATAGACACAAAATTATGCCCTTGGAGGGGCATGACATATCGTGGTGGGAGCTACCTTTTTGGGCAATATGTGGTATGTGCCATGTGTTGTGTTGCGTGCCCATTTGGCGGGTCCATTACTCCAAGCCAAGCCCGCCAATGGACCTCATATTGTGCAAGCCCCTTCTCCATACTCCCCACGATCAATTGCAAGCCTAACCTTCGTGAAGGGAAGCTTGTGTGGTGAACCCGAAGCGATGCGTTGGGAGCAAGGTGTGTGTTTTACAATTTTCCATATTTTCGTGTGCCCACTTGGGAAGTAGCGCTCGTAACCTTTCAAGGCGCCCCAAGTGGAGCACATATGTGGGATCGAAGGTCATTGGTGTCAAGTCATTGTGTTTAGAAGGATTAAGTGATTGCACGATCCAAGCCAAAGATATTATAATATAATTGTGCACCTTTCAAGGCACTTTTGTGTGTGCTTTTGCCAATTTTGCCATTTTTGGCCCGTCATGATGTCAAGTGGCGACCGTGTATCTCAACGTTGCGCTCGATTGACATCATGACCCAAGTATGATATGAGGGTACATACTTCGGTGCCCAACATATCTTGGACCCGGCGAATAACTCCTCTTAGGCTTGGCATACCGTGGCCGCCATGTTGGCGATTTGGGACTATCCCAAATCATGGGCTCACTTGGCGACCCTGCCATTCCCAAAACCGGAGGAGTTGGGCGACGCCCAAAAGATATGTTGGACACATAGGACTTGATACCAATCCTATGGCACACTCCGGTCCGAGTCGGGCATGTGCCTCATTTGCCCCAACCATGAGTGTGCGCATTTTTGGCCATTTTGAGCAATTTTCCACTTTTGCTGCCCGCCGTGCACTATGTTCTAACCCTCGTGCACGCCGGACGCACGGACCAATGGACCATATATGACATGGGTGTTATGGGTAATGGTCCCCATGGTCCGCACACCACGTGGGCGAAGCGGAGCCACCTTCGTTAAGGCGCTAGCCCAAAGTGAGTGTGGGCAATTTTGCCATTTTGGCATTTGTGGACCCAATTGGGATCGTCACCACGCCGAGTGGCATAGAGATCTTTGGGAGCCAGGGGCATGGGAGTCTCCATTGGACTCCCCGTGGATCGCGTATGGAATGGCGGATCCGATCTCCAAGCCGGCGTGGAGATATACTATTGGGAGCACACCGAATTTTGGCTCATTTCAAGCAGCCAAAATGACCCAATTTTGGGACCCCAATTTCCCCCTTCCGTGTGGTCAATTGGCGGCCCCATTTGTCTAAGCCCATAGGGAGCCCGGACCTAAATTCAAGTTGTACTAAAGAAGGTCCCTACCAGGACCGGCCCCCGCTGTGCCCCTTCCGCCAGTAACCCCTGCTGACTTGCTCCTGATCAACGATTGCATTTATCAAAATCCAAGGTTCCAAATCCAAAAATATAGAAAATAAAATCCTCCTTCAACCCTGAATGGCAACCAGATACCACAAATACAGCAATAACCCAATTCACAATCCAAATCAGGCTGCGGGCTTTCGTTCAGCACACCGGTATTCCCACGGTGGCGGGCATGTACAAGAATTGCACCAAGGAAGAAAGCCCTGAAATTGGCATATGAACACAAGTAAGGCAAAGTTGGGGACAGATGGAAACTTACACAATCACAGCCATAGACCCCTCATTCCCTGGACTCAAGACCTTCCCTTGACTCATCAACATGATGCCCTGAACCCAGTCCAATAAGATGGTTAAATGCCATATATCAAAAGTCACTACATAAACCCCAAAAATGTGTTCACTCCCAAGCCTCTAAATCCTAGCCCAATAGGGAAGGTGGCGTGTCATGGCCTAGAGTGGCACTCAGGACCACGCCCTACCCTGACATAACCTTGGTTGGACTTGGAGTTGAATGGGCTTAGAGAAATGACCTATGAGTTTGAACTCATAACATGCCAAAAAACTGCCAATTCACATCATATTGGCCATATATCAAAAATATGCTCAAAATTGAAGTTACTACTTATCCGAAGGCTCAAAGCATGCATGGAATCGAAGTCTAGTATTCATGGAGGATAGAGACCAAAGGCCAATGCCCATGTACATCCCCATTTTACCCTCGAAACCCTTTCGGATATGGGCGCCACGCACTGCCCAAGTCAGCCCATGATCTTGAGACCAATTCTTGAAATCCTTTGTGCGCCAAGCCAAATGGAGTACACGATCCGGCATATGGTGGTGTTCAACTCCAAAGCATATGCCAACATATGAACAACATACCATGGTTCGACTCTCCATAGGCTTCTTGCTGTTAGCTGACCAGGTGAGTACACAAAACGCAAAAATGAGCAAAAATTGAGGTCAAAAACATGAAAATATGACCAAATACAAAGTTGTCATGATAGTATATCTCTATGCTCACCCATGATATCCGCTCCTGGTTCAATACACAAATGATTGGAACCATTTGCGAACAATTCCGCCACTTGGATCCCCAATCGGGCGCATGGAGATACCTTCGCCACTAATATCTACATGCCCCATGAAAATGGGAGCGCACCCATGGATCTCTTTGTCAAACATACCATGAGCAATACATACGCGGTAGACTTGGTCTAGCGCTTTGAATTCCACAATTGGGACATGGGCAAAGCCCTTGTCACGTATGGCTCCCCATCTCTTGGGCCACACGAAGATATATAACATGGGCGTGAGCATATCAAACATATACCATGCATATAACAAATACCCTCAAAATGTGGCTCCCACCATGATATGCCATGTCCCTCCATTGACATAACTTCACGTTAAAAATACGTAGGAACCCAAGGAAAGTTGCTATGCAACCCCAACACCCATGCGGCACACTCGAAAGTCGCATTAAAATATTCGGTTGCACGGTCCAAGAGTTATATATCACTTTATACCCTCTTGACCCTTTCCCCTTGCTACACCGGGCATGTGTGCGCACCAAAGGGGTTTGATGCTTTCTAAATTAAGTTGAGACCAAGGCAGTTCCAACCCAACCTTCCTTATTCTCATTCCTCACACTCGCGCGTAGATATGGCTCTTCAAAGTGATCCCACGATTCGCTTTTGTTTCCCTTATATCTCCAAGTCAAATGGGTGGCAAATATAAGGGAAACCTGATTCGGGCATAGGGAAAGGAGTATGACCACTCGAAGAAGACAAAATCAAGTGCGGCGATGTCGAAGTCGAAAAATCCGATTTCGACATCACGAAAAATTCTGATTAAAATTTCGAGTGCTTATTTAGAGAATTGCGGAAGCAACGAACCCTTTACAGATGAAATCTGACCCTTCAGAAACGTTTCCGCCAAAATATCTGGAAATAACAATTAACCAATCGGTTAACGCAAAATCGCGAGCCAACTGACAGTCGCCGATACATTGACTATCAGAACGAAAGGCTGAAAAATCACGGAAACATTATGATAAAAAAACCCTGTTGATTCCTGATATTCCGATATATAAATCTCCGCTGGCGGCGCCTCGGTTCTGAATATGGCCGCTCATAGCCGGAATGGCCCAACCTATCACACTATCACATCGGGTTAGGTCAGGTGGATGGGAGAGTATGATATCAGCCAATGGCGGCTTGCCGGCACATAGATACACACCCCAAGTGACCCCAAGATGGCCACGGGGGTCCGAACCGGCTTCACCCCCCTTCTCAGAGCGTTGTATCCGCTCGGAAACAATTGAAGAGAGGACGGGAGGACCCCAATGGGCTCCAACCCCCCCCTCCATGTCCCAAGGACACATGGAGGCCCCACACACGTCGTAGGCGTCCCCCATGCCCCAAGGGAGGGGTGAGGACACTGATAATCAGCGCCCTACGCCATATCCGGTCTCCTGTTGATCTACAACATGGACCAAGGGGATCAAAGATAGAAAAACGTCGTCGGTCGACCTAAATAAATATACCACAGTGAAATATATACGTGGAGATCGAGTGAAGGGGGTATATGGCCAATCAAGGCCGAAGAATCCCCGGATGAACGCCCTCACCCGTCTCCCCAAGCACAGAAACAAACAAAATGCCAAGGGGGGGGGTCCATTACGGTGCTACAGCAGCAACCAAATGGACCAATACGTCCTTGACATCCAAAGAAATACCCTTTTTCTTTAGGTAGTCCATCCAGACCGTGGTATACCTCGGCACGAAACTGCTCGGAGGCTCCCACGAGTCCCTGGATGCGGCGAATCCCTTCCAACGGACTTTGTAAAGCCTCCCCCCAGGCGTCCCCGGGTCCGGCTTGTCCGCCAGGATCTTCTCCGCGGTGAAATCGTCGTCCTCACCCTCATCGTCCGAGTCCACATCGCCGGCCGTGAACTCGAAGGTGACGGGACGTCCGCTGGGGTCTGGTGCTCGGGGACGAAGCTGGGTGTGGTCGCGGTCCAGGATCTTGTTATCCCCCACACGAACCGCATACACATCCTGCCCGACCTTCCGCACGATTACCCCCGGCACATACCAGGACGCCTGCCGATGCCTGGACAGGACATCCTTGTGGTGCCGCTCCACCCACACGGTGTCTTGGAGAGCATACTGCTGGACCTTTCCCTGCTTGAAGTACTTGGCCCTCTTGTCATGCTCGTCCTGAAGTGCCTTGCACACCTTTGCCGCCGTGTCGTCCGCCTCAGACATCATAGCGTTCGCATCCCGGGCCACTTTGCCATGGTTCATCCACGGGAGAGTGCGTGACACTCGATCCCGCAGGAACAGGATGCGATGGGGCGACAGTCCAGTGGGTCCCGGAAGGTCGTGATACGCTTGGAGCACTCTCCACAGCGAGTTATACCAGTTCCGGCCCGGTTCGTCAATGTGCAGCTGGCGGAACTTCTCGAACATCTGCCGCCCGGCCACCTCAGCACGGCCATTCGACCGGCTGTGGTACGCCACGGTCTTGGCGTGCCGAATCCCCATGTGCTTGCACATCGTCTTGAACCACGTCCCCACGAATTGACTGCCCCGATCGCTGCAGATGACAGCTGGGACATCGAAAATCGTCAGCCAATGCCTGATCATGGCATTAGCGACGGTCTTGGCCTGCAGCCCCACTCCATGCTTGTCCTTCTTGTCCTTCTTCTTGGACTTCTTGCCAGGAACCGCCACGATATACCCACTGTGCCTATCCACCGCCAGGATGACACAGTCGTAGGTCTCTCCTTCCACGGTGACCTCAGGCATGGCGAATACATCCATGGCCACGGACCGCATAGGGGCCTCCGGTATAGCCGTATACACCGGGTTACCCGCTGTGGAGTGGTTGGGGCTCTTCGTGGCCCGACACACGGCACAGTCGCTGCAGTACCTATCCAGGATGGCGTAGTACCCCGGAGGGAACTTGAAACGCCACTCCAGGTCCTGCTGCATCTTGTCTCGGCCAGGGTGCATGAGCTGGGCGTTGTGCCAATGGTCGGTGAGCTCCTCCACTCGGTTCTCAGGCACCAGCAGCTTGTCCTTGAGGAACAACTTGTCGCCATCCTCGGTTAAGCCCTCGGGCCATTCGTCGTCCGACGGGGCGCTCACGGCATTCCAGTACTTGCTCCAGTGCTCGGATGCCGCGTAGTCATCCGACCAGTCCTCTGTGAGCACCCACCTGACTAGCTCTACAGGGGCCACCATCCATTGCTCGAGGGTTTCCTCTCGAATAGCCTGGACTCGGGCACCCCGGAACTTGGCCAGGTCTGTACGGTTTGTCATCACCACAAAACACTTGACCCCCTCTTGCTCCATGACCTTCTCCATCTCGATGATGCGCTTGGCCTCCTCGGTCTCCTCGGCGTCGCCATGGCTGGATATGTCCATCCACGCCTTGCCCGCGGGGTAGGCCCATCGACTGAGGCAATCTGCCACAGTGTTGTCCTTCCCCGGGACGTACACGACGCTGAGGTCGAACTTGGCGAACGTCTCGTGCCATCGGGCCCTCCTTGCCGCCGGTCCCGAGGGGGTGTCGACGTGCTCCTTGTGCCAGCTCTGCAAGGACTGATGGTCCGTGCAAACCACCACCGGTTGCAATCCGATGTGGCCAGACCACTTCCTGAGCGCACATACAATGGCGTACGTCTCCTTCTCCCTCGCGGTCCAGGTGCGGCGTTGGCCCTCGGCCAGGATCCGGCTCCAAAACGCCACGGGAACATGAGTCCCGTCGTCCCGGACTTGCTCGAGGACTGCCCCCACGGCATAGTCCGAGGCGTCTGTCCGTAGCACGAATCCCTTGTCGGGGTCCACCAGGAACAGCCCCAACTGCCCTAGGAGTCGCTCCTTCAGGCTGTTGAACGCATCCTCAGCTTCAGGGGTCCAGGCAAGCTTCTTCTTGCTCCCCTTCCGACCATCGAACTTGCCCACCTGCAACATCTTGTGCAGCGGCCCCGACAGTTCTGCATACATCCGGACATAGCCCGAATAGTAATTGCAGAACCCCATGAAGGACCGGAGTTCGCTGATGGTCTGGGGCTTCTCCCAGTGGTGCAGGGACGCCAGCTTCCCAGGCATGGGACGGCGTTGCCCGTGACCAACCACGTGACCCGCGAACTCCACTTCCTTCACGAAAAGTGAGGCTTTGGTGGGCTTGCACACCATGTTGTGCTTGTCCAACTCGCTGAGCACTCGGCGCAGATCCATCTCATGCGCGTCGATGAGCTCGTCCTCAGTCATGTTCTCCGTGCCGGACCCGATGATGATGTCATCCACGAAGGGATCGGCACAGTCCCGGACAGGACCGAGTAGGTCCTCCATCATGCGCTGGAAAGCGGCGTTGCCATTCTTGGCGCCCATAGGCACCACTTTCCACTGCATGGGCCCCAGCGGCGTCGACATCGCTGTGCAGGGCCTGGAGTCCGGGTGTAGCGGCATCTGGTGGTAACCGTGTTTCAGGTCCAACACCGTGAAAATCCGCTTTTTCTGCTGCTTTTGGAGGATGGAGTCGATCAGGGGAAGCGAGTACGAGTCGTGCTCGGTCTGCTCGTTCAAACCTCTGTAATCAACCACCAACCTCCACTCACCCTTCTCCTTCTTGGGCACGATGAAGGCTGGGCTGGCCCACTCACTGTCGGAGGGTTCGATCCATCCCCGCTCAATGAACTCGGCCAACAGCTTCTTCATGGCCTCGGCCCGATCGCCCTGAAGTTGGTACTCCCGATGACGATAGATCTTCGGGTTCGGCTTCAGCTTGATCTTCGCTGTACCAAACCTCCCACGATCTGGAGGGTTCTTGTTGGCGACGCCACTGAACAGCCGCGGATAGGCCTTGATTAGCCTCTCCTTCAGCTCGGCGACCTTCGGGTTCTCCTGGGCCTCTTCAGCCGCTTGCTTCGGTATAGATACAACCGACCGCACTGCGGTATAGGCCTCTTCTGGGTCCGATTCCGACTTCTCCTCGTCCGATATGCCGTCTTCATCGTCGTGGGGAGCTCTTCCCACCGATAATATTCGGAAATTTGCGGCATCGGGCTGGTGACTGTCGCTATCGGCACCCATTCTTGGAAAATCCCATGTTGGTGGGTCCGACCCAACCGGACCATCGTATTGGTCCGCGATGTGATCCATGACCCTCGCCACGAACTCGTCCTTCTCGTACTTGCCGGTGACCAACATCTTGTCATCCCACCAATGCGGAGATGTGACCATGGCCCGCCCCTTTTTGGCTGCCACATGGTCGTGCATCCCCATCCGCATGTAGTTGACGACGTCGTCGATCTCGGAGTGGGACAGGATGTCAATGCCATCAACCGGCTGCTCCATCCCCTCCTTGGGCTCGAACATGACCTTCATGGGCACCGCCTCCACCCTACGGATGAATGCTTCATCACCCGTGGGCTGGGCTTGCGCCCCATCCACCAGGAAAGCCTTGGTACCCCACGCTTGACCCGGGGAGGGCATTGATACACCCTTGGCGTCGATGAACAACTCCTCCTCTGGCCCGAATGACATCTCGTTCAGGGTGATGGAGTCCAGCGTCGACTTGAGATCCTCCAGCGGACATGGGGTGGATCCTATGCCGGTTATGACCAGGATCCCCTTCGCCCTATCCGCGATGATCTTCTCCACCGTACGTCTGGTATTGTCCAGGGAGCCATGCCAATACATGGGTCCCCACTCCTTCAAACCCCAATGCCTGTGCCAGGCTGAGTCTCCTCGATGCCAATGCCTCCTACACTTCCGCAGAAGTGGGGCATCCCGGGAAGCGAAAACGTCCGTCTCGGGCACTTCAGCTCCCAGCGTCTGAATCATCCTGGTGTACACTTGTGGCGCCATTCCATACTCCATGAGCTGAACTCCACGGTCTCCTCTGGACTTGGCACCCACAGCTTGCACCGCTTGGACGATCCGATCCTCTTCCTCGGCATTCCATTGGGATGACCCGCACGCATGATCCGTGGACAGCCATGTGAGGCATTCATCGTCCTCCCGGACCAGCGTTGCGCGATGGGGAAGGGCTCCAATGGCGTTGGCCACCATGAAATCATATCCCATAATCATATCCCAATCGGTGATGTCGGCCACATAGAAGTTCCCGGATAGAGTGCTTCTCTTCGCCTGATAAGGGCGGTCCAAGCGCTCATGTTCCCAGAATTCCATACTGATAGTGGCCTCATGGGTGCCACCACCCATGATCTCTCCATTGGCGACCTTCAGGCGGACCGGTCTCCGGCTGGGCTGCAGGAGTTCCTCCTTGAACAACCCTCTCCGGACCAGGCTCACCTGGGCACCCGTATCCACCAACACATCCACCACCTTCTCCTCTCGTCCGCACCGTACTCGCACTTTCAAGTGCAACTGCCACTCGTCGCCATGAGGTGTATGGACGACTCTCACGGCATGCAACTCTAGCACGTCCGGGTGCATCAGGACTTCAAGGGTATGGTCACGGATGGTGTAGATCTTGGGTTGGTCCTGCCCGTCCACGGGGCTCTCCGTGGTCGCTCCTTCCTTCTTGCCAAGTCCCGTACCCACATGTACTTCCCTTGGCAGGGTGCTCCAGGGGTTGGGAGTGGCGAAACTCAGTGGTTTTGGCTCTTCCGGAGCCTTCTTCGGCACCCGATGTGCCTTCGCCTTCTCAGGGATTCCACTGATTTTCGGAGGAGAGACCTCCGAGGTCCCACTCCCGTGGGGGCTCCTCTAGACTTGGCTTCCCGCAGCCCCTTCCGGCTGCGATCCGCCAGGACTTTGTCCTCCACTTTGCTGGGCTTTGAGTTCCGCCAACGTCCTCAACATGTCCTCAGCAACCTCCTCGATCGACCTCACTCGTCGGTCTTGGCCAGGTCCACCACCATAGCCTCTTCCTCCGCCTTTTCCTTGGCCTTTGCCTTGGCCTTTTCCCCCGTCTCCGCCCTTCGCCTTCCAGTCGGAAATCCGCTGCTCCTTGGGCTTCTTCTCGGGGTGAGCGGCGAAGTAGGCCTTCTTGTCCGCCTCATACACCTTGCACTGACGGTGGTCGTGTGCATGGTTGTGTCCCTTGCCATAACAGACCCAGCACCCATCGTGCTGAGACCTGTACTCTCGGAACGAGAGCGGTGGGTTCCCGATCCTCCTTGGTCCTTCTCTGTTCTTCCTGGGTCCCACCTGGCTCCATCTGGACCGATCCTGCCCATGGTTCTTCACGTTGTGCGCCACGAACGCGAAGAAATGGGCCTCCTCGTGATCCTCCCGGGACCAATGGTCTTGGCCACTTCCACTTCCATCCTCCGCGGAGTTGGCCGTGTCCTCCTGGATCTCCCGATGATGGCGGTCGTCTCGGTGTCCTCGTTGTCCATGACCATGCCGATCCTGCACGTGGGCCTCGTTCTTCGCATTGAGCTTCAACTCCACCGTGATGTACTTCACGATCTCGTCCAGGCTCATGCGAGCGAAGATGACTTGCATCTTCAGCGGCTCCCCGCGCCTCCACTCCACGTTGTTGAGGCGCAGCAACCTTTGCCCCATGGAGTCCCCGAATACCTCCACGTACACGGCGTTCTTCAGGCCCAACATCCGGTCGGGTTCGCCCAGGTTCCTCCTGAAGAACTCCATGATACCCGCATGGGTATCCTCCGCCGCCATGATCCTCACCGCCACCCGTCTCTTGGCGCGCTTCTTCTCCTCGTCCTCCACTCTCCTCTTCCAGCTGCCGGGGAGGACGTCCTTCAGCAAGTGGCGGATCTCACTGGCCTCGTTCCAGTCTTCCACCAACTTGAGGCATCTGCGGTACTTCCGCAGATACCGGTTCCACTCCCGGACCCGCAACTCACCGCGGTCCAGCGGCAGTGGAATGGACCACAGGTCCTCCAGCTTCTGGTTTGGAGCGTCCACCCGCTCCTCGTCCTCCAACCACTGGAGGCAGGCCTGCTCCGTCCGGATCAATCCTTCCCGGATCTGATCCCGCAGCTCCTCCTTCAGGTCCTGCGCCAAGCGGTGTGGGAATGTCCGGCACACCCACTTGTCCCGCGGCGCTCCCCGCATCTCGCCGACGACCTCCTCGGCGAAGTCCTCCCAGTCCAGGATGAAGTCATCCAGGTTGGACGGGTTCCCGTCGTAATAGGGGATTTTGATTCCCCTGAGGTCGTCGATCCTGATGGCGTCTCCGACGTCTCCAGCCACCACTCCACCAAGACGGATACCACCTGTGGCCGGGGGGTGTGAGTACACTCCCCGTACATCCCTCTCCTCCATGGAGTGCGGTCCAGTTGGGCCTGAACCCATGGGGTTTGGAATGCGGGAAGGACTTGCTCCATCGGCCGTCCATATCCCCGTATTGGGGTCCTTCGCCCACATATTTCCGCTTGGATGGCCTCGACCATGTCCGCCGGCGCTTCCCATGGTTCGTCCCTGCATGGTCTGGTTCTGGATCTCCTCTTCCGCATAAACTGCATAGGTAGTCGTACTTGGCGGTAGATCCTGGGCGGCATGGGACATCTGCACTGTCAGGGCCCTCGGGTCCGTGGCTACGTGCCCTTCCCGCCTGGACCCAGCCGGTGCCGTGTGTTCCCCGAGCATTGTTGACTCGCTGAACAGGGGAACATACGGCAGCGCACCCGGGTCAACACGCGGAGGCGCGTAGGGTGCCTCTGCAGGGCCGCCCATGGGTTTCTCCATGGAGCTCCTGAGGGTCTTAACCCGCTCCACCAGCTCCACCGCGGCCGGCTTTGCCGGGAGCTCCGGACCCGAGGCGAGGGGCTGTCGCTCCTCAAGCCTTCTCAGGCGTCCCGACATGTCCTCCACTAAGTGGAGGAGGCTGTCCACCACTTGCTGCTGCTTCTGCAGGGCCAGCTCCAGATTCTCCCGGTACCGGGCCTGATCCGCTCGCAGCTCCTCCATGTGGTTCTCCGCAGCCGACTGGTTGTCCAGGATCCCCGCGACGTCCTCCTCTAGAGCATCCTTGGCGTTGTCCAGGCGGTCAAGATGATTCACGATGGCGTCCATCCCCATCTTCGGGTACTTGCCCATGAGGAAGGACACGTGCTCGCAGTGGCACGCAGCGTGCTTTCCGCCGGATTCAGCACATCCCGCGGTTCCCGGCACCTCAGACTCGTCGCCCATGGGCGTATCGCCGATGGCGTCCGTCTCTGGTCCCGTGTGCCGGGGCACAGGTGCCGTCCGGGCCCTGGCTGGCCTCTCCAAGCCCTCGGCGTCGTGCTGCAGGGCGGGCTCGGGGGCCGTATGCGCCCTGGCGATCGGCGCGGACATCTCCGGCTCCGAAGGTGGCTCCTGGGCTGTCCGATAGCCCTCGGAGTGCCCCTCGGATTCCCACAGCCTGATCGGGCTGGGGTCCGTGTCCATAGCCCCGGCGTCCCTTGCCGCGGACTTGGGTGACCCGCGCTTCCGGTAGCGCCGGGCCCGTCCTCCACTGCTGCCTGAATGGCAAGCCTCATCAGAGTCCTCCGCGGCGGAGCGGAGGTTGCATGCCTTTCGGCAGCGACGCTCACACATGGAGACCAGGTCCTCCATGTCACGTCCTCCTCTTCCCGAGTGTCGTTCTTCTCTTCGGGCTTCAAATTCCGGAGTTCGCCATGCTCTTGAACGTCTCGGTCCTTCTATGGCTCTAATCTCCGGCGTGGTCTCCACCGAGTCCACAATACGCACCCGGGGCGTACTTGGGCAGGGCTCATGAGGGCCCAAGTCCCCGGGTCGGCGGTTGGTAGGGGCAGCAGGTAAGCCTCTGCTACCATAAAGAAGGTCCCTACCAGGACCGGCCCCCGCTGTGCCCCTTCCGCCAGTAACCCCTGCTGACTTGCTCCTGATCAACGATTGCATTTATCAAAATCCAAGGTTCCAAATCCAAAAATATAGAAAATAAAATCCTCCTTCAACCCTGAATGGCAACCAGATCCCACAAATACAGCAATAACCCAATTCACAATCCAAATCAGGCTGCGGGCTTTCGTTCAGCACACCGGTATTCCCACGGTGGCGGGCATGTACAAGAATTGCACCAAGGAAGAAAGCCCTGAAATTGGCATATGAACACAAGTAAGGCAAAGTTGGGGACAGATGGAAACTTACACAATCACAGCCATAGACCCCTCATTCCCTGGACTCAAGACCTTCCCTTGACTCATCAACATGATGCCCTGAACCCAGTCCAATAAGATGGTTAAATGCCATATATCAAAAGTCACTACATAAACCCCAAAAATGTGTTCACTCCCAAGCCTCTAAATCCTAGCCCAATAGGGAAGGTGGCGTGTCATGGCCTAGAGTGGCACTCAGGACCACGCCCTACCCTGACATAACCTTGGTTGGACTTGGAGTCGAATGGGCTTAGAGAAATGACCTATGAGTTTGAACTCATAACATGCCAAAAAACTGCCAATTCACATCATATTGGCCATATATCAAAAATATGCTCAAAATTGAAGTTACTACTTATCCGAAGGCTCAAAGCATGCATGGAATCGAAGTCTAGTATTCATGGAGGATAGAGACCAAAGGCCAATGCCCATGTACATCCCCATTTTACCCTCGAAACCCTTTCGGATATGGGCGCCACGCACTGCCCAAGTCAGCCCATGATCTTGAGACCAATTCTTGAAATCCTTCGTGCGCCAAGCCAAATGGAGTACACGATCCGGCATATGGTGGTGTTCAACTCCAAAGCATATGCCAACATATGAACAACATACCATGGTTCGACTCTCCATAGGCTTCTTGCTGTTAGCTGACCAGGTGAGTACACAAAACGCAAAAATGAGCAAAAATTGAGGTCAAAAACATGAAAATATGACCAAATACAAAGTTGTCATGATAGTATATCTCTATGCTCACCCATGATATCCGCTCCTGGTTCAATACACAATTGATTGGAACCATTTGCGAACAATTCCCCCACTTGGATCCCCAATCGGGCGCATGGAGATACCTTCGCCACTAATATCTACATGCCCCATGAAAATGGGAGTGCACCCATGGATCTCTTTGTCAAACATACCATGAGCAATACATACGCGGTAGACTTGGTCTAGCGCTTTGAATTCCACAATTGGGACATGGGCAAAGCCCTTGTCACGTATGGCTCCCCATCTCTTCGGCCACACGAAGATATATAACATGGGCGTGAGCATATCAAACATATACCATGCATATAACAAATACCCTCAAAATGTGGCTCCCACCATGATATGCCATGTCCCTCCATTGACATAACTTCACGTTAAAAATACGTAGGAACCCAAGGAAAGTTGCTATGCAACCCCAACACCCATGCGGCACACTCGAAAGTCGCATTAAAATATTCGGTTGCACGGTCCAAGAGTTATATATCACTTTATACCCTCTTGACCCTTTTCCCTTGCTACACCGGGCATGTGTGCGCACCAAAGGCGTTTGATGCTTCCTCAATTAAGTTGAGACCAAGGCAGTTCCAACCCAACCTTCCTTATTCTCATTCCTCACACTCGCGCGTAGATATGGCTCTTCAAAGTGATCCCACGATTCGCTTTTGTTTCCCTTATATCTCCAAGTCAAATGGGTGGCAAATATAAGGGAAACCTGATTCGGGCATAGGGAAAGGAGTATGACCACTCGAAGAAGACAAAATCAAGTGCGGCGATGTCGAAGTCGAAAATCCGATTTCGACATCACGAAAAATTCTGATTAAAATTTCGAGTGCTTATTTAGAGAATTGCGGAAGCAACGAACCCTTTACAGATGAAATCTGACCCTTCAGAAACGTTTCCGCCAAAATATCTGGAAATAACAGTTAACCAATCGGTTAACGCAAAATCGCGAGCCAACTGACAGTCGCCGATACATTGACTATCAGAACGAAAGGCTGAAAAATCACGGAAACATTATGATAAAAAAACCCTGTTGATTCCTGATATTCCGATATATAAATCTCCGCTGGCGGCGCCTCGGTTCTGAATATGGCCGCTCATAGCCGGAATGGCCCAACCTATCACACTATCACATCGGGTTAGGTCAGGTGGATGGGAAAGTATGATATCAGCCAATGGCGGCTTGCCGGCACATAGATACACACCCCAAGTGACCCCAAGATGGCCACGGGGGTCCGAACCGGCTTCAGTACACTCAGATATAAGTCCTAGGTCCTGCCTCCTACCCTGTGAGCCATTGGCCTTACCTTGGCCGGGCGAGCCACGCGTGGGAATGACGCCAATTTTGGTGATTTTGGCATCACGACCCCACATGACTCATCCGTGTTGCCCTGATGCCGGGACCTCAGAGGGAACCAGGTTGGGTGAGGGCTCCAGGGGGTTCGTACTCGAAGGGCATAGGGTCAGTTGCCTCGTCCCTACCTCTGGCGGGTCCGGACGAGGGGTCAATTTTGGGGATTTTTGAGTTAATTTCAGTTTGGGCTGAAACAGCCCATTTTCAGCTACCAACTCCTGGGTGATAATGGCGGGGCCATATCTCTGGCTCAGAGTGGAGTTGGGACCTGCCATTGAGGGAGCATAGGAAGCCACTGTCGGTTGGCCTTGGAGCTCCTTGGTTCCCAGGAACTCGCCTGTGGCTGGGCGGGACACCCCCCCTATTGGCAGGGTTTCAGGGTCCGGACTGAGCAGGGCATGGGTTGTGTTTGAGCCCCCGCCCCCATCAGCCACTGAGAGGGTCGGACCTGGGATTGGGATATGAGTTGGGACTGAGTGTCTATGGTCCTGTGATGCCCTTACCCCAGTCCAGTCTTAACCCCATGTGTACATATCCTGATGTGTTGCTGTACATACTTTCGTTCACTCTTTGCAGAGTGGCAAGGATTCTGAAACGCTTTGTCACATGACACAGGCGTATTGATGCCCTTGTGAGCGTAGTGCCTTGCCTGCCTGCTCACCTGTGCGTGTCACCGCAGCGTCCCGTGGCCGGCCCCCCACGGGAACGCGTCCTAACCTGAAGTTCTTGATGTGGCGGCGATAGAAGTTGCACGCCCCAATGAAACTGCGTACATCATGAAGTCCTTTCTTGGGGTCTTCGTGTCGTACCTTGGCATCCATCAGGGGTTTGGCCTTAGAGGCCGCTGGGGTCCACCACCCATAGCCAACGTCAAACCCCAGGTACTGCATGGTCTCCTGCATGAACTCACACTTCTCCAGCTTGAGTCGTGTGTGGTTCTCCTGGCAGACCGCAAAGAACTCACCCAAGAGGATTAGGTGATCCTCCTGGGTATTGGTCCCGAGGCATACATCGTCGATGTGAGCCTCCATCTGGGCCCCACGGGATATGAGCTCCTGCACCTTAGGTCTCCTTCGTAGGATGGACAAGATCTTGTTCATCAGCTCTTGGAACAGAGCGGGTGCATTAGCCACGCCGAATGGCATGACCTTCCACTTGAATACCCTCCCCTGAGGGGTGATGAAGGCCAGTAGTTCCTGCGCGTTGGGCGTCAGGTCCACTTGCCAGAATCCACTTCGCTTGTCCATCTTGGTCTTGTAGCGACAGGAGGCTATCTTCTCCAGGGTAGACTCCATATTGGGAATGGACCCTGAGTGGTTCAGCGTCTTCTTGTTCAGCTCTCCATAGTCCACTACCAGCCGTTTGGCTGTAGACCCAGGTTTAGCCACCAGGAAACAGGGGCTGCAGTGTAGGGGGTAGTCCCCGTCCTTGTACTCCAGGACTAGGCCAGCGTCGATACATTCTTGTATCTGTCTCTCGATCTCGTCGGCCTGCTCTTTAGGAGCTGGATAGGGTCTCCTCCGAATCTTATGACCCACGAACTCGGGTTTCAGCTTGAGGTCCATCTGTACCAGCTTGTCACATGACGCTGGAGGGGGTAGTTCTCCAAACACCTCCAGATAGGTCCTTATCAGCTTCTGTACCCGCGGGTCCAATACCTTGATCTTGTCCTCCATATCCTCGTCGGAGTGTAAGTTGCTTGCCCCTTGAATAGACGTCGGGAGGTGGTCCTCAACCGACTCTTCGCCCGCGGTAGCATCCTTCAGCCCTTGGTAGGCATACAGAAGGTCTTGCTCAACCATCTCCGGTGGACGATGGCAACATAGGCACGCTTTAGGGGGTTCACATACACATTCCTCCGAGAGGTCGTCCTCCTCTGGGGTCCTCACATGGGCACCCCATACGCTCTTCATGAGCTTGAGATCTACCTCCCTTTGCCAGGTGGTGATCTTCTGTTCGAGGTCCTCCTTCAATTGGGATAGGTCTCCCATACGTCCTTGCTTCAGTGGCCACGAGCTGCGGGTAGGCTTCGCGTAGCATAGCTTTTTCGCCACCAGCTTCCTCTTGGAATCCACATACTCCCTGAGCCTGGATCGAGGGTCCAGCTCTTCATCCACGGGGTCTTCCACCCTCATGGAGAGTAGGGGTTTTAGTGGGGCGACGTACTCGGCGTTCTCCACTTCTTCCACCGCAGTCTGCACGAAGAAGGCGTCGTGCTCAGTTTCGTCGTCTGAGTGGATAGAGCTAGGTAGCTCAGATAGTCCACACTCAGAGACTCCATCAGGAACAGGTACATGACAGGGAGAGTTGGGGGCGTTGGTGTCAGTCACGACGTACTCATCTCCTCCGGGTGTAGTTTCAACAGCATCTTGAGGTCGTAGACGATCCTTCAAGTCACCCAAGGCGAGTCCATCGCTTTCTCGTTGTATAGCCTGGACCAGAGTAGGGTCCAGGTCTTCCCAGGGGATGGTGGTAAGACTTCCGTCCACCACGCTGAGCATACTCCCCCATCCGGGCTTCCCAATGGGCGTCTTGCGTCCCAGAGGCACGTAGATGGCCTCATCAGGTAACCGCACAGAGCTGATAGTCAGCTTGTCAAGGAGGGTTCGCCAGTACTCGTTACCCCCATGGGCTCCCCAATCGGGGGAACACAGGACCATACGGGAACGTTCCAAGGCCACCTTGGTCAGCACCTTCCCCAGTTCACTGAATCTGGGGTTCCCGTAGGCCATCCCGAAAGAGGGCCAGTAAAATTTGTAGCTGCAGTTCTTCCCCTTGCTGCAGTATAGGTCCAGTACATGCTGCTTGTCGCTGGCGAACAGCTCCACACTTAGGTCTTCTCGAGAGTAACCCAACTCCTTCAGACCTTGGTCTAGGACTTCCCCCAATAGTTGATAGTCCTCAGTTTTGGAGGCAGCCATCATGTTCGAGGGCTCCTCCTTCGATAGTCTCAGGTAACTCGAGGTATGTTCCGACTGCTCCAGTGGCACAGACTCTCTGCCACTGCCGTGGTCCACGTACAGGAGGTAGGGCGCTTGCAGCGTCAGGGATTGTATCTGGGAGTGCTGCACGAAGAAGTCAGTGCCCAGTACAAAGTCGAAGGCATCAGTGTCCATCACATAGAACCGATGGGCGATAGTCCTGGAGCCCATAGGTACCTCCACTTTGCAATCCCCGCAGCTGTGCACCACATGTCCATCCCCCATCCGTATAGCGGCGGTGGTCATGGTGTTCTTCAGGCTCCCACAAGGTAAAATTTTCTTGGCCACTATCGATATTGTGGCTCCAGTATCCAGTACCCCCAGGTATTCACGTCCCCCTAGTCGGATACGTACCCAAAACACCAGGTCTTGGGTGCCACCAGAGCGTCCCCGTCAGAATTCCGCGGGACAGGTCACCTCGAACCCCTTGTTCCGCAATTTGCGAGCCATCCTCATGAAACGGCTTCTCTTCTTGGCGTTGCCGTCGTCACCACCTTCATGCTCACGCTTGGCTCCTTGTTCTTGCTGGGCCTGCGTCTGTGAGCGTGTGGTAGGTCCAGACTGCCCTCCAGAGGGCTCGGAGTTCCCCCCTGGATTAGGGTTGGGGTTACCTCCGTTCTTGTCCTTGTTCTTGTTGTCGTTCTGGCGATTAGCGCCTCCTCCTCGTCCGCCTTGACCCTTGTCTTGACCACCTTGACCACGTCCTTTCGACTTGCCCTTGCCGGAGTCGTTGCCTTTGGCCTTGCCTCCACCTTTGCCTGAGCTTTTGCCAGGATCTTCCCCCTTAAGCTTCGCCGATAGGCGTTGCTTATGGTAGCACTCGTCCTCATAGTGCTTCCGCTTACCGCAGAATGCACACGTGATGGTGCAGCGGTAATGATCCGGCAGCTTCACCTTGGCGCCGGTGATCTTTTCCTGCTGCTTCCCCTGGACTACAAAGCAGTCTCGCTGCTCGCAGTCGGAGGCATGCTGCAGGTGGCCCTGTTCATCTCTGGCATCACACCAGAATAGCTCCTTCACGTTCTCCATTAGGCGGGCGTGGGCGTGTTTGGGGGTAGTCCCCTGCCCAGGTCGGGACCCTTGGTACCCTTTGCCTCCAGAACCTCCACCACCAGGACGGTAGTGGTTCAGGTGTTGGTCGCTCTCCTTCTCCAGCGACATCTCCAGGAGCAGCACGCATAGATCCTCGTAGCGGAGGGATCTAGCCTTGCGCTCAGCCGTCAGACGGCACTCGTCCCATAGCTCACGGGGGAGCTTGGAGCACAACCAAAACAGCAGGTCGTCGCTGCTGTAGGAACCGGGCGTCAGTCGTCCAGCCCAGTGGTCCAGGTCCGCCAACAGCTCGGAGACCCTGCCGGGTTTGGGGTTGTTGGGCAGGACGGGCAGGTTCTGGATCTCGGCCCTGATGGAGAGGTCGGTCTCGTAGGTTGGGTACTGCCTCTCCAGGGCAACCAACACATCGGCAAAGGTGGCGGAGTTAGTGACGATCTGCCTGACCTGCTTCTCCAGGTACTTCGTCTTGCAGCACTGCAGGAGCAGGTCGCACTTCACTCGCCCACTCGCGTGGGTTTGGCCGGTCAGTCGTAGGAACCGGCCAAAGTTCTCAGCGAACTCGCTGAGGTCCTTGCCTGTGAATTCAGGCAGGTTCACCACTATCTTGGAAGTGGCAATAGCCTTCGCCTCCTGAGCTCGGCGTCCTTCAGGGCGTCGGGTCTTCTTCTTCTTCTTCTTCTTCTTCTTACCCTTGGGGTCCTCGGGGTCCTCAGGGTCTTCGTCATCCGATGGCGAAGAAGAAGTCATCGACGGCGGCCCATCATCGGAGGGGTCTCCGCCTAGATCACTGGAGCCATAAGGCTCCACGTCCACCATAGCCCTTAGGGCTGTCAGCCCCAGCTGGTCCAGCTCGGCCCTCGTCGAGTTCGTCACGTGGCTGTAGGGCGGCTGGGCTGTCCTCGGGACGAATGGACTTCTCGGTACTGCTGCAGGAGTCGGCATCGGTCGGCTCCTCAGGCTCCCCGGGGTATTTGTCAACCCTGCCGCCAGGTGGTTAGCCTGTACTCGGTGGGGTGACATTCCCACCGTCGTAGGTGACGCATGGGACGGGATCATCAGGGGCTGCAGTTTCTCCCTGATCTCTTGCGTGAGGTCGCTCACGATTTGCGAAGTAGCTCCTCGGAGCACCTCATTGATCTCCGACCGCGTCAGGGACCTGTTGGAGGATCTTCCCGATCCTCTACTCCTGCCTCCCAGAGACTCTGGTCCTTTCCTCAACCCACTCAAGGGTGCATACCCAGGTGCATACCCAGGAGCATACCCAGGAACTTCCATGTAGGTTCCAGTGGCGTGGAGTGGATGGGGATGGTCAGCCGCATACCATCGCGGCGCTGAGCCGGAAGCCACAGGCTCACTGGCAGTAGTTGCCTCAAGGAGCGCAGTGGTAGGTGGGCCCATGCCATAGGCGGGGTAGTGAGGCATGCCAGTAAAGCCTGTGCCCTCTGCCATAGGCGGGTTGGTTGTGGAGGTGGATGTTGCGGCGGCTGGGAGTGTGGTGGTTATGGGAGAGGGTGATGCTTGGAGGCCAGAAGCGCTTGGTGCGCCTTCGAAGGTAGGTACATCCGTCGGGTCTTGCCCTTGCTCCTCTCCTTCGTCTGCTCCTTCTCCAGCATCCTTCTCGCTCTCGTTCTCTCTCTTCCTCTTCACAGGCTGAGGCTGAGAGACCACTTCCTCGACCGTCAGGGCCCTGAAGGCCGTCCGGAGGCCATCCAGGGAGTCCTCCGCCGTATCCACTGGCCCATGTAAGGGCTCCACCGAAGGTACAGCGTCAGGCGCCGGCCTTGCCGGTGCCTCAGGCGCTGGCGCTGTGTTCACATCGGCGTCCACTCTTCCTGGGTCCATCTTAATCCGCCCTTCTGCTTATATTTGCCTGCTCGGAGCACTGGTTGTACGGCGCGGGGTCGCTGCCGGGGCACAGAGACAGGCTGCCTCTTGCTACCAGAAAAGTTTATAGTGTTTTCAGCACTGTGTTTTTGCTTCTCCTGCTGCTTGTTGTTGCTGTAGGGTGTCCTGCTGCTGGTTTTGGATGATGAAAAGCTTTTGTTTGTTGAAATACAGTAAAGCCAACTCAATCCAGGATAGCCCAAGCCAATAGTATGCAAGGAGAAGGTAATTCAGGATCAAAGCATGAAGGGCTGCAGTGTAAACAGTGAAAGATGATTGGATATTCACAGAAACTGCAACTCAGGTCACAAATGAATGCATATTCACAGAGATAGCTGAAATGTTTTGGGAAAAGAGTTAGAAAACTGCCTCAGGATCACTCTCTCTCCATAGTGCCATCTTAGGAGATGTGCACTCTTTGTTTTGGGTCCCATATGTGCTGAGGTGGCATGGTATGTGGCGATGAGGTCACTGCCATGTCACATGGGATCTTCCTACTTAGTTAGGCTGACCAGGAATTGAACCCAGGACCTCTCAAAAAGAGGTGCCTAACCCCCTATGGTGCATACCACTAGGGCAGATAAGTATTCATGGAAAAACATAGATAAATTCATAGGCTCTACCTTAGGTATGTCAGAGCTCAGTCAACTCAGGAAAAGATGTTTTACTTCTGATTGAAAGGGGATTACGGGGTCCACTCCATATCCTGATTGGGTGTTTGGTTCCATAGGTCAAAATGTGTTCTCACCACTTTTGGCTGGACCAATGCTAAGATAAAAATGCATGGATGCTCAGTGCATCTCTAATACAACTAGAGTATGTCCCAAAGCAATGGAAAAGCACTTTTTCTTACTGCCCCCTAGGGTGCATACCACTAGGATAGCTAAGAATTCATGGAAAAACATAGATAAATTCATAGGCTCTACTTTAGGTATGTCAGTGCTCAGTCAACTCAGGAAAAGATGTTTTACTTCACATTGAAAGGGGATTAAGGGGTCCACTCCATATCCTGATTGGGTGTTTGGTTCCATAGGTCAAAATATGTTATCACCAGTTTTGGTTGGACCAATACTAAGATTAAAATGCATGGATGCTCAGTGCATCTCTAATACAACTAGAGTATGCCTCAAAGCAATGGAAAAGCACTTTTTCTTACTCACTGCTCCCTGGACCCTTCCGTGCGTAGCAGCACACGCGCGCGCAACACACAGACAAACAGGTCCTGAAATCGACAATCAAAGTCCTGAAATGGACCATCCCATTACAACCAGGACACGTTCCATTTGATCCAATTCATTGGACGTGCGGTGAACCAAAAACTGCCCAATGGTTGGTGCGCTGCTGGTAGATTGCGTGGATTGCTAAAAGGGCCAGCAACACGAAGTGAACCGGTGAAGCGTCTAAGTGCGTGGATGAGGGAACACAAGAGTGTGGTGACTGCCAAGGTGCGCAAAGCGGTGAAGGCTGCCAAGCGTCATATTTGGCGTGGTTGCTTGGACTTCTTGGGGCCGGGCACACATCGCAATGAGGGACGGCAGAGATGGATGCGGAAGTCCCTGTGGCGCGGCCGGCAAGGGATTGCGGCTGCACATGCCCTGTTTAGTGTTTACTTCCACGAGGTGAACTTCCGTTTAGGAGCAGAACTTGTTGCACCGCACGCACGCCCATGCTCGGAATGCCGGTTGGACCCCGCCCCCAAATGTACCCCACTTTGTACCCTACTAGTAACGAGCCTGCCGTAGGAAAAAATAAGGAGGCACAAATTCTTAACCTAGATGAGGTGGCCGCAACGGAGGAGAGGTGGGTTGCGGAGGGCATTGTTGGCGCGGGGTTGGTGGATGATTCGGCATCTATGGCAGCAGAGCGACATGACGCATCTAGTGCACACTCAATTTCCTCCCACGATGACTGGGCTGCACCCACCCTCGACCCTGCACTTCCTCACTTAACCGCTGCCCGACGTATAGTTGTCCCACCCGACGGTTTCTTTTTTTACCACGCCATGGCGTATGCCTTGCGGGCTGTAAATGTAGGTGCCACGTGGGAAGATGTCCGAAATGGTGTCATTGATGAGCTCATTGAGAATGAGCATTCGTACCATGTCAATTATGAGGATGATGCGTGGATGCGGAATGTGTTGCGACTGTGAGATCGGGATGGGTGGGACCAAAATCTGGGTGACTTGCGTTTTCCAGCTACCCCTCACGTGAGGGGCAACCATCACGACCCCAATCCTTGGTAGACCGTGCTAGGAAATCCCCTTTTGCCGACATCTTCAGGAAGTCGCAAAAGACAAAGCAGAGCCAAAGTGTGTCACAAGGGGCACGGTTGGTTGACAACCAAAAGGATTTTTTGCGTGCGGTTGGTAGTAGGCCCAAACCTGGCGAGTTTACCAAGGCAGAGGGTGAGTTGTGGGTAAATTTGTATAATAGGTTCTTGAAGCGGCAACAGCCTTTTGTTGCAATGCATAACGAGTGGCAAAGGCATGTGGATGAGGACCAAATCCTCTATAGGACCAACGCACGGTTACGTAAATTTAAGGACACCGCCAAGCGAAGGAACTGGATTCCCCAGGATGAGGAACCGGAGAGAGAACCGCCTAACCCTAGCCCCGACCGGGTGGAGGCTCCAGTTGACGAGGCAGTTGAGGAGAGGGCATCATCCTCTACAGCAACACAAGGTCCTACACAACCACAAGCACCACCACAAGCACCACCACAAGCACCACCACAAGCACCACTACCTGTACCACAAGCACAAGCAGACGCATACATACAACATGCACAAGCACAGGTGAATGCACGTGCGCTTATCCGTGACCAAACCCAAAGGGCACTCAACACCGCTAACCTACAGCTTGCCCACTACCACGCCCTTGGTCACGAAAGAGCGTGGACACTGCAGGAGTTTCATACCATCACAGTGCTGATGCAAAGGGCCGAGCAGCTTGGCAGGATGCTGAACCAATACCAGTAGTGGTGCCCAGGTGAACTGTATGTTGTATGTTCCGACAATGATGTACTTCATCACATGGATGCAATTGACCTACTTTGCCCGTTTTGCAATTGCCTTTGTTTGTCATTGTGTATGTCTTCCTTCCCATGCGCCGAAGGCGCAAAAGAAAATTTTTTATGAGAGGCTTAAGGTTAAGTTTGGTTAAGGTTATGCTCCCTCCTTAGGGTTTGACTCACTAAGACCTTCCCCCAAAAAGCCGAAGGTGGGCTTTGGTGACCTTCCCCAGAAAAACCGAAGGTGGGCTTTTGCCGAAAAGGGCCGAAGATGGTGGAGGCCATGCCTGCAGGGGAAATGCCGCCTTCAAAGATGTTGTCGCACGAACTTGTAGAACACCGCACGTACGCCAAGCCGCTGGTGCAACTTGAGCTTTATTTGTTGAATGTGGCAGTGAAAAATTGCGTGTAAATTCTCAACATAATATGGGACTCTCCAGTACCTCGAGGTGCAAATAGACACTTTTCCCCCGTGTCTTGGCATGGTATTGTGCTCTTGCAAGCCCAATTGACCAGCCGCTTCAAGGTTTAGGGCTGTATCATTTCATTCGGGGCAAATGCGACATGACATGCGCCCGCAATTCAATTATTCACTCGTAGCTTGGTGAATCCGTGCGCCCGTGGTAAGCATCGCGGCATATGGAATCATTTCTTCCACGTGTTTAGTGCTATCGTGGATTGGGTCTTGTGAAACAACATCTTAGCGTCGCCGCATAACACATGCTTGTCCATGTTGCACGAAAAGCGAAGCTGCACTTGCATTTCGTCTTGCCGCATTTGCACACAACTTATGGATCTCATATTCCACTGTTGTTGGGTGCACGTGGGATAGTACGAAGGAGGCAACACCCTTGCAACTAGCAGCGAAGATTCCAAGAGTGGAGTTCGAAATTACGGCGTATGTGCTTTCCAATGTGTTGAGCCTTGTTGCTCATGGCCTTTGGCATTGGGTGTGACTCAAAGTGCCCGAGTGTGCGCTTTCATCCTCTCAAAAGCAACTTCCCGTCGTGCAAATAGAAGCGAGGTTGTTCGTTTCGACACTTGGTTTGATGGGGCTCAAAAAGTCATTCGGCAGCCCGAGTTGCGAAGGGACATGGGTGCACAAAATATGAGGTCCTTCCCGTTGGCTATCCGTGAATCTAAATACTCAAAGCAAAACGAACTCCACAGCGGCCAACCATCTTCCGGTACACAAGAGACTCACCTTTCATGCGTTTTCATTCCTTGACCTTGTGTTGGCTGGCTTGGAAGTTAGGTGGAACCACTTATTCGGGCAGACAATAGTGTGTGGCCAAGGCGGTGCACTTGTTGGGCCGACCATTCGTCAACATAAATGCAGTTTTCCGTCCGACTAGTTTACGCAATGTTGAAGCCAACCAACAAGTCCACACTAATTGAAAATCAAGGCAACCATTCATTGATGCAAAACACCAATACACCACTTCCTAGTTGGAAGGAGTGCATGAAAAGTGAATGGGATGCAACCTTTCATGGACATTGGTGCATGAACGATCGTTGACCAACAGACACCCCACAACACTCTTTTTGTTCGTGTCTTGTGAGCAACCAACTCATGCTTTGGTGTGCTCGCAAGCCAATGAAGGAGTCAGCATCGTTTAGTTCACCTTTGCGCAAATGGTGCAACGTGCTCAATCTCCACCCATATATAGCCGAGAGGAAAGGCGGAGGCGGATGACTTGCGAACAAAAGCAATGGGCGAAGGGAAAGATAACACAATTTAGCCACGAATTCTTGTGACGAAACAAAAGCGAGCATCGCCTGTCAACAAGCTTCACCCCGTCGGCAAACATGCTTACATGATGGAACACCCAACAATTGATCCGGTACTTGTCTTGCCGCTCTTCGAAAAATCCCGAGTACCAAACGAGACGCAAGAATTGTGAATTCAACGTTTGCGACACGTTTATGATGCACGAAGGCGTTTGAGTTTGTGCCTTTTGTGGTAACTCCCGTGTGGAGGCATTTGAGGTTTGTGTCTTTCGTGAAGGTCTACCGCCCTCGACATGTTTTGGGACCATTGCACGGAGGCGTTAGCGGATGTGCCAATGAAGAGCATGTCGCCCTTTAGCAACTCCTTCCTCCTTTGCTTGTCGTCTTGAGGTAGAGGAGGGACGGAGAGGATGAAAAGGATTACCTCACATGCCCTAAGAACGTAGCTTGTGCACACGAATGGCGAATGCGTGCTACTTTTGCTTGATGCTATGCGCTATGGTCCTTGCCGCCTAACGACGTGTGCAAGAACGTGGCATAGTTGTACCATAAAGTGCATGCCATCTTGCTAGTGATTCATCAGGGGGCTTCGCCCGGATGCGATGGTCGCGAGTGGTCTTTGTGTGCACACGATTCATTGCTTCTTCGCTTTCCCCTAAGTCTCCCCGATACTAAACAACGAATGGTTTCAAATCGTTCGTGCTCACCCGCACTTTTACCTCACTGCTTCCTGTGTTCGGTTTGAATTGTACTCTACTACTTTGTGGTGACCTCTACCTTTGAGACAAATGAGTAACAAGGGTAATGGTCCGTGGTGTTGATGACAATTGATGGGTTGCTGATATTGTACCAATCACTCCAATTGTAGGCGCAAAAAGCATCCGTTGTTACTCTCACCCAGACGACTTTGAGACCTCCAGAGACGTTAGAGTTTGAAAAGACCGCGGCTTAGCCGCCAAGCCTTCATTGATCTTCGTCGGAATCGGGCATTGGTGGCCCTGCAATGCACAAGTGGTCGCGACATTGAAAGTTGATAGACACCGGTGATTTTCAACCATCTTCCAAGGGAGGGATGAACCTACGCGGCATGGAATTTGGGTATTGCCCCTAGACTCTAACGTGGGGTGCCCAATGTGGAATCTTATGGATAGCACACGGTGCGCCAGTGTCGTAAAGGTGGCATCTCTTTCCGGTGGCATGTTTTGACTCATAGGCCAATGAAAGCAGCCAACTTCGGTTGGCTGCTTAGAGTCATATTACTATTGATGGCATTTGACATCAATGTCGTGTCAGCGACATCAACCCCGACGGTTACACAAACACCGTCTTCCTCCCCATCATGCACTTTATCAGCGACACCGTCCTGCACACCGTCGTCCACCCCCTCATGCACATCGACGCCGTCCTGCACACCGTCGTCCACCCCCTCATGCACATCGACACCATCATCCACGCCATCTCTTACACCATCGTCTACTCCATCGTCCACGCCATCTTCAACGCCATCTTCAACACCATCCTTCACACCATCCTCCACACCATCGTCTACGCCATCCTTCACACCGTCGTCTACACCCTCATCTACGCCGTCATCTTCACCAACTTCCACAACATCGCTCACGCTGTCTTCGACACCATCCCCCACACCATCGTCCACACCATCGGCAACACCGTCGGTAACACCATCGTTCACCCCGACACCATCGTCTACACCCTCGTCCACACCATCGTCCACGCCATCGCCCACGCCATCTTTCACGCCATCGTCCACGCCGTCGTCCACGCCGTCACTGACGCCATCATCCACACCATCACCCACGCCATCGTCTACACCGTCGTCGACACCATCGTCCACACCATCGGCCACACCATCGTCCACACCATCGTCCACACCATCGTCTACACCATCACTCACACCTTCGTCCACACCATCGCCAACACCGTCTTCCACACCATCGATAACACCATCAGTAACACCATCGTTCACCCCGACTCCATCGTCCACACCCTCGTCCACACCCTCGTCTACGCCATCGCCCACGCCATCGTTCACACCATCGTCCACACCCTCGTTCACTCCATCACCGACGCCATCATCCACGCCATCACCCACGCCGTCTTCCACACCATCGTCCACACCATCGTCCACACCATCATCTACACCCTCCCCCTCACCGTCTTCCACACCATCGTCCACGCCATCGTCCACACCATCGCCCACACCATCGTTCACGCCGTCGCCGACGCCATCCGCCACACCTTCGTCCACACCATCGGCAACACCATCGACAACACCATCGGTAACACCATCAGCCACTCCGACACCGTCGTCTACCCCGTCATCCTCACCATCATCCACACCCTCGTCCACGCCATCACTCACACCATCATCTACACCGTCACCCACGCCATCGTCCACACCATCTCCCACACCATCGTCCACACCATCGTCGACTCCTTCATGGACTCCTTCATTGACACCATCGTCCACACCATCGCATACACCATCGTCCACACCATCGTCCACACCATCCTCCACACCTTCGTCCACACCCTCGTCAACACCATCACCCACTCCAACACCGACATTCACACCATCGCCCACACCATCGTCCACACCATCGTCCACACCATCGTCCACACCGTCTTTCACACCATCGTCCACACCATCCTCCACACCATCCTCCACACCATCCCCCTCACCATCGTCCACACCATCATCTACTCCATCCTCCACACCTTCGCCAACACCATCATCCACGCCATCGTCCACACCATCTCCCACACCATCGTCCACACCATCGTCGACTCCTTCATGGACTCCTTCATTGACACCATCGTCCACACCATCGCATACACCATCGTCCACACCATCGTCCACACCATCCTCCACACCTTCGTCCACACCCTCGTCAACACCATCACCCACTCCAACACCGACATTCACACCATCGCCCACACCATCGTCCACACCATCGTCCACACCATCGTCCACACCGTCTTTCACACCATCGTCCACACCATCCTCCACACCATCCTCCACACCATCCCCCTCACCATCGTCCACACCATCATCTACTCCATCCTCCACACCTTCGCCAACACCATCATCCACGCCATCGTCGACGCCATCCTCCACACCATCCTCCACACCATCCTCCACACCATCCTCCACACCGTCTTACACACCCTCCTCCACACCATCTTCCACGCCTTCTGCCACAACATCGTCCACACCTTCGCCCACGCCATCATCGACACCATCTCCCACGCCGTCGGTTACACCAACCGTCACACCATCCTCCACACCATCCTCCACACCATCCTCCACACCATCCTCCACGCCATCCTCCACACCATCCTCCACACCATCGTCCACACCATCACCCACATCATCGTCTACGCCATCGCCAACACCATCATCCACGCCATCGCCGACACCATCCTCCACACCATCCTCCACACCGTCCTCCTCACCATCAACCACACCATCACCCACACCATCCTCCACACCTTCGCCAACACCATCATTCACGCCATCGCCGACGCCATCCTCCACGCCATCCTCCACGCCATCCTCCACACCATCCTCCACACCGTCTCCGACACCGTCCCCTACACCGTCCCTCACACCCACTTTGACACCATCGTCCACACAATCATCCACGCCAACTCCCACACCGTCGCCTACGTCATCTCCCACGCCATCTCTCACACCATCCTCGACCCCATCATCTACACCATCGCCTTCGCCGTCCTCAACGCTCTCCAGTACGCCGTCCACCACACCATCCACCACACCCTCGCCCACACCATCCCCTACTTTGTCTTCAACTTCATCCCCTACTCTATCACCCACACCTTCACCCACATCATCTTCCACGCCATCCACCACGCCCTCCCCTACACCATCAACGACACCATCATTCACACCATCATCCACACCATCATCCACACCATCTCCAACACCTTCAGACACACCGTCGTCGACACCGTCGCCCACGCCCTCCTCGACGCCATCTCCAAGTATCACCAGCTCACCCACACCGTCGCCATCACCCACGCCGTCTCTGACACCTTCTCGTACAGCCACCAACACATTCTCCCGTACGTCAACGTCAAGTGGTAGCATCACACCCAGCTTAACACCAACCCCTACCCCAAGTCGTACATCCACTCCAACATTGACCCCCTCGCCATCTCATACTACAACCCCAACATCAACCGCTAGTTTCACAGAAACAGCAACCACAACTCCTTCAGACACGCCTACACCTTCTGCAACCCCGACTTTCACATCTACCCCCACCTCTACCGCAACAAGCACCCCCACAGTCACGTTTACCAGTACAGGTACGGGAACAACAACACCATCTACCACCTGGACGAACACCGGTACCGGTACACCTTCGGCCAGTGCTTCACAAACACCATCTTCTACCACTACAACCACACCAACGCCCACGCGAACCTCGACTCGCACATCGACTGCTACATTCACGCCAACCAGCACAGTGTCAAACACTCCAACTTTTACATCAACAGGTGCTGTGATTGCCTAGTATCGGTGTTGCTTTTTGCAGGTTTCTCGTTGGCCGAGTGTTTTGCCTAAATTTTATCAAAACGGGTTTGGCCTGATTTGTGCTGTATCGTCAAGGGTTTGCATGGGCTCCCATTTCCACCCAGTGAAGGCCCAAGCATGGCCGTAACCCAAAAAGAGTTGCAATTTTGTGGAAAACCACTTCGTCAACAGGGGCGCACAGCATGGCTACGGTTCATGTGCATGACAGCACCCTTTTGTGCGCATACGGTTGCTGAAAGATGGGATAGGGCTTCGTCACACAGGTGCATGCCATCCGTTTGGCTGCGGGCAGATTGAACAGTTATTGGACCGCGAGGAACGGTTTGCATTTTTTCCCGTTGTCTTGTTTTCACTAAGAGTGGTGATGAGCATGCGCCCGCACCATGATTCTGCGTATGATATCTATCTCCCTTCTCTTTTCCCACAGACACAGCGACCTCTACCCCTACGCCCACGATGACCCCAAGCCCGAGCGCCTCCACTAGTGCAACCTCCTCACCGACTGTCACAAGCTCGCCCACAGCAACTCCCACACCGACGCCCACGCCCACACCCACACCTACGCCCACACCTACACCCTCGCAGTCTTGCTCACCAGCCTCATTAAGTGGGAGCCGATCATGGTCGTGTACATTGTCTGGGTCCATTGTATTGACGCAGCCCCCGAGTCCCACCAGGTATGGATGCGAGTGCAAATTGCATGCGATTGCCTGCATTGAATTGGAGCCGCTGCATATTCCGACTGGTGCGTGCGAGGGAGTGGGATACGGAGGCATGGAGGGAGGGGGCGGGCGGAGACCAGAAATGCGCCTGTATTGATGATCCCGCACGGGCAGTGAGTCATAATACTGATGCGGCGCCAATCAAGCCCGTGCTCAGTCAGTGAACCCAACAGAGGTCCGGAATCTGTGTGGCCTGTATTCCGCGCCAGTGTAATACGGTGAGGTAGGGGTAGGGTAGCGTAGCGTAGCGTAGGGTGGAATACAGCAAGTAGAGGAGGGTAGGGTTGGGGTTGGGTAACTCAGCCCTCGTTTGTACCGTTTGCGATGCAATATGGGCACGGCCGCACGCATCAGATCAATGGGCCTGCAGTGCGGTAGGTGCAGGGGCACGCAGGCATGCAAGCAATGGAGCAGAGACATGTCGGCAGTGGAGCAGAAACATGCAGCCGATGGTGTAGGAGCAGTGATCGATGACACTGCTGCCTCCAGGGGTCCGCAATTGGTTGTCGCACCTTCCCAAGTAATGGATGTTGCCTGATCATTCTCAGGACTCTCTCGTACACCACCACCACGTCCCTGTCGCGGTCCTCCACATGCTCTACGAGCATCAGCATGACTGAGACGGAAACCCAGTCCCACAGCGTTTGCCGCACCCCATCGCCCGGAACCTCAAGTGAGACCGCCTCACCCTCTGTCTCAGACTTCTTCACATTCACGGGCACATTGACTGCAACAGGTGGGCCCCTGAGCCTCATTTCCTGCTGCATCCTGCGCACTTCACCGAAGTGTGGCGGCGAGTGTGATCCGGAGAGCAACTGCTCAGTGTCTGTCGTTGTAGAAGTGTCAAAGTTGCCTCTGATGTCTCGGGTTGGGCCCTTTGTGCACCGGTCGACTCGCTGGCACACACTGTTGTCCCTCCAGAAGCCCCCCCCTCCCCTCTGCAGAGTGGGGCTGGAGGAACCACATGCAACAACGCAGGGGGGGACGTTTCCAGTCCAGGCTGCACCTGGAAAGTTGCTAAGATGGCTGGGCTTTGGAGCAAGCACCAACGGTTGAACTATGCCGCAGCATGCCGCTGCATGCTGCATGCTGCGGCACATTGCGTTGGGACTTTTGGGGGGAAAAATATCGGACGAAAATATCAATCCCATCCCTGTGCTGTCATTGTTCAGAGATAGACAGTACTCTAGTGGTTAAATGGTGCATCTGTCAACGAGAGGACTCTGGTTCATTTCCTGGGAGTGGCAATCTGCAACAACCCTGGCAGGGGCAGGGGCACACAGCCCAACCTGGGTTTTTCCTTTTTTTTTTTTTTTGCTGTGCTGTGCTTCGACGGATCATTGTTTTCTTCACTTTGTCTTCTGATGTCTACTGTTGAACCCACTGAGGGGGACAACACAACCCAAGAGGAACAAGGAGACAACCAGGAGTACTACAGACTGTTTGCAGTGGGTAATTGGAGAAGGCATTGGGCAGTACCTATGTTGTACAGACACCCAGGGTGAATGTCAACATAGGAAATTGCATTGTATTTTATGTGCAAGAAACAACCAAATGGTTCTTATGCCCGCCAGCCTCAGGTTAGGTTTAGGTTTCTTGTGGAAGATTTGGGTACCCCCCACGTACGGCTCGAAGCATGCTGCAGCATGCTAGAGCATGGCGTAGCACGGCAAATTTTTCTTGGGGACCATTGGTGCTTTGGAGTAATGGGTTGCTTGGGACACAGACTTTCAGTCAGTGTGTATCCCAGATTTTGAGATTTGCGTATGGAGTATCGCAATTGCTGGCAGTTCGCAGAAATGTTTGGTGCTGAAAAGTGTGCATCGGTGTGCATCGGTAGGTCCACGGTTTCAATTTGTTGTATGAACGGCCTTTTGCAAACGTCATGTGCTCTGCCACATTTTTGCAACGTGTGTCACGGGATTTTTTCTCCCCCCATTTTTAGGGTATTTTACCATATTCAAAGCCAAGATTTTTTCCAAAATTGCTGAGTGCATCAGTGTATATCTCAGAAATGGGTCGTATGTATCCATGTGTATCTCAAAAGTGGCGCGTATCTGTGGGTACCGCGATACGTATGAAACTCTGTTGGGACACCTGTGTTATGCTGTTGGGACAATACTGTATTTCTTTTTGCCATTTGGCAAGCGTTGCGTGCAGGGTTGGGATGGTACCGATCCCCTCTATGAGGCGCAAACCTACACCCTTTGCCAAAATAAAACAAATACCACCATTTTGGGCAGTCGAGGTTCGGACAAAATGCCGAAGGAAGCCAGCACCAGTTGTGAGCAGTGGGACATCACTTCGACAGAACCATGGCGGTGCCACACTGCCACTCTGCAAACCATTGAAGCTTGACGTGAGCCAATTAGCCTACCTGCCACGGGCAGAGTTTTGCTTAACAACTCAGCATCTCCTGGGGGGGGGGTCTGACATCACCCCCCCCCCCCCCAAGTGATTGGGCAAAATTTTCTCCAGGTCTTCAGCCAATCAAAATTTTTCTCTGGCGCCTTCGGTGCAAGTCAGTTTAGGCCAAAAAATTTCTTCGGCACCTCTAACAAGTCAGAGTCTCCTGGTGAGGGGGGGAGTCCCCCCCATAGCCCAACCCACCCCCCCCCCCCTTCAGGAAAACTCTTTTCCGAAACCCTTCTATCGCCCCTGGGATGGGTTTGGGGGATGATTTAGTGACACTACAGGTACTTGAGCACCCATGGGGGGGACCCACGTAGTGGCTGCCAAGCCCCTATAGCCCGAACCATGGCCCCCCCAAAAGCCCCGAAATTGCCGTTATGTAGGCTGTTTAGTGACACCTACAAGATTTCCGAAATTCGCCTTTTTCCGAAACCCTTCTGTCGCCCCTGGGATGGGTTTGGGTGACCCTCTTCATGTGTTTTTCACCCTATTTGGGTGTTGGGGGGGGGTCCCAAGGGGTCTAGGGCACAGCCTGCTTATGCATTTTTCCAGCCTCGGCAGCTCAACAATGGAAATTCCCGAAACAGATTTCTTTTGATACTCTGACCATCCAAAATGATCAAATATCCTATATAAAGCATGTTTTAGCCCCTCTTGATGTGTTTTTCACCCTGTTTGGGTCTGGGGGGGGGGGGGGGGGCTCCCAAGGGGTGTAGGGCACAACCTGCTTATGCAGTTTTCCAGCCTCGGCAGCTCAAGAATGGTCGTCCCTATCCCCTCTTCGAGGTGCCTTGCTGAAGGCAATAGAATTTTCTCTGGCGCCTTCGGTGCAAGTCAGTTTAGGCGAAAAAATTTCTTCGGCGCCTCTAACAAGTCAGGGTCTCCTGGTGGGGGGGGATTCCCCCCACAGCCCAACCCACCCACCCTCCTTGGATCCCCCCCCCCCCTTCAGGAAAACTCTGGCCAGGGTTTTCCTCACCTGCGGGGATGTGCATCCCCGCATGTGCCCTGGTGGTGGCGAGCACGAGGCTTCAGGTGAGTTGAAGGGTCATGGTCAGTCCCCCTCTGGAGTGCAAGCATGCATAAGCATACGCCCGCAATGGCAAGCAGGCCAAAGCCTGAAAGCAAAAGAAGACCCCTTTCCCTCCCCAGGCCCTGCCATGCTCCGTGAGCGCCGGAGGATGTGGACCTGACCCTGTATCGTACGTGATGCCAGTTTCCGTTTTACTGCGGGCAGCCGTCCTTCTGCGGTTGTGATCGTGGGGTGCGTGGGTTTGCGTCCGTTTTGTTTTTCGGGTGGCGTCCGTTTGTTTGTTCTGACTGCAACAATCACCGGCGACCAAGAGTGTCATGGGCTGGTATGATACCCCCGCCGATGGAGTACTTTTTGGGGCACACGGACAACAACCCCTTAACATTGTGTAAACACCACCCCCTCGTGGGTGGGCTGTAGGTTCCCAAGGCCTCCCTGCCATGGCAATGCACAGAAGATGTGAGTGCGCAACCGTGTGGTATCAAGTGTACTATGCTGCAATCCCGCCACCTCTGGGCCATGCCAAGCTGGAGTCTGTGGCGCTGGCGAAGGCTTTGCTTAACGTCTGTGCTCATCTCTTCAGGCACCCGGAGTCGAAGCAGCAGCTGGACCCCCTCCAAGTCACAGGGGGACACGGTCTCATGCACCGAGTCCGTCACCCTCTCGCTTACTCGACCGACCCCGAGCCCGAGCCCATCCCCTCCTTCTCCAACAAGTGTGACTCCTCGCGTGTTTGCCGTCAGGATCCGGATTTTGATCAAGGGCTGTAGGGCTAGAGGGCTGTGTTGGTGTTGTGGTGCGGTGAAGCTGTGTGGCTGTAGGGTGGTGCAAGTGTGGCACACAGTGGGCAGCGACAGGCAGCAGCATACGGTCGTGGCAGCAGCAGGGCGGGGGGAAAATTGGCTTGCGCGGGGGGGGGGGGTCGTGGGAGCCCCCCGAAGGAGGGGGGGGGGGTCTGGCAATGGGGCTCCTGTGACAGAACCCTTGGTAAAGTACCAATCACCTCGAAGAGAGGTTGTTCGATCAAGCGCGGGACTGGGCGTTGTATACCCCCCCTTTTTTGGGGTCATTCACGTAGCATACCCCAAGGCATGGTGTAATAATTTGTAAGCAGAAGGCTCCAAGCAGTGGGGATGCACTATCAGCTGCAACAGCCCACGGTAGAATGATAGCGCAGCCGGCTGCTGTTTTTGCGGTCGGCGGTTCGAATCCTGGTCAGTCGAATGCCATCGGCGGCGTCGCCAGCATGTGGACCGGACCGGGGTTCGAACCGTCGACCAAAAAATCCACCACCCGCTGCACTACCACTCAACCACTGCCTGTAATGGTGCATGTGGTCTCCCCACTGCTTGGATCCAAGTCTGCTACTGACGAAAATCCATTCTATGTGTTTCTCTCTAACCGGACATAAATACCACCACTGCTCCCCCCCCCCCCCCCCCCTCAAGGGAAGGGAAAGGGGAGGGGAGAGGGAAGGTTAGGGCAAGGAGGAAGAGGAAGGTCAAAGGGTGGTGAGAAGCCGATGGGCACCACCACCTATGGAGGGAAAGGGTCCAAGGGAAGGGCAGCGAATGGCGATCGGCCAGTAGGCGCCGCCAGCTGCAGACGAGATCATCACACCATGGCGTCATGCCAAAACCCCCCCCCCCTCAATGGAAGTTCCACTTTATTTGCCACCATCTATGACCTTTTTCAAGGCCCTGTCACGGGAGCCAAGGAGGGGGGGGGGGTCCGGGAAAGGGGCTCCAACGACCCCCCCCCCGCGCAAGCCAATTTTCCCCCACCCCAGCAGCAGCACGAGACAATAGGGCGATTTGCATCAGCACCACCACCAGCCAGCAGTCAGTCAGCAGTGGACACGAGCCACTGGTGTTACTTCTTGGTGACTTCTCGGCTGCGAGCTGCTGTTGCTGCTGCTGCTGCTGCTATGTGAATGCTTTTCCTGCGGCACGCAGTTTCGCTAAAATCTCGGGTATTGAAATTAGATTTGTAACCGCTCTTTCTTCCCCACCCTGTTCCTTCAACCTCAAAGTTGCACCTTCAACCTCAAAGCTGCAGTAGCTTGTTTTAGCCGAAGGGCTTTTCTTGTCTTTGCACCCTCCTCTTCACCGTGACACTGATCAGTTGTTGCTGTTCGGAACTCCATGCGGATACGGTCAAGGAAGCAGTGCAAGTGTGCACGCACTTTTGACCATGCACACACATAACAATACATAAATGATACGCTTATTTGCCATTCTTTGATGTTCAGATGGTGTATCAGCCCTTTTAGGCCTTTTCTCTCTACGAAATGGTGTACATGGTGCCCGGAAAAGGGCCCGTAACATTCACAATTGAGCACATTACCGTCACCCTGCGGCACCTGTGGCGTGCCTGCGGTGCACAAAACGCAATCTGTGTTGCTGTCATAGCACAGGGTGGTGGAGGGAAGCAGCTGGAGCAGCAGTCGCAGCAGCAACAGCAGCAGCAGGGCAGCAGCAGCAGCGTTAGCAATAGCTGGCCACAATACCCCTTGATACAGACCCCAGACAAATCCCCACAATGCAGATTGGACTCTCACGATTGATTGCCTGAGCATGAAGGAGCGTTCAGGGGCCGAGGGCTGGACCCGGGCGCTTAGATACCCTCCCCTGCGCGTCCTCTCCACATCGCTGCAGAAACACCCACGGCGACTGATTCTTCCTCCGCGTCGGTGTCCGGCACCGAGTCCCACAGAACCCTCACGCCTACTGTCACTTCGGCGTCCCAGAGCCCCCCCTCCGTCAGCCCATCCGGCAGTCCGGCAAGCGCCACCGCCTCCGAGTCTTCCGTCTCCGCATCCCTGTCCCCCGGCTCCGCCAGCCCCACCCCGACCCCCACCGCCACGCAATCCTCCGCCACCGCCACTTTCCCACTCAGCCCCTCGCCCAGCCCTTCCCGCAGCTTCAGCTGCAGTACCCCAACAGCAACCCCGACCCCCCCAACCCCAAGCCCCTCCTGCTCCTGCTCCTGCTCCCCCTCCCTCTCTGCCCCGACCCACACCGCGTCCCCTCCAAGAAGCCCGTCCTTCACCCCAAGCTTCACGCTCACGGTGTCCCCCCCAACCCGCACCCCCACTCGCACCGCCAGCGGCGTCCGGAGCCCCAGCCGCACCGCGTCTCCGACCACCACCTACTCCACCGCAACGCCGTCTCACTGGTCCGTCAGCCACACGGCGACGCTCACGCTGAGCCTGTCCTGCACCCCGACCGCTGGGCGCAGCCCGTCGTGGTCCCCTACCCCGACCGCGTCGCCCCCCTCCATCAGCGCCACCAGCCGCACCTACACAGCGACGGTTGTGAGCCGCACGCTCTCCACTTTCACTCTCACCCTCACCCGTTCCGCATATCCCACTCCCACCCGGCCTTCGGGCAGCCCCACGGCCTCTACCTCCCACACCCGCAGCCCCTCCCCCTCTTCCGCCTCTGCCGTCCTCACCGCCACGTTCACCGACACCGATACTGCCCGTCACTCCGCCACCCAGTCCCCTGGCTCCCTCTCCTGCACCGCCACCCGCTCCCTCTCCCTCCGCCGCACGGCCTCTGCGTCCTGGACCTGCAGCCCCGCGCGCAGCCCTACCGCCACCCTCAGCCCTCCCAGCGACACCCGCACTGCGTCGACCGGCACGCTACCCCCCGAAAGCGCCACCGAATCCCACACCCCCACTGCCCCCTCCCACTCCCACACCGCGACGCACACGCCGGGCGCCTCCGGCACTCGCACCTTCAGCCCCACCGGCACGGCGCCGCGCTCTCCCTCTCCGACCGCCACTGTGAGCGCCTCCGACGCGCTCTCTGCCACGCAGTCGATCACGCCCACCCTCACACGCTCGCGCAGGGTCACCGTCGCGCGCACCCCCACCCCCACCAGCAGCCCGTCCCATAGCGCCACCAGCGAAACCCCGAGCCCACACTCTCCGACCACCAGCGCCAGTTCAAGCTCCACCATCACGAGCTCGGGGTCCCGCAGCTCCAGCGTCAGCTCCCGCTGGACCGAGACACGATCGCCAACCGCGTCCCTGTCCCCATCCATCTCCTCACTGTCTCGCACCGGGACAGACAGTGAGACACCCACTCCTTCGCCCTTTTCCGAAACGCCCTCCACTGTGACTCTGTCGCAGACCGCCTCAGCCCCAAAGACGCTGAGCTGCAGCATGACGCTGTCGACCAAGACCGCGACGCCACCAACGCACTCGCCCACGGCCTCCGCCAGCGCCTCCCGCACCGCCTCCCGGTCACTCACCTCCTCCGCCACCGCAACCCGCCGCTCGGCCACGGGGACGCTCACAACGATGTCGCGGCCCGACACCGCGTCCGTGTCCCTGAGCCGCACCCCGAGCGGCACCCGGACCCGCAGCCCCGGCAGCCCCACTCGCACGGCCACGCCCTCCACCGCGACCGCCCCGGCCACCCCCAGCGCATCCGCGACCCGCCGAGCCTCGCCCAGTCCCACGACCACACGGACCCGCACGCCCAGCCGCAGCCGCGTGCCCTCGCCGTCCTTCAGCCCCACCCGCTCCTCTGCCACCCCCTCCCGCTCCCCCTCCCACTCCAAGTCCCCCTCCAGCGACGCAAGCCGCAGCGGCAGCCCGTCCCTCTCCCGATCCCTCTCGCCCAGTGCCACCTTGGCCCCCTCCGCGTCGGTGTCTGGGACCCCGACCCCCTCCCCCTCGCCCACGGCCACGACGCGGACCGTCAGCCACACCGCCTCGTTTGTGCCCACCCGGACCGGCACGCACACCCCGACTCTGCGTCCAACGTCGTCGTTCACCCCCTCCGTCCCCACGGCGTCGGCTACCGGTTCCCGCACCCGCTCCCGCTCGCAGCCTCCCTCAGTGACGGCCACCCCCACTCAGTCCCCCCTGACCCCGTCCCAGTCCCCCAGCCGCACCCTGACCCCACAGTCCCCCACCTCCACCCCGTCCACCCGCACGCCCAGCACTTCACGACTCTCCCCCACGTCCACCGGCACCCCCTCCCACACCCACACCCGCAGTGCCTCATCTACCGCAACAGCCTCCGTTTCGGCCCCCAACACCGTGACCTCCACCTCCTCTCCCCGTCTCACCGCCACACGTACCGATTCGTGCACGCGACCCATCACCTTCACCTACAGCCTCACGCCCACTGCCTCCGCTGTAGACTCCCCAAGCAATTCGCGCACCGCCACCCTCTCGCTCAGCAGCTCCGGCAGCGTCATGCTCACGGCTACGGGTACCGAGACGTGCTCGTCAGGCAGCCACTCGGCCGCGTCACCAACGCGGTCTCTAACAGCCACCGCCAGCGCAAGTGCCACGCATTCTCCCACGCGCACCGCCTCCTCCACCGCCGCTTACACCGCCACCCGCACCCTGTCACTCGGCACCGCCTCCACCGCCACCGGGACGCGCACTCCCACCGCCACCGACGCGCAGTCTGCGTCCTGCAGTGCCACCGCATCGCTCTCTGCCACACGCTCCACGGTCCTCACCCCCTCGCCCTCCCCCACTCCGACCCCCTCCCTCCCATCCCCATCCATCTCCTCCACCGCCACCCCGACGCGGACGATCAGCTCCCCCACTCTCACGTTCAGCCATACGCCCACTGTCCCCCCAACGCTCACTCAAACCCCTACCCCCACGGCATCTCCGCGGTCCTGCACCCCCACACCGTCCGCCAGTCGGCGGCGGACCCCCAGTGTTCGTTCGCTGACCGTCAGCACTGTGACCCCCACCCTCACCACCACCCACACCCTCTCCGCGTACCTCTCCGACACCCCCTCCGGCACTCCACCCACCCGCACCGGCTCCCTGTCGCAGACCCCGACGGGCACCGCCAGCACGCAGTCCCGCAGCGCCCCGCTCACCGCAACCTGCACCTCCACCGCCGTCCCCACCCGCAGCGTCACGCGCTCCCGCAGCAGAACGTTCACTCCTACACCGACCCCCTCCGGCACCGGCTCCTTCACAGCCACGCACACCGCAAGTTCATTGGTCTCGGTCACACACTCCGAAACGGTTTCGCCCACCCGCAG
Source organism: Eutreptiella sp. 'Long Island Sound 2002' (assembly GCA_964036045.1). Lineage (NCBI taxonomy): Eukaryota > Euglenozoa > Euglenophyceae > Eutreptiales > Eutreptiaceae > Eutreptiella > Eutreptiella sp. 'Long Island Sound 2002'. Next base: position 67,761,779 of record OZ038389.1, on the reverse strand, counting down.
TGCGAACCCGACGCCTCCCAGAACCGCCACTTGCAGCCGCTCGGGAAGCGTCAGCCGCACCGCAACCCCTACCCCTTCGACCTCCCTCACACGCGCCTCCCGCACCCTCTCCACTTGTACCCTCAGCGCCACTCTGCCGACCGTCAGCCACCCTACAACCCGCAGCCGCTCCCTCTCATGTTGCGTGTCCCCGTCATACTCACGGTCGCACTCCTCCACCCCCACACGCACCGTCAGCGCGACACCGACCACAACCCACACCCGCTCCTCTGCCCCCTCCCCCTCCGCCACCACCTCCGAGTCCAGGACGCGCTCTGCATCGCCTCAGGTCAGCCCCTCGTACACCCCCTCCGGCACCCACACCCGCAGCGGCACGCCCACCTTCCCCTCCCCCTCCTTTTCCCGCACCCGCACCCCGACCGCAACCCGCACTCTCAGCGCCTCCGCCTCCCCCGGCTCCCGGTCCGCCTCACGGTCCGGCTCCCCTTCCGCCTCCTTCAGCGCGTCGGGCCCCTCCGACTCCGCCTCCCTTTCGACCGTCACCCTCACGCCAACGGCGACGCGCACCGCCCGCCCCTCTCCCCCGAGCCGCACCGTCACCAACAGTCCCTCGTGCACTTCCACTCCCTGGTACAGCGCCACGGAGAGCCCCAGCCGCACCCCCCCGACCCCGACGCCCTCGCTGTCCTCCCGCTCCCTCTCCCCGTTCCCCAGCCCGACCCTCACAGTCTCCGCCTCCCCCTCGCCCCCGTCGCCGTCCCCCACGCCTTCGCCCCCCAGTCCGACTCAGAGCCCCTCCCGCACCCCCTCCCCCACACGCAGCCCCCTCCGCACCCTCAGCCCCACCCCGTCCTCCTCTTGCACCTGCACCCCCAGCGTGTCTAGCAGCGTCCCACTGACGCGCAGCCCGTCGCCTGCCACATGCACATCCACCTCCACTCCCTCGCACACTTTCACAAGCACCGGCTTCCGCTCTCCCTCAGGCACGGGCTCCAGCAGCAGATCCCACAGCCGCAGCCCCTCCGCCCCGTCTGACACCTGCAGCCCTACCCTCTCCCACACCTGCACCCGCTCGCGCCTCCACACGCCCACGCCCTCCTCCTCCCAGTCGCTGTCCCTGCCACGCACCAGCACCAGCACCGCCTCCCTCTCCTGCCTCGCCACCTGCAGCGCCACCGCATCCCGCACCCCCAGCCCCTCCGCCACTCTCCCGCAGACCGCGTCCTACTCGCGCACCCTCAGCCCTCCCTCCCGCACCCCCTCCGCCTCTTGGTCATTCAGCCCCAGCCCCAAGAGCCGCTCCCCTACCGCGAGTATCGTTCGCTCCGGCACCCGCACGGCATCAACAACCGCATCGCCTTCGACAACGCCATCGCCGCCCTCCCGCTCCGTCACCATGTCGGTGGTCACGCGCTCCCCCACGCCCTCGTCCGTCACCCTCAGTGGCACGCCGACCGCCACCGCGTCGCAAACCCCGCGCGCCACCGCCACCGCGTCCTGCACCTCGTCGCAGTCGCCGGCGCACAGCCACAGCGCCTCTCGCACTGGCACTGCGAGCCCCAGCCGGTCCGCCTCCACCACGTCCACCCCAACGGCCAGCGCGCCTCTGACTGCCACGCGGTCGCACTCTCCGTCACCCACCGCCTCCGCATCGCTGCTGCGCACGGCAACGCACACGCCCACGACCTCACGGTGCCGGACCGCCAGCGCCACCGCTTCGTCCGTGACGCGGAGCGTCACCCGCAGCGTCGGCTGCTCCGCCAGCGCCAGCCCCTCCCGCACGGCCTCCCCTGCGTCGGCCTCCGCGACCCTCACTGCCTCGCCATCCCGGCCCCCGTCCGGCACACGGTCCCCGTCGCGGTCCCTTTCCCGGTCCGCGACGCAGTCGTGCAGACCCACCGCCTCTCGCAGCGCGACCTGCAGCGACCTGCACAGCCCCACGGCCTCCGTCAGCCCCCCGTCCCCATCCGGTACCTGCACCCCCTCCGCCACGGCCCCCCGCACCTTCACGCACTCTCAGTCCAGTGCCGCAACCCTCAGCCGGTCTCCCTCGGGCAGCCCCTCCCGCACCCTCAGCGCGTCGGCAGCGCCGTCCACAACCCGCAGTCCCGCCTCCCCGACCCCCACCCCGACCCAGACCCTGTCTGGCCAGCCCAGCGCCTCGCCCACGCTCTCCCACACCCCCAGCCCCTCACCCCAGCGCACGCTCACCACATCCCCCACCTCCACCCGGTCCCGTTACGTATCCCCCTCCTACACTCCCTCCACTTCGGCCTCCGGCACCAGCAACACACTCACCCTCACCGCCAGCACTGCTCCAACGCTCACTGCAACCCGCAGCCGCATTGGCACATGCAGCGCCACACTCACACTCACCGCGACCAGTGCCACGCCCAGTGAAACGCCATCCATCAGCGGCTCGGCGTCGCCCCTGCTCACGCCCTCGTTTTCCGGCACCGCCACCACGTCGCGCTCCCTCTCGCCCACCGCGTGCGCCACGCAGTCCCGCACCACGAGTCATACGCCGAGCCGCACCCCGTCCGTGACCCACACTGTGACGCTGTCCCGCACCGAGACCCCCTTCCTGACAACAACCTACTCCGCCTCAGCGACACCCACGCGAACCTGCACCCGAACCGACGTGCGGTCCGTGTCCCCCGCCTCCCGCACGTATTCCTTCTCCGCCACCGCCACCGTCAGTAGCTCCGGGGCCAAGACCGGGAGCCGCTCGCGCACGGGCAGCGCATCGGCCTCCGCGCTGCGGACGGCATCGCCCGGGAGTGGCAGCCGTAGCCCCACGCCCACCGGCAGCGAGGTCGCCACGTTGAGCGCCACCAGGACCGACAGCCGCACCCCGACTGCGGCCCCGACGGTGTCCGCCTCGCTGTCCCCGCCCACACCGACGCCGACCCCCTCCGGCAGCGCTGTGGCCACGGGGTCCAGCTCCGCAACGCCATCGCACCCACGCACCACGACCGGCACCGTGTCCGGCAGCCGGACCAGCGAGGGCACCGCGTCGTCCACCCGTAGCCCGACGCTCACCACCGCCACCTTCACCTTCTCCCCAGCCACCGTCACGGCGACCCCCAGCGCTCGCTCCCTCACCTCCACCCGCACCTCCGCCACCCCAACCGCCACCCTATCCCCCGCCCATTCGGGGTCCCAGTCACCCACCGGCACCGGCACTCGCTCGGCGTCCACCACTGACCTCCGCAGCCGCTCTTCCTCCCGCACGCCCTCCCTTTCCCCCACCGCCAGCGCGTCGCTCCCCTTCACCCGGTCCTCTACCCCCACTTCGACCGTCAGCCCCCCAACGCGCAGCCTCAGCCCCTCCCCCCCGTCCGCAACGCCCTCGGCCTCCCTCAGGGCCACCCTCTCGCATACCCCGTCCCTCTCCTGCAGCCCCAGCCCGTCCGCTTCGCGATCCCTGTCGCGCACGCAGAGCGCCACGCCGCCCTCCGGCACCCACTCCCCGACGCCCTCGCCCTCCTTCCGGCGCTCCCACACCCGCACCCCCTCCGCCTCCCCTCCCTCCCGCACCCTCTCTTTCTCGCGGTCCCCCACCGCCTCATCGCCCTCCCCATCGCCCTCCCGCACCGGCACCGACACCCACGTGCCCACCGTCACTCAGTCCTTCACGGGCAGCCGCAGTCGCAGCCGCAGCGCCACCCCTTCACCCCCCACCGCCCCCCCTACCCTGACCACCTCCCTGTCGGGCAGTGCCTCCTGCTCCACCACCCGCTCCCCCACCCCTTCCACGACCGGCAGCCCCACCCCCTCGTGCTCGCAGCGCCACACCAAGTCCTTCACTCTGCCGTCCCCCACCGCCAGCGGGACCCCGCCACGGACCCTCACGAAGAGCCCTAGCGGGTCCACCTCGGCCTCTCACAGCCTCGGGCTCACACTGTCCACGAGCCCGACCTCGACTGCAAGCCCCTCCCTCTCCGTCTCCGCCTCCCGCCGAAGCCGCAGCGTGACCCCCTCCGCCACCTCCCCGACACCAACCGCCTCCTCCAGCCGCATGTACACCACCACGGTCACTCCCGCCAGTCCCTCCCAGAGCGGCAGCCGCACCCATACCGCCTCTCGCTCTGTTGCAGCGACACCCACCGGCAGCGTCACCCTCAGCCCCAGCCCCACGCGCTCGGCCAGCGACGCTCTGACCCTCACTTTCAGCAGCACCCCGACGGCAACGGCCTCACCGACCGCCTCCACCGCCACGTCCTCCCCCTCCTTCAGCCTCACAGACACCCCCACGCCCCCGCTCACCCGCACCCACACGCCCAGCCTCAGCTGTAGCCACAGTCAGACCGCTCCCACCGCCACAACGACTCGGAGCCCCCCCTCGCCTACTGCCACGCCGTCAGAGTCCGAGTCCCCCACCCCGTCCTCCACTGCCTCCCTCTCGCCCACCCGCACGCCCACATCCACCACCTCGCTCTCGCAGCGGCCTACTCTCTCCGCCTCCGCCAGTCCCACCCGCACCCCCTCTGCCACCCCTACACAGCGCTCCATCACTTCGACGCCCTCCCTCTCCCCCACGTCCTGCACCGCCTCCGCGTCACCGCCGTCGCGCAGCCCAACGCCCTCCGTCAGCCACGTCCACTCCCTCAGCGGCAGCCCCTCCGCCACCGCCACCCACAGCCTCAGCCCCAGCCCCAGCCGCACAGTCTCCCCCTCCTCCTCCCGATCCCTCTCGGCCACTGTCAGCGGCTCCCCGCCCCTCACTCTCACGCACTCCACCAGCCCCTCCGCCTCCCTCAGCCTCCACCAGAGCCGGTCCTGCAGCCCGTCCCATACCTCCAGCCCGTCCCGCACCTGCACCCTCCGCCCGACCGCCTCTCAGACGCACACCGACAGCACGACCCGCTCGCTCACCTCGAGCCACACCACTTCACAGCGCGCGACCGTCAGCCGCACCGACACCCCCACCGGCCCCCGCACCCCCTCCTGCACCCCATCGCCTCCCACACCCTCTGGCTCCGCCTCCTTCAGCACGACCCTCCGCGTCTCCCGCTCACGAACCCCCACCCGCACACCGAGCCCGTCCCCTCCCAGCGCCACGCTCTCCAACACCGCCACGGTCTCGACTCCCAGCCTCACTGTCTCCCGCACAGCCACCCCCAAGTCCACCCAGACCTTCTCGCGCTCCGGCACCCCCAGCCTCTCTCGGCCCGCCACAGGCAGCGCCAGCCCCACACCCACCCGCTCCTGCACGGTCACCTTTTCCTTAATCTGCAGCCCCACCGTCTCCCTCACGGCCTCGCCCCGGGGGTCCCCAACCGCCACCTGCAGCGGCACCCCCTCCCCCTCCTTCAGCCCGGGCAACACCCCGACGGCCTCCCCCACCCCCACCGAGTCCCACACAACTCCTTCCTGCGCCTCCCTCACCCCCACCTCCTTCACCCCCTCCCACACTCTCTCCTGCGGCACCGTATCCCACTCGGGGACCCGCTCTACACACTCCCACACGCCACTCTCCACGACCCAGACCGAGAGCCCGTCCCACAGCCGCAGCCCCTCTCGCTCCCCCTCCGTGGACGCCAGTGCCACTCACACTGCCTCTGACAGTCGCAGCCGTTCCTCCACAGCCTCCCTCAGTGCCTCCCACACAGGCTCTGCCTCCGCCTCCGCCTCCACCTCCTCCTCCCCCACGTTCACCCGCAGCCTCTCCCAGTCCACCTCCCGCACCCTCTCGCCCACCCGAAGCGCGACGCAGGGGCCCACCCACAGCCGCACCGCTTCCCCCTCGCACTCCCGCAGCCCCTCGTGGTCCCGCACGCTGTGCGCCACCGCATCCCCCACGGCGTCGCCGTCACGGAGTGCCCTCGGCACGCCCTCCCTCTCCCTCTCCCGCACCCGCTCCCACACCTTCAGCCTCTCGGCCTCCCCCCCGTCCCCCTCCCCCTCGTCCACCCACACCCTCAGCATTTCCGCCTCCCCGTCCCTCAGCACCAGCCGCTCTGCAACGCCCTCCTTCACCGCCGCCCCCACTGCAACCCACTCCATCTCCCGCTCCCTCAGCGCCTCTCTGTCCCGCTCCCTTGCACTGTCCCTGTCGCGCAGCCCCACACGCTCCTCGTGCCCGAGCTCCTCCCAGACCACGTCTTTGAGCCCCTCCCGCTCACCCACCCCCACGCCCCCCACGCGCTCCCCTTCCCCAACCGCAACCCCCAGCCAGACCCTCAGCGCGTCGCGGCCGGCCACGCTCTCCGGCAGTGCCACACGCAGCCCCACTCCCACCCCGACCCCCTCCCACTCCCCCACTCGCTCCGTCACCCACACCACCGTCACCCCTTCCATGTCCCTGACCTGCAGCCCCACGCACGCCCCGACCACAACCTACAGCCGCACCGGGTCCCCGTCCCGTAGCGTCAGCGCCTCCGCCTCCCGGTCGCCGCGGTCCTTCTCCCCCTCGCGCACCTGCAGCCCCTCCCCGTCCCTAACAGCCACGCTCACCTGCAGCGCCACCGCTTCGTCGGTCCACAGCCGCACCTTCAGCGACAGCGGAAGCCTGACCCCCACCGTCTCCCACCGCCGCACCCTCACCCAAACTGCCTCCCCGCCCACCCTCACGCCCACGCCCACCGACCTACACAGCCCCACGAGCAGCCAAAGCCCCACGGCGTCGCGGTCCCGCAGCCGCTCCGCCGGCGCCAGCGTCACGGCCTCGCCCTCCCGCACCCGCACCCCGTCCCCCGCCGGAACCTGCACCTGGACCCCCTCCGCGTCCCGGTCCTGCACCACCACTGCGTCCCCCGCGTGCAGCCCCACATGGACGCTGACCCCCTCCGGCACCCGCTCCCCGTCACAGAGCCCCATCAGCACCGCCACGCGGTCCCGCAGCTCCAGCCCCACCTTCTCCCCCACCGCCACGAACCTGCCATCGGTCACGAGCAGCCCCTCTGCAACCCTCTCCCACAGCGCCACCGGGACCCCCAGCCCCACAGCCACAGTCTCGCGCCTCCGCACCTGCACCCCAACCCCCACGACCCGCACGGGCTCCAGCACCGCCACCCCCACCCACAGCCCAGTGCCCAGCCCCACCCGCACACTCTCTGCCAGCGGCATCGACAGCCCCTCCCTCAGCTCCTCTGCCACGCTCAGCCCCCGCCAGACGCTCACGGACAGCGGCACTCGGTCGCGCACTCCGTCCGCGCCCTCACCTTCCGCCACGCCTTCCGGGTCCGGCACCCCCTCGGGCAGCCCCTCCCCCTCCCGCAGTGCGGCCTGCAGCCGCACCCGCACGCCCACCCACTCCCTCGCCCCTTCCGCCTCCCGCTCCCGCAGCCCCACCCTCAGCCGCTCCGTGACCGGCAGCCGCAGCCCGGGCCCCGCCACCGCCTCCACCTTCTCCGCCACCTCCACACGGACCCCGTCCGCCACCCCATCGCCCCCGTCCCGGACGGCCTCTGCCACGGCGTCCGCGCTGGTCACGGCGACCCGCACCCCAACCGCCAGCCTCGACCGCTCGGCCTCGCGCTCCCCGTCCCTGTCCCCGTCCGCGAGCCGCTCCCCCTCCCTCTCCCGCTCCCACGCGACTGCCAGCAGCCCCACCCTCTCCGGGTCCCGCACGGCCTCGCGCTCCGCCGCAGTCAGCGCGTCGCGGTCCCCCGCGACTGCGACCGGCACCGCAACGCCGTCAGCTACCGCAACCCACGACCGCAGTGGGTCGGGCAGCCCCAGTTACACCCGCACCCACAGCCATAGCCCGAGCCTTTCCGGCTCCTGGACCTCGACCCCCGCCCCCACAACAACCTGCAGCCGCACCGGGACCGACTCCCCCTCGGCCTCCACGACCCCCACCGGCCCGACCGCCAGTCCCTCCCCGTCCCGCACCCCCACCGCCACCCAGACTCCGGCACCCTCCACCACCTCCACCCGCTCTGCCACCGCGACCGGATCTGGCAGCCCCTCCCACACGGAGTCCGCCACGCCACCCTCCGCAACCACCTCTGCCACCGCCTCCACCAGCGGCGTCCGCACGCACTCCAGCACACCCAGTGCCTCTGCGTCGGCAAGCCCGAGCCGCAGCCTCAGCTGCACTGTGACCGCCACCTCCAGCGCGGCACGGTCCCCCTCCACATCCCCGTCCCTCAGCCGCAGCCCCTCCGGCTCCAGCACAGCGCTGCAGACCCGCACCCGCACATCCACGTTCTCGGGATCCGGCACGCGCACCCCCAGCACCACCGCCACCGCGTCCACGTCTGACAGCGTCACCTTGATCCCCACCCTCACGCACACCGGCAGCAGCACCGCAAGCCGATCCGGCTCACCTTCGTGCTCACCGTCGCAATCGCCCCGACGCTCCCCCACCTGCTCCGTCTCCCACACACTGTCCATCACCGCGAGCCCCCCTTCCGCCTCCGCCACGCAATCCGGGGTCCCGTCCCCCTCCACCAGCCCCTCTGCTTCGCCATCGGTGTCCAAGGAGCGCTCCAGCACCGGCTCCTGCACCCCGACCCCGACCCCGACCGGACACACCCGCTCCACCGCGTCCCTGTCTGTCACCCCCAGCCCGCCCTCCCGCACCGCCAGCCCGCGGTCCGTCTCCCCCTCTGCCACAGCCTCCGCAACCCCCAGCCTCAGCAATACCCGCTCCCCCACAGACGCCCGCAGCACCAGCTTCACCGGGTCGCACACCCCCAGCCCCTCAGGGAGCCCTGCGACGCGCACCCCCTCATCCGCCACAACCTCCCCGTCCCCCCCGAGCCCCAGCGCATCCCACTCCACGACACGTACCCCCTCTGCGACGCACCCCCTGACCCCCTCCCCTCCCTCCTATTCGCTCACCTGCACGCCCCCCACCGCCACTCGCTCTGCGACCTCCAGTGCAACGTTGAGCCTGAGCCTTACCCCCAGCTGCACCCCATCCGCCACCGCCTCCCGTGCCGCCTCTCCCTCCTACTCGCCCTCCTCCTCCCGCTCTAGCTCCCCCACCCCAAGCCCCCCCTCGCCAACCCTCACCCCGTCCACCAGCGGTACTGCATCCTGCAGCCCCAGCCCCAGTCCCAGTGGCACGCGCACCCCCTCGTACCCTCCCACCCGCACTGCAAGCGGCACCTGCTCCCCCTCCGTGTCCTCCAGCTTCACCCCCACCGGCAGTGCCTCTGGCTCCGGCTCCGGCACCGCCTCCGCCGCCTCTGCCTCCCCAAGTTACACAACGTTCACGCCCTCGCCCTCACACACACCCACAGGCCCCACGGGATCCCACAGCCCGTCCCTCACCCTCACCCCCACCAACTCCCGCTCCGCGACCCTGACCCTGTCAGTCACGCTCGGACGCAGCCTCTCCCGCACCGCTTCGCGCACCCGCACCGAAACGCGGTCCGCAACGGTCTCGGCCGCCCACACCACCACCGCCACCCGCAGTCCACTCCGCACCACCTCCTCCACCGCCTCTCTGTCCTTTTCCGGGTCCACCTCCGCCTCAGCCACGCCCAGCGCATCGTGCAGCGCCACCCGCAGCCGCCGGCTCTCCCCCTCGTCCACGGGCAGTGGCTCCTCCTCATGCAGCACCACCCGCTCCTCCTCCCCGTCCCCCTCCGCGTCACCGACCCGGACCCTGTGCACGCCTTCCAGTGCGACCGGCAGCATCACCGGCTCTGCCACCGCCTCCGCCTCCGCCACGCCCTCCGCCACGGCCACCGTGACCCCCGTCGCCACCTCCACCGCCACACGCTCCTGCTCCCGCTCCCGCACGGCCTCCCGGTCTCTGGACGAGACACGCACCTCGTCGCGCAGTGGCTCTGCCAGTCGATCAAGCATCCCCTCGGCCTCACCCCCCTCCAGCAGCCCCTCCCCCACGCCGACCACCTCGTACACTGTGGCTCCCACGAAGACCGTCAGCCGCACCGGCTCCAGCAGCTTCACCGCCACCTGCTCCGCGGTGGTCAGCCTGACCGCCACCTCGTCCCGCTCCCGCGTCCCGACGGTCACGCGGACGTCGTCCCCCTCGCCCACCGCATCCCTCACCGCGAGTGTTGCACCGACGCGCTCCCGCACCGCCACCGCCAGCCCGCCCTCCGAGACCCGCAGCACACACACCCCGACCCTCCCTACCGCCAGCCCTACCGCCACCGCCACCGCCTCCGCCTCCCCCTCCTTCACCCCCTCCGCGTCGCGGAGCTGCACTCCACCCACCGCGACCCTGACCTGCAGCCCCTCGCCCTCCCCCTCGGCCTCCACCGGCACCTCCACGGCCTCACGTACCGCTACCGCCTCCTGCTCCACCCGTTCCCCTTCCGTCCTCACCCGCAGCCCGTCCCCCAGTGCCTCCGTCACGTCCACGTGCTCCCCCACTCCCACGCCCCCCACTCCCACCCCGACACCCTCCCCCCCTACACTCAGCCGCTCCGCCTCCCGCCCACCCTCCAGCACCGCGACCCAGACCCTCTCACCCGCCCATTCCCTCTCCATCAGCACCACCCGGACCGCCAGCCTCAGTGCCAGTCCGCACTCGTCCACGCTCACGCCCACCAGCCGCTCGGCCACAGGGTCCCTCTCCCCCACGCCCTCCCCCTCATGCTCCCGCTCCGCTACCGCCGCCTCCCGCTCCCGCTCGCCCACTGCGACCCCCAGTCACAGTGACAGCCCCACCCCAACCCCCAGCAGCTCCGCTTCGCCCAGCCCCACGCCGTCCCCCCTGTCCCCCAGCCCCACCCCCTCCACTTGCTCCCCATCGATTTCCGGCACTGAGAGCTCCATGACCCAAGCCACGTGGTCCCCTTCTCCCAGCCGCAGTCCGTCACCCAGCCCCTCGCCTTCTCTGCCCCGCACACTCTCTGCCTCCCACTCGCCCTCCCTCTCGCCCTCCCTCTTCCTCACCCCCTCCCCCGGTTCGCTCTCCCCCACCCCCTCGGCCCCCACCCCCTCGCCCTCCTCCACCAGAAGCCCGACCGTCAGTTGCAGCGGCACCGGCACGCGCGGCGGCACCCTGTCCCTATCCCGAAGCCGCAGCTGCAGCCCCTCGCCCTCTGTCACCCCCACGCCCACGCTGCGTGGCACTGGCACCTTGTCCCGCTCCCTCTCGTACACTCCCACGCACAGCCTCACCTTTTCGCCGCCCTCCCGCACCAGTACTGCCACTCCGCCCTCGGCGTCCCCGACTCCCTCTGGCACCCCCTCGCTGTCCCTCTCCCCCTCACACTCGCCCCCGACCGCCACCAACAGCCCCTCCCCCTCCTCCAGCCACACCCCCACATGCACGGCCTCGGCCAGCACTTCCAGCTCTCGCACCCGCAGCCCCTCCCGTCCCACAGGCTCCGGCACCTCCACACCCACCCTCACGCCCAGCCCCTCCCCCCCAACTGCCTCTGCCTCCCTCTCCTGCACTGCAACCCACAGCTGCAGCACCTCCCTCACGGCAACACTCAGTGCAGTGCCCACCACCACCTGGTCCTCCTCCGGCAGTGCCACCCGGTCCGTCTCCTGCTCGCTGTCTACCAGCCTGACTGCCCCATCGGGCACCGGCACCAGCACGCCAAGTCTCAGTGGCACGCCCTCCCGCACCCCGTCCGCCCGCAGCCAAAGCCCGTCGCCTTCCCCTTCCTCCAGCCCCATCCATACTGTCTCCGTGTCCGCAACGCCTACGTACAGCCTGTCTTGGACCCCCACAGACACCCACCTCCCCTCCTTCACGCGGTCCGCTTCCACCTCCCTGTCAGTGACCCGCTCTCTCACGCCTTCGCACAGCCCCTCGGCACCGACACCCACCACCACGTGCACGTCCACCGTCAGCGCATCATCAGTGACTCCGGGCTCCTTCACCTTCACGCCCACCATCTCCCACACCGCCTCGCCCATGCCCACTGCCACTCGCAGTTCAACCCCCAGTCATTCCTCATCGCTCACCCGGTCCCCGGGCTGCACCCCAACTGCCAGTCTCACCCGCAGCCCTCCCTCCCCGAGCCCCTCCGGCAGCCCGAGCCGTACTTGCAGCACCACCGCCTGTGGCAGCCGCAGCACAACCCCCACCCCGTCTGCATCGCATAGTCCCTCCCCCACTTTCTCCCACTCCTCCCCCTCAGTGTCCACCTCACGCACCCCGTCCCGCCAGACACTGTCCCCTTCCCGCTCTCCCTCCACCACACCGACCGGCAGCCGCTCCAACACCGCAACGCCCTCGCATACCTTCACGGCCTCCTGCTCGGCCCCCACGTCCACGCCCACTCTCACGGCAACTCCCTCTTCCACAGTCTCCTCCACCCTCTCCCCCTCTCTCAGTGCCCACAGCTGCACCACAAGCCTGACCCCCACCACCTGCTCCCGGACGCCCTCGTGCTCCCTCCCCCTCAGTGCCACGGCATCCGCCAGTACCACACCCAGCCCAAGTCCCTCACAATCCCCCCCCTCTCCAAGTCCCACAGCCCCTTCCTGTTCCCGAACCCCCTCCCAGACCCCAAGCCTTTCCCGCACCCAAGTCCCCACTGTCAGTGGGCCCAGCCCAACAGCCACCCCCACCAACACCCCGTCCTCCACTTGCACCTCCACCACCTCCCCTTCTGTCTCGACTGCCTCGCGCTCCCGCACCCCCACCGCGACGTGCACCCCCCACGCCACGCTCACCGGCACGCACTCCCTGTCCAAGACCCCATCCCTCACCCCCAGGTCTGCCTCGCGCACCGTGTCCACGTGTTCTGCCTCAGGCACGCTCAGCCTCACCCCTTCCACAACCCAAACGCCGTCACTGTCCACGTCGGTGTCATGCAGCAAGTCAGCGTCACCGTCTCTCACCGCATCTCGGCGCCTGTCCATCACAGACACTTCTTCGGGGTCCGCCACGTCCACCACCACCATCTCTGCTTCCGGATCCGCGTCGGCCTCCCTCACCCACACAACTACGTCCAGCCCCTCTGCCTCCCTGACCGGAAGTCTTTCCTCATCCCGCAGCAACTCCGCCACCCCATCGCCCTCCACCAGCGGTTCCACCACCTCCTCCCTCACTCCCAGCGCTTCGGACGCGCAGAGCGCCACGCACACGTCGTCGGTCTCTGGCACCTTCTCCCGAAGCCCCTCCCCAAGCCCCTCTGGGAGCGGCACTGGCACCACCACAGCCTCTGTCTCCCCCTCACCGTCACCCCCGTCTCACAGCCACAGCCCCACTCCATCCGTCACCGGCCGCCCCACCAGCACTTCGACCCTCTCGCTGTCTACCTCCAGATCCGCGAGCACGTCCGCGTCTGCCTCATCCCCCACGCGGTCCCTCTCCGCTGCCTCGTCCAGTGCCACCGCGACCACCAGCTGCCTCCACACCACCTCCTTCTCCTCCACCTCAAGCCCCACACCCACCGGCACATACACACCCACCAGCACCAGCACATGGAGCGGCAGCCCTACCGACTCCCTCACCGCCTCGGCCACCCTGAGCTTCTCATTGAGCCCCACCGGAACGCCTAGCCGCACCCGCACGTCGTCTCACAGCGGCAGCCCGACAGGGACATTCAGCGACAGTTTGACCCTGAGCTGGACCCTCACCCCGTCCCGCAGCCCATCCGCATCCCCCAGCCGCTCCTTCACTGGCCCCTCGGGCACTCTGACGTCCACCGTCACCTTCAGCTGCTCGCTCCCTTCCCCCTCCGCGTCCCGCACCCCCACCCCCCTATCCCACACCATCTCCACTGCCTCCCGGTCCCTAACCCCCAGTCCCACCCTCTCCACGCCCTCCTGCAGCTTCACCCCCAGCCCCTCCTTCACCCCCACGGCCACCTACGTCCCGACGGCCACATTTTCGCGGTCGGGCAGCAATACAGTCAGCCCCACTCTACCCTCATTCAGTGCGACCTTCTCTGTCTCTTGCACTCTCACGGTCTCACCCACGCCCTCCCCATCGCCCACATACACGCCCTCTCCTCGCACCCGGACCCACAGCCGCTCCTGCACCATCACCTCAGAGCACACCCCGAGCCCTCCCTCTGCCACCACTACCCCAACCCGCTCCCTGTCCCTCACACTCACCGGCACTTCCGGGTCCCGCTCTGCCACCGCCTCACCACCCTCACCTCCCATGACGCTCTCGCTGACGGTGAGCCTCACCCCCAGCCCCGCATCCCCATCGCTCACGCCCTCTCCCTCGCGCTCCGCCACCCCAACGGCGTCCGGTTCCTGCAGCCCGCCCACGGCCTCGCGCTCCGCCACATTCACCACCCAGTCCCTTGCCCCCACAGCCTCGTCCAGCCCCACGCCATCGCACTCCCGCTCTGTCACCACCAGCCCTTCCCTCAGTCCAGGATCCGCCACCGCCAGCGCCACATGCTCCACCCGCACCTTCTCCCGCTCCACGTCCGCCAGCACGACCCCCGTCAACACGCGCACCTTCTCCCGCACCGGCACCCGCACCAGCACTCGCAGCCAACCCCACACCCCAAGTCCGCCCTCTGCCTCCGTCTCCCCGAGCTGCAGCCCGACCTCCACTCTGACAGTCACCCCCAGGCCCTCGCCCCCCTCGCGCACCCCATCAGTCACCCCCACCTTCACCCCCAGCGTATCTCGCTCCCCCCCATCCCCGGCCCTCACAACCACCAACACCGACACCCGCAGTGCCTCGCGGTCGCTGTCCCCATCGAGTGTCTCGGGGTCTCCCTCCGCCACCGCCACCCTCTCGCCCCCCACGGTAACCCCCAGCCGCACCGTCACTGCGTCGCGCGGGTCCTGCACCGCGACGTCCCTCACCACGACCTCCACCCCATCGCAGTCCCGCAGCCCCCCCTCCCTCAGCGCCACGCGGTCGTTGTCCGCCACCCGGTCCCTGTCGCCCTCTACATCGCCGCGGCGGACCCCCAGTGCCCCGTCCGCCTCCCCAAGCCCCACCCCCACCCCCACCCCCTCCCCCAGCGTCTCCCGTTCCCCCCCGACCCTCTCCTCCTCCGTCTCTCGCTCCCGCAGCACCACGAGGCCGCCCACAACAACCTTCTCGTGCAGTTGCAGCCTCACACACACTCCGCCCACCCAATCCCACACCCACACCCTCGTGCCCTCCCCCACGCCGCCCTCCGCCAGCCCCACCTCCTCCCCTTCCCCTACCACATCGCTGTCTCCCTCCCGCACGCCCCCATCCCGGACCGGCAGCCTCACCCCGACCCCGTCCGCGACCTCCGTCACACGCACAGCCCCGACGGGTTCGCGCAGTCAGACGCGCAGCCTCCGGCGCTCGAGCACGTGCAGCGCCAGTGGGACGGGCTCCTGCAGCGCCAGCCCCACTGCCCCGTCCCGGACCGCCTCCGGCTCCACTGCCTCGTATTCCCCTTCGGCCACGACCTGGTCCCTCACGGCCTCCCTGACTCCAACCCCGACGTCTACCTGGTCCCACACCCCCACCCCCAGCCCCTCCCCATCCCCAACCTGGACCCGGCCAACGCCGACCGGCACCGCCTCGCGGCCCAGCGCCAGCACCACCGCCACCGCCACCGCCACCACCCGCTCGCCCAGCCTCAGCGCTCCCAGCGCCACCGCATCCCCAAGCCCCAGCCGCGCCTACACCTGCAGCCTCACCCTCACCGCAACGGCCTCCACCAGCTCCAGCCCCAGCCCTAGCCTCAGCCCCAGTGCGTCGCCGAGCTGCAGTGCCACCGTGGGCCCCACGGCCTCGCGCAGCGGTACCGGCAGCAGCAGCTCCACCCGGAGCCTGTCGCCTCCGTCCCCCACGCCTTCCACCAGCCCCACCCTCAGTCTCTCAAGCAGCCACGTCCCGACCCGCACCACAACTGCGTCGGCGAGCCTCAGCCCTACCGGGTCCCGCAGCCACGCCTGGTCCTGCTCTGCATCCGGCAGCCTCTCCGTCACAGTGCCGCCCACTGCGACATTCAGCGGCACCGGGAGCCTGACGTCCACGCTCAGCCTTTCCTGGTCCGACTCCTACACTCAGAGCCCCGCGGCGACCGGCACCCCCACCCGGTCTCTCACCCCCACTTCTCTCCCGACGGCCTCGCCGCCCACTCGTTCCCTGACGACCCACAGCCTTTCCTGCACCTCCACCCTCTCACGCCCGTCCTCCTCCCTCACCGGCACTCCCACCCCAACCCCATCCCACAACGTCAGCGCCTCCCTGACACCCACCCCCAGTGCGCCCTCGCACACCCTCACCCCCACCTCCGCCACGCCCACGCCCTCCGTCTCACGCGGACACACCCCCACGCCGCCCACCGGCACCCCCACCCCCAGCCCCACCCCCAGCCCCCGGGCCACGCCAACGCCCAGCCGCACGGAGACGGGGCCGACCGCCTCTGGGTGCGCCACCCTCTCCCTCTCCAATACCCCGACATGCTCCCCAACGCTCAGCGGTCTGCGGAGTTGGACCGTCACCCCCTCCAACACCCCCACCCCCACCCCCACCCCCACCACCTCCCCCACCCTCAGTGCCTCCGCCACCGTGCCCTCTCCCTCTCCCACTGTATCCTGCTCCCCCGCCGCCACGCCGACCTCCACCCGGACGCTCTCAGGGCTCCCCACGCAGTCCCTCAGCCCGTCCCCCACCCCCTCTACCACACCGAAGGTCACGCGCACGGCGACCGCAACCAGCGCCTCAGCCTCTGGCACAGCCACACCCTCCGGCAGCCTGACCCTGTCCCTCACCATGCGGCCCACAGGCACACTGACAGCCACCCGGTCCTGCAGCAGGACGCCCTCCATGACGCCCGCCTGCACCTGCACGGGCTCTGCCACCCCGACCGGGACGTACAGCCCCCTCCACAGCCCAACCGCGTCCAGTACCGGCACAGCCGACCTCACTTCTACGCCCACCCGCACCGTCCCCGACTCTCGCACAGGGACTGGCACCCCCAGCCCGAGCCCTCCTTCGCCCACCCCCAGCCCCAGCCCTCCCTCGCCCACCCCCAGCAGCAGTCCGTCCCTCACGCGGTCGCTCATCTATTCCACAACGCACTCCTTTACCGCATCCACGAGCCACAGTGGAAGCAGCATCAGCACTTCGGGCAGCTTCACCACCAGCCCTACCGCCACCGTCAGCACGCGGTCGCTCTCTAGCAGCGCCAGCGGCAGCAAGCCCTCACGGTCGGGCAGCACTCTGACCCTCACTGGCCCAACCTCAACCCCGACCGACACACCAAGTTTCAGTTTCACGGCCACGTACTCCTCCTCAAGGTCGCCCAGCCGCAGCCGCAGCCGCACTCCAACGTCGTCTGGCAGTGGGACTCCCACATCCACTTACTCTGATAGTCCCACCAGCACACCTTCGGTCACTGCCAAGTCTCGCACGCTGACATGCAGTTCTCCAACGCTCAGCGTCAGCAGCAGCGCGAGTCCGTCGCGCAGTGCCTCCACACCCTCCGTGACGCGCAGCCCTACTGACAGCCACTACACGCTCTCTACGCATTCCCCCTCCCTCTCTGGTAGTCTGTCTCTGCGCTCTCGAACACCGTCCACCCCTTCGACGTCTTACAGCCCCAGCTTGACAAGCGTTGTCTCAGCGTCACCCACGCCGCCAACGGGCACTGGCACAGGTCTGCCTCAGAGTGCGAGTATCTCTGATGTTTTTTTCCCTTGCGGCAGGACGAGGTTGTGCAATCAGTGAGCTTTCTCCTAGAAACATGGTTGTGTGTATGTGGGCTGCGCGCATGCGTGCAAACACGTGCAAACACGCGCACGCGCATGCGCACACACACGCACGCACACGCACACACACACATACATGCGGTAGGAACACAGACACCACCCCCTCTTGCTGCATGTTTGCCAGTGTCCTCAGCCCAGTTCCCTGATGCCCGACGACGGGGCGCCAGAACACCTGAACACATGGTTCGGTTGTATAGCAGCAGGCCTTAGCAGTTGAACCTCGCAGTTTGTGCAAGATTTGAATGATTTGGGCGTCACACACACACACACCATCGCTTTGACAAAAAAGCATGGGAAATACTAGGCGCCAAAGGAAATTTTTCTTCAGGTTATATTGGATCTGCTCACGGGTGGGCCGTCTCCTTAGTTCGGGTACGCCCCCCCCCCCCCCCTCCCTACCCTCCGGGCCCACTTAACTACCAAGGGTCAATAGCTGCCGGCGATACATAGAGTGGCGCCGAAGGCGCCTGAAAATTTTTTCCCTTGCCCACGTAGCACCCCTCCCCGCCCAAGCAGTGGAGCACCCCAACACTATCCTTGAACCCAGCCTTGACTCTAACGCCATCCCAACCCTCAGCCTGCTCCTAACCCTACACCTAACCCTAACCCTGACCCTAATCAAGACTGAATATTGGGACCGAGCTGGTGGGGGAGGGAACATCAGCTATGACTAGTGAGGGACATCAAGAATGATTCACACATTGATGGCTCTCGACAAAGTGAAATCAGCTTGCAACCGAACCCCATCACCACGGGGCCCACTTTCAAGGCTTTTTGGACTTCCGAGGGGCCAAAATGCCCCAAAATGGGCTCAAAATGGGCTCATTTCACCCGTTTGTGCACCCCAAATGGTCTAGGATGAGGTTTGGAAAAATGCGTTTTTGACCCATTTTTGACCCATTTTTGGTCCCAAAACAGCCCATTTTCAAGGCATTTTGGGATTTTCGGAGGACCAAAATGGGCCACCACCACCTCAAAACGGTCCAAAAACATTTGTTTTAGCGTCGCACATGGTCTAGGATCATTTTTGAGAAAAATCATCTTTTTGCCCCTACTGGACCCTGTTGACCCATTTGGGCACCCACTTGTTTGGGCTTGAGCTTGCAGCTTGCCGCAACCTAGTGGGCCTAGGTATGGGGGTCTAGGCTTCCGTTTGGGCAATTCTGAGGGGTGGAAACCACAAAAGGTGGGGGGTTGTGGGTGGAGTAGGTGCCCTCGGAATCGCATTTTGAGCCATGTAGCCAAAGATATGGCCTATTCTTGGTTTGTGGTTGTCGGCAGCCAATCTACACAAAATTTGGAGCTTCTGGGGGCCTTTTTGGGCCATTTCCGGGACATATCATGGAGTTAGAGGGCCGCAAAGAGCTCGTTGACACGGGGAAGTCAAGCCGCACGTGGGGTGTACCCATCGTTGCCCTTCGTTTCTCCGTTTTGAATGTTTTCTAGGGCCGTTTTGGCCCAAAAAATGGCTGTTTTTGGCCCTAAACTGTAGCCTTTGAAGCTGAGGTCCACCACTTGCGAATCCGGTTCCCGACCGCCACCGTTGAGTTTCTTGCTCAAACTTTGTGTGATTGTACTTCACACCCATAGGTATCATGCACCAAAATTTCAACCAAATCCAAAGCACCGGAACGGAGTTCTGATTTTTCCCCATTTCGCACGTGCTGCTTGCTTGCTACTTGCTGCTTGCTTGCTTGCTTGCTGCTGCTAAACCTGGTAGGTCCACCCTAGACACTAAAAAGGGTTATAAAACCAAGACTGGTTCCTCCAGCTCGGTGACCCTAATCAAGACTGAATATTGGGACCGAGCTGGTGGGGGAGGGAACATCAGCTATGACTGGTGAGGGACATCAAGAATGATTCACACATTGATGGCTCTTGACAAAGTGAAATCAGCTTGCAAGTGAAACCCATCACCACGGGGCCCACTTTCAAGGCTTTTTGGACTTCTGAGGGGCCAAAATGCCCCAAAATGGGCTCAAAATGGGCTCATTTCACCCGTTGGTGCACCGCAAATGGTCTAGGATGAGGTTTGGAAAAGTGCGTTTTTGACCCATTTTTGACCCATTTTTGGTCCCAAAACAGCCCATTTTCAAGGCATTTTGGGATTTTCGGAGGACCAAAATGGGCCACCACCACCTCAAAACGGTCCAAAAACATTTGTTTTAGCGTCGCACATGGTCTAGGATCATTTTTGAGAAAAATCATCTTTTTGCCCCTACTGGACCCTGTTGACCCATTTGGGCACCCACTTGTTTGGGCTTGAGCTTGCAGCTTGCCGCAACCTAGTGGGCCTAGGTATGGGGGTCTAGGCTTCCGTTTGGGCAATTCTGAGGGGTGGAAACCACAAAAGGTGGGGGGTTGTGGGTGGAGTAGGTGCCCTCGGAATCGCATTTTGAGCCATGTAGCCAAAGATATGGCCTATTCTTGGTTTGTGGCTGTCGGCGGCCAATCTACACAAAATTTGGAGCTTCTGGGGGCCTTTTTGGGCCATTTCCGGGACATATCATGGAGTTAGAGGGCCGCAAAGAGCTCGTTGACACGGGGAAGTCAAGCCGCACGTGGGGTGTACCCATCGTTGCCCTTCGTTTCTCCGTTTTGAATGTTTTCTAGGGCCGTTTTGGCCCAAAAATGGCTGTTTTTGGCCCTAAACTGTAGCCTTTGAAGCTGAGGTCCACCACTTGCGAATCCGGTTCCCGACCGCCACCGTTGAGTTTCTTGCTCAAACTTTGTGTGATTGTACTTCACACCCATAGGTATCATGCACCAAAATTTCAACCAAATCCAAAGCACCGGAACGGAGTTCTGATTTTTCCCCATTTCGCACGTGCTGCTTGCTTGCTACTTGCTGCTTGCTTGCTTGCTTGCTGCTGCTAAACCTGGTAGGTCCACCCTAGACACTAAAAAGGGTTATAAAACCAAGACTGGTTCCACCAGCTTGGTGACCCTAATCAAGACTGAATATTGGGACCGAGCTGGTGGGGGAGGGAACATCAGCTATGACTGGTGAGGGACATCAAGAATGATTCACACATTGATGGCTCTTGACAAAGTGAAATCAGCTTGCAAGTGAAACCCATCACCACGGGGCCCACTTTCAAGGCTTTTTGGACTTCTGAGGGGCCAAAATGCCCCAAAATGGGCTCAAAATGGGCTCATTTCACCCGTTTGTGCACCCCAAATGGTCTAGGATGAGGTTTGGAAAAATGCGTTTTTGACCCATTTTTGACCCATTTTTTGTCCCAAAACAGCCCATTTTCAAGGCATTTTGGGATTTTCGGAGGACCAAAATGGGCCACCACCACCTCAAAACGGTCCAAAAACATTTGTTTTAGCGTCGCACATGGTCTAGGATCATTTTTGAGAAAAATCATCTTTTTGCCCCTACTGGACCCTGTTGACCCATTTGGGCACCCACTTGTTTGGGCTTGAGCTTGCAGCTTGCCGCAACCTAGTGGGCCTAGGTATGGGGGTCTAGGCTTCCGTTTGGGCAATTCTGAGGGGTGGAAACCACAAAAGGTGGGGGGTTGTGGGTGGAGTAGGTGCCCTCGGAATCGCATTTTGAGCCATGTAGCCAAAGATATGGCCTATTCTTGGTTTGTGGTTGTCGGCGGCCAATCTACACAAAATTTGGAGCTTCTGGGGGCCTTTTTGGGCCATTTCCGGGACATATCATGGAGTTAGAGGGCCGCAAAGAGCTCGTTGACACGGGGAAGTCAAGCCGCACGTGGGGTGTACCCATCGTTGCCCTTCGTTTCTCCGTTTTGAATGTTTTCTAGGGCCGTTTTGGCCCAAAAAATGGCTGTTTTTGGCCCTAAACTGTAGCCTTTGAAGCTGAGGTCCACCACTTGCGAATCCGGTTCCCGACCGCCACCGTTGAGTTTCTTGCTCAAACTTTGTGTGATTGTACTTCACACCCATAGGTATCATGCACCAAAATTTCAACCAAATCCAAAGCACCGGAACGGAGTTCTGATTTTTCCCCATTTCGCACGTGCTGCTTGCTTGCTACTTGCTGCTTGCTTGCTTGCTTGCTGCTGCTAAACCTGGTAGGTCCACCCTAGACACTAAAAAGGGTTATAAAACCAAGACTGGTTCCTCCAGCTCGGTGACCCTAATCAAGACTGAATATTGGGACCGAGCTGGTGGGGGAGGGAACATCAGCTATGACTGGTGAGGGACATCAAGAATGATTCACACATTGATGGCTCTTGACAAAGTGAAATCAGCTTGCAAGTGAAACCCATCACCACGGGGCCCACTTTCAAGGCTTTTTGGACTTCTGAGGGGCCAAAATGCCCCAAAATGGGCTCAAAATGGGCTCATTTCACCCGTTGGTGCACCGCAAATGGTCTAGGATGAGGTTTGGAAAAGTGCGTTTTTGACCCATTTTTGACCCATTTTTGGTCCCAAAACAGCCCATTTTCAAGGCATTTTGGGATTTTCGGAGGACCAAAATGGGCCACCACCACCTCAAAACGGTCCAAAAACATTTGTTTTAGCGTCGCACATGGTCTAGGATCATTTTTGAGAAAAATCATCTTTTTGCCCCTACTGGACCCTGTTGACCCATTTGGGCACCCACTTGTTTGGGCTTGAGCTTGCAGCTTGCCGCAACCTAGTGGGCCTAGGTATGGGGGTCTAGGCGTCCGTTTGGGCAATTCTGAGGGGTGGAAACCACAAAAGGTGGGGGGTTGTGGGTGGAGTAGGTGCCCTCGGAATCGCATTTTGAGCCATGTAGCCAAAGATATGGCCTATTCTTGGTTTGTGGCTGTCGGCGGCCAATCTACACAAAATTTGGAGCTTCTGGGGGCCTTTTTGGGCCATTTCCGGGACATATCATGGAGTTAGAGGGCCGCAAAGAGCTCGTTGACACGGGGAAGTCAAGCCGCACGTGGGGTGTACCCATCGTTGCCCTTCGTTTCTCCGTTTTGAATGTTTTCTAGGGCCGTTTTGGCCCAAAAATGGCTGTTTTTGGCCCTAAACTGTAGCCTTTGAAGCTGAGGTCCACCACTTGCGAATCCGGTTCCCGACCGCCACCGTTGAGTTTCTTGCTCAAACTTTGTGTGATTGTACTTCACACCCATAGGTATCATGCACCAAAATTTCAACCAAATCCAAAGCACCGGAACGGAGTTCTGATTTTTCCCCATTTCGCACGTGCTGCTTGCTTGCTACTTGCTGCTTGCTTGCTTGCTTGCTTGCTGCTGCTAAACCTGGTAGGTCCACCCTAGACACTAAAAAGGGTTATAAAACCAAGACTGGTTCCACCAGCTCGGTGACCCTAATCAAGACTGAATATTGGGACCGAGCTGGTGGGGGAGGGGACATCAGCTATGACTGGTGAGGGACATCAAGAATGATTCACACATTGATGGCTCTTGACAAAGTGAAATCAGCTTGCAAGTGAAACCCATCACCACGGGGCCCACTTTCAAGGCTTTTTGGACTTCCGAGGGGCCAAAATGCCCCAAAATGGGCTCAAAATGGGCTCATTTCACCCGTTTGTGCACCGCAAATGGTCTAGGATGAGGTTTGGAAAAATGCGTTTTTGACCCATTTTTGACCCATTTTTGGTCCCAAAACAGCCCATTTTCAAGGCATTTTGGGATTTTCGGAGGACCAAAATGGGCCACCACCACCTCAAAACGGTCCAAAAACATTTGTTTTAGCGTCGCACATGGTCTAGGATCATTTTTGAGAAAAATCATCTTTTTGCCCCTACTGGACCCTGTTGACCCATTTGGGCACCCACTTGTTTGGGCTTGAGCTTGCAGCTTGCCGCAACCTAGTGGGCCTAGGTATTGGGGTCTAGGCGTCCGTTTGGGCAATTCTGAGGGGTGGAAACCACAAAAAGTGGGGGGTTGCGGGTGGAGTAGGTGCCCTCGGAATCGCATTTCGAGCCATGTAGCCAAAGATATGGCCTATTCTTGGTTTGTGGCTGTCGGCATTTGGAGCTTCTGGGGGCCTTTTTGGGCCATTTCCGGGACATATCATGGAGTTAGAGGGCCGCAAAGGGTCCGTTGACACGGGGAAGTCAAGCCGCACGTGGGGTGTACCCACCGTTTCCCTTCGTTTGGGCGTTTTGAATGCGTTCCAGGGCTTTTTTGGCTCAAAAATGGCTGGTTTTGGCCCTAAACTGCAGTTTTTGAAACTGAGGTCCGACACTTGCGAATCCCGTTCCCGGCCACCACCGTTGAGTTTCTTGCTCAAACTTTGTGTGATTGTACTTTACACCCATAGGTATCATGCACCAAAATTTCAACCAAATCCAAAGCACCGGAACGGAGTTCTGATTTTGGCCCATTTCGCGCGTGCTGCTTGCTTGCTGCTTGCTTGCTGCTAAACCTGGTAGGTCCACCCTAGACACTAACAAGGGTTATAAAACCAAGACTGGTTCCACCAGCTCGGTGACCCTAACCCTAGCCCTAGCCCTCACCCTAGGCTAGGGTTAGAGTGAGTATTGGGGTCCAAAATGGAGAGCAATGATGTGGCAAAAGCAGCCATGAATGAAATTCGGTGGATGATGTTCAGCCCAACCTTGTGCCACCCCCCCCCCCACCACCACCCCAAATTGCCCCACCTAGACCCCCCCCCCCAACCGACCATCCCGGCTAGCCTGACATTGGGGGGGGGGGGATTACAAGGGGGGCGGGGGTTAGGACAGCCTGAATGTTGCATGTTGTATGTATGTGATGTAAATAACCACCAAACGCTAAAAGTCTGTACCCGCAGGGTTTGTCAGCTAAAGGCCCCATACAACCTGATTGTTTGGGCCCAATGGCGCCAGCAGTAGCACATGCAGACCACAGGTGACCACTAACCGAATGTACGCCTACACCAATAGAACCCAACCTGACCATGGAGCCCCCTCCCTCCACTCTAGCACAAGTCTGCTGCCGTATGTGGGCAAGCAATACAGACAATTTTCTCCTGAAACACCAAAACTAGTGCGAACACCCGGAAGTACCAACAAGGCTGTCCAGAAGCCCGGCCCTGCCCCCCATCGCCCCTCCCTGAACCCCCCCCCCCCAACCCCCCCCCCCCCACCCAGGGGCCTTCGGCCCACTTCTACGGGGGGGGGGGGGTAGTCGCGTACAAAAGCAAGGAGACGGCCCCCCCGTGGATCTGCTGCAGTTTTACTGCTACCATTGTGTAGTGCAATCCCCCCCCGATGGGGGGGGGGGGCACGCGACAAGAGCCGGCTAGAGTGGTACTTTATTTGCCATGTCACATGCCCCGATAAATTTATACAAGTATACCATTCGGCTTTAATTGAGCCATTAAGGTACCTCAATACAGTTCGTTGACGTATATCGTATTCTTTCAGAAAAACTAATCAACACAATGGACAAAAAAGGATGCACAATTGTTGATTGGTGATATTGATGCTTTCAGATAATACTTTTCTCGCATGGAATGATGTCAGTGCACACTATATTCGTCCGCCACCATGACGATATTGTACAGTACAAATAGCATCACCACATGCTAAGATGCCTGCCCACAACAAATCCTTTAATTCCTTCCTTCCTTCCTTCCTTTGATTAGAAAAAGAAATACAACCTCAACAAGCAAAATGTATACAGTAGCAACCGTTCACCGATTTTGCACAAAAACACAAAGGCAATTGGAAACAAATAGAGAAAAAAACATAAAAGAATCCATGGCATTAGTTTCGTGACCAAGCTTGGGAAGGACTCGCTATGCTCCTCCTTCCCAAGCCTAGAGACACTGAAAGCGTCATAAATACCGCACCTCCGGACAACTCCCAAGGTTGCGGAAAAAAAATTTTAGCTGCAAACGGCCCGGTGGCGCCGAGATACAGCCGTTTGAGTGAGACCGATTTAGGCGAAAAATCACATTTTTTCAATTGTGGACGTTACCGAAATTTTTTTTTTGGCGGTGCGCGAATACAGCGTTGAGGCACAAGGCCACCGCCCGACCAAATCGAAGCCCTACTGTTGCCCTTCCATCTGTGCTATGCGGTTTTGCGCGTGCCTTCATATGGTCATAGAACGGAAGCTGTCGAGTAGGGTTTTGGAGCATGTTGTCACCACCAGAAACAAGCTGTGTTTTTTTGGCCATCATGGGTCTCCCCCCAAGTGGTACTGCGAGGAGGCCTAGGATCCACCTGCCTTCAAACCTTTTGTATCATGGTCCTTCGTAGTGTGTAGCACGTGTTGGGTTGGTATTTCGGTCCGCGAGGTGATAAAATGCAGTTGTTTTACACATCGGAGGTTTGACATTCGGCAGTTTTTTCAAGTTGCGCGGTCGTGTATTTTGGGCGGCATTTAGACATGTCATGGAGTTAGGCCTCGAAACATAGCTCATTACGATCCTTGAGAGATGTAGAAGAGAATGACCGGGGGGTAGTATTTGGCACATCCAAATATTCGGCACAAAATTTACGCCAAAAGGTACTTTTTTGACGTCACCGCCAACGACCGTTTTTGGTGTTTCAGGTGTGACCGTTCGACGAAGTATTCCTGTAGTCAGGTATGATTTCGTCGTGAACTCAAATGGATATGGTTGTGTGCAATGGACCAAAAGACTTCAGAATGGGCGGCAGATAGCTTGGTCAAGTGCAATAATAAGGTTGTTTTGCGAGTTGGGGGTTTTGCACCTGTGTCGGTAGCGGTCGCTCGCCGAAAACCATGGGACCGGGAACGAGCCACAGCCCAATCAACTAGCGGTTCCGTTAGGGACGAAAACAAAACCAATACAGGCAATGGACTAAGGGCTTCGACAACTGTTGAAGACAAGCAAAAACGGGCGCTTGATGTTTTTGAAAAAAAAATCAGTTGCGGGTTCAATTTTTTAGGTTGCACTTTTCCAGAAAAATGTACCAAGAAAACCAATACTTTGTTACAACCAGCACTGTTGTATCGTCAGAGTTCAAACAATGGTACGTACATGATCTATGTTTTGTTTGGATATGCATTGCAGGTCACGTGCATTCTTTGGGTGCTTGGTTGGGGAAAACGTACAACTTTTTTGCATCGGTGATTTCAAGGTTACGTAGACAATTGTACTAGATGGTGCTTGAATATGGGCCACATGAGCCACAGGCCCGGCGCTATTCAGGTTGCCAGATGACCCGTGTTTCGAAAATTTCGATTTTTTCGCAACTTGAACCCTTCACCAAACATGGATCGTTTTTCGATGCCGTTCACAAAAATGCAGTCGAAATCGGATTTTGTGAAATTTCATTTTTCGCGATTTTTTACCGGATCTCCGGATTCTGGCCAAGAAAAAAAGGCCATTATAAATCATTGTGGGGCCTGACCTGCCATTCACAAATGTGCCTTCCGTTCGCTCTAAAACGCGTCCGTTGCCAACGGTATGAGAGGGCCAATCCGCCAACATAATCACCGGAATTCACCATTACAGCTGAACGTCGCTGTCGGCAGCGGGGCCCCTCCCCCGCTGCTGGACAGTGAACTGCGGGCCTTACAAGCCCCGGAGCAACCAGCACACTTACTCAGCCTCTATGACCCCCCCCCCCCCCCAACTGCGACCAGCACATTTTCAGAGATAGGCCCGCACTGAGAACGTTTTTTTCCGATTGGGAAATAAAGGTCCTTTATGTACAGCCAGTGTGGATGCCACCAGGTGTCTGCCACTGCTGCTATCATGACCAAGTAGGGTCATTGCCCCTTTTCATTTTCTTCTTCCTTCGTTTTTGTAGGACCCTGATCCCTCTTGCCCGCCTGCACCGCCAGGTGACCCGATTAAGGACCGCCCCCAGGCACCACTCCTTTACCAGCAAACTTCTGTCAGTTGCCTCTATCTGCCATGGGTTACCTCCAACCAAGGATGAATTAAGTACTGGCCAGGCCACTGGCCAAATGGCAAATAAACGCGTTCATGCGTTTATTTTTCAAAAAATGCCCTTTTTGGGGGGGATGTTGTTTATTGACGTTTATTGGTGTTTATTGACATTTCTACATGCGTTGCTGATGGTTTTTGTCCCCCTTGTGACGTATCCTTACATCAATTTGCATCTTTGAGGGTATCAAACTTGGAATCTGTTGCAGGTGAAGGGAGGTGATTAGCATTGTGTGTCACCCGGCATGGTGCATCATGGTGGGAAGATCTGAGATGTGGGTGATGGCATATATGCATACACAGACACGCCATGTACACTCATTCATGTCATGCACTTTTTTGACAAAAAACACAAAAAAGTCAAAAATAAACGTTGAAATAAAGAATCTACTGGCCACTGGCCAAAAACCTCATGGCCAGTGTTTAATTCATCCTTGCCTCCAACCGCTGTCAGTTACACTCCAGCCACCAAGCGCGGTTTGACAGACACAGCAGTCCTGGTCCCACCTTTTTTGAAGGTTTTTGGGTTGCTCAGCCCCCCAGGTGCCAGGGTGTCACCAGCGAGCTACTGCCTGGTGGTTGCATCTTTACCTCTGCCTCATGCAATACGGTCCGACGCTCTGCTGCTGGTTCCCATCCGCATCATCTGCGCCGCAGGATCCCAATCGGCATCGCCCACGCAGACCGACAGCAAAGCCCGGAGTGGCTCTCATACCCCCAGCCCCCCCTCCATGTCCTGCAGCCCCACGGCCAGTGCATCCTCCCGCAGCTGCAGTCCCAGCAGCACCCCCACCGCCTCCCTCAGCCACGCCGCCAGCCTCTCCCGCACGCCCCCAACCCCGACCCGCACCGGAACCCCGACGGCCCGCCCCTCCGCCACCCCCCCCTCCGCCACCCCCACCGCTACCCCGTCCCCTACCCCGTCCTCCACATGGACGCGTGCTCCCAGCCCCAGCCCCACCCGGACCCACACGGCCAGCCCCAGCCTCACGTTCACCACGCGTACCCGGACCCCGAGCCCCCCCACCGCCACTCCCTCGGGTACGACAGTCACCCTCGACGCCACGGCCACCACCAGCCGCACCCCGACCTACGTCCCCACCACCACCCACAGCCACACCCCGAGCCCTGGGGTCACTGCAACGCTGTCCCGCACCCCCACGGCCACCGGCTCCACCCCCAGCCCAAGCGTCTGGAGCCGGAGCCCTACCAGCAGTGGCACTCGCACCTGGACCCCGTCGCCTGCCACCCGCACCCTCACCCGCACCTTCTCGCAGACCTCCACCGAGACCTTGTCCCCGAACAGGACCCGCACCACCACCTTGACCCGGACGGGCCCCACCCCCTCATCTTCTCCGACCCAGACCTGCACTGCGACCTGCAGCAGCAGCGTGAGCCTGTCCCCCACGCCCACCCCGTCCAATCCCACGCCCACCCCAACCTCCACCGTCTCGCCCCCCACCCCTTCCCTTACCGACACGCGTGACCCCACATATTCCACCGCAACATTCACACCCACCGACACATGCTCCCGCGGGACGCGCACCGGGTCCACCCCCAGCCCCGGGACGCTCTCCTTCACCCCCACCCGCACCCCCACACCGTCCACCTTCACTGCCAGCCCCACCGCCAGCGTCAACGTCACCCAGACCCCCACTCTTTCCCCTGGGAGCCTGACCGAAACCTCTAGCCCCACCACCCTCACCCTCTCCTTCACCCGGTCTCCCTCGATCTCCCCCCCCACCCCCTCCCAAACCACCAAGACCTGCACCCGCAGCCCCACCCGCACCCACAGCGCCACCGGGCCCACTGCAACCGGGACGCGTACATACACCCGCACTGCCACTGCCAGCCCCACTCCCGCCGGCAGCCGGACGGCCAGCCGCACGTGCACTGCCTCGCAGACCGGTACCTTTACCCCCGGCAGCTCCGGCTCTCGGTCGCAAAGCCCGTCGGCCACTCCAAGCCCTGCGACGAAAAGCCAGTCCCTCACCTTCACCGCATCGTGGACTGCCACGTGGACGCCGCTGTCGCACTCTCAGACAACGGGCAGCCGGTCCCGGAGCCCGGGGTCGCCCACCAACACCCCCACGTGCACCCTCACCTTCACCGCCACCACCCCCTCCCTGACACCGCCCACCCCCTCCCTGCCATCTTTCACCGTCACGGAGTCCCGTTTCTCGCACTCCGCTTCCAGCCACACCCCCAGCCCCACGCCCACGCCCTACGTCACCCCTTCCCCCACCCTCACCCCCACCCCCCCCACGCCCACCTCCCTCCTGACCCTCTCCCCTCCGACCCCCTCCTTCAGCGCCACCGCCTCGCCCTCGCCCACATCGCAGCCCTCCGACACCGAGACCTTCTCCCGGTCGCCCCCCACGCGGTCGTGCATGCGGACGGTCAGCGTGTCCGCAACCCCCCCAACGGACTCCGCCACTGCCACCGCCTCGGTCCTGCGCACGTGGACCCGCACCTGCACCTACACCCCGACCCACCCGACGGACACGCTCAGCCATAGCCCCGTGTGCACGCCCTCGACGACGCGCAGCCCGAGCCACACCAGTTCCGGGACTGACGAGGGCACGCGCTCCGCGGGCACGGGGTCAGGGACCGTCACGCCGTCTGTGACCGCCTCTGTAAATGTCAGTGCGACGTCTTCCAGGTGGCCACTGCTGCTTATGGGCGCGGTGTTGGGGCTGGCCGGGGCCCGGACAGTGGGCGGTCCGAAGCGCTGGCAGAAGCGGTTGGGGACGGTTACGGGTGGTTGGAAACGCGATTGCCGGGCGATTTGCCTCAAGTCAAGTTTGAATGCGGTTGTGATATTGCCGGCCCCCAAAGGGGGGGAAAGGGGGATGGGCGGGGGACTGCGACCTCCCCGTACCCGCTGGGATTTTCAATACTTGCGGGGCGTCACCAGGGCAGCCTGATCTGCGGCACGTTTTTTGCGTCTCGGCACCCTCTAGAGAGTGCCCTCCCTCGTTAGCCCCAGGTACTGACGCCGGGCCACCAATCAGTCCCTTGAGTGCCTGAGGTGGGCCGGTCCTTTCAGGCCTTGGTAGGTGTCTGTCATTACACATGGTTGGTCTTCCGGAGGTTCCATCCACACTGTGTGCACTGTTTTGTGTACCCCCGGGACACGTCCAATTTGAGAGACAAAAAGAAAAACAACTGCTTGGCGTCTGTAAAACGGACCTCGACGGTTGGGGTAACCAACGCCGGTTGGAGATGGGCCTCCCATTTTGGGGCAGTCACTGATTGGCTACCATCACCATTTTTCGGTGACTGATGGCGACTCGGGCGGCGTTGACAGTGAAAGCGGGTGTGGGGGCGTAGCCGATGCTTGAACTTGCAAGACTGGATGACGGACAACACCCCGCCCGTATGTCTTGCATCCCCCTCCCTCGCTCTTTCCCCCTCCACACCCTCTCCGCTTCACATCCTGCCCTCTCCCCCTCCCCCTTCCACTGTACCCACACCTCAACGCTCTGTTCAGGAGCACATCGTCCTCCGGAACCCCAAGTCGAAGCTTTGCTCTCTCCACCAGCTACAGTCCCTCGAAGCCATCGTGGTCGCCGTCTGGCACCCTCTCCGCCTCACCGTCCCTCACACCTCGCCAGACCCGCACTTGCAGCGCCACGGGCAGTGGTAGCTACAGCCCCTCCCGCCTCGGTGCAGTCACCGATACAGAAACCTACAGCCCGACCCACAGCCGCAGCTCCACCGCCTCGCCCACCTTGTCAGGCTTCACTGGGACCTCGTGGTCCCGCACGTTCACACTCTCCGCCAGCCCCAGTTGCACCGCCACTCCCTCTGCCACGCGTTCTGAGTCCCCGCGGCGCACCGCCACTGCGTCAGGCACCAGCTCTGGGTCTACCACAGCCCCACACACCAAGTCCCACACCGCCTCGGGGTCCCTCACAAGGGCGCCCACCGAGACTGTCACGTCAACGCTGTCGCTGAGTTCACGGTCGTGCAGTACAAGCCCATCTCTGAACACCACCCACACCAAGACACGCAGTCCTAGTCCCGTTTCCGAGTCCAGGTGCGTGCGCTGTGACAGGGCATGGGGACTGGAGCCGGCTCAGGCCTGGACGGAGGGCTGTTGGGAAGCGCTGGCAAAAACAGTTGGAGACGGTTGCGGGCGGTCATGGAGAGCGGTTTGCCACAAGTCTGTATGCGGTTGCGATATTGCGGCCCTCAAATAGCCCATCAGGACAAAACGCAGCACAACACAGCACAGCACAGGGCAACACACGGCAGAACAACCCTAAGCAGCTTAGCATACCACCGTATGGCATTGCTGTGCTGTGATGTACCATCCTGTGCTGTGCTGTGCTGTGTCAGGGGGGCCGATCCTGGTCAGGACCCGACCCCAAAGGGGGGGGGTACCCCCCCCCCCCCTCTACAGACCCCAAAATGGTTATACAGAACAATGTGTTTTGTGGGCGCCGGAGGCGCCGGAGATTTTGTTTTAGGCAGATGGCAGGGGGAATTTTTTTTGTTCGACCCTATGTGTCTGTACTCAAAATACTCAGAATTTTGTGAGAATTCAAAAATGGCTGAATAGCACAAAAAAGGATTTTGACCCCGACATGGCCTCCGGGTTGGACCTTGGCCGCTGCCTAAAGAGCACCCGTGGGGCATGGCAGCCCCCAGAAGCGCGGGCCCACCGGCTTGGGGTACGGGGAGTCCTGCCCAAGAGGCGGTCTCCGCCTAGAGAACGCCTGCGGGGGGTGCCAGCCCCCATAGGCGCGGGTCCACCAGCTGGGGGGACGGGGAGTCCTTGCCAGGTGGCGGTCACTGTCTAAAGAGCACCCGCGGGGAGTTGCAGCCCCCATCGGCGCGGGCCCACCAGCTGGGGGGACAGGGAGTCCTGGGGGACAGGGAGTCCTGCCCAGGAGGCGGTTGCTGCCTAAGGAGCGCCTACGGGGGATGGCAGTCCCCATCGGCGCGTGCTCACTAGCTGGGGGGACGGGGAGTCCTGCCCAGGAGGCGGTCGCTGTCTATGGAGCGCATGCGGGGGATGGCAGCCCCCCACGGCGCGAGCCCACAGGCTAGGGGGACGGGGAGTGGTGCCCAGGCGGTGGTCGGGGGGCCTTATACCTTACCTGAAAGGATATTTGATACCTTTACCAGGGTGTCCAACCGGACGGGTGCCCACAGAGGCTGTGCAAAATTAAAGTATTCCTGAAACCATGCAAATACATTCCTATGCACCGAAACAAAATCCAGCACGAGGTGGCGAGTGCGCAAGGGCTGCGTGGCCTTGAACCGCTCCACTAGCGGGGCCACACCGCCCATTCCGGGGGGTTGTGGGGACCCCTTCCCCGTTGTGGGAGGCATTTTAACTGCCACCTGGCAGCATGTACGGCCGTTCCGCCGTACTGTATCCACACTCTTACCCTCCCTCACCCACTCACACACCCCACATACCCGTTCCGGTCCCGCCGCGTTGCCGAAGCCCCGGTATGGGGGCCTCCACGCTGTTGGGGCACGGGAGGGGGGTGACAGGGAGTGTTGGGGCACAGGGGGCGCACACGGGCGGCAGCAGGCGGCAGGGGGGCGCTCAACGCGGGGGAGGCGCGTGCCAGAGCTCTGCAGAGGGCCCTGTGTGCGGTGGGGGGGGGGGCGCTGGGGAGAGGAGGGGGAGGCTGGGTCAGCCGTCCTCACTAGGGGTCGCTGACCGTTCCCAAGGCCGAGGCGGCCGGTACTAGGGGGGGCCGCGGGCTCCCTAGGGGTGGTGTTTGGCACTGGGGCCTGCGCACACCCGACACTGTTAGTACACCACCCATAGGGTGGTGCCTGGGCCCTGTCGTGAGGGGCTTTGCGCCCGGCACCCAGCCCATGGATAGAGCTGGGGAGTACTCAGTGTGTTGTGTTGTGTTGTGTTGTGTTGTGTTGTGTTGTGTTGTGTTGTGTTGTGTTGTGTTGTGTTGTGTTGTGTTGTGTTGTGTTGTGTTGTGTTGTGTTGTGTTGTGTTGTGCCGAAGGCGCTGTTACCAAAAGGCAAAAGGCCGGGATGTCTACCCACGGGTACAGGTAAACGGGCTGGGCTGTGTGTGTTGTGTGCGCGCTGTGCGTAAGTGTGTTGTGGCATAGCCGGACCAGTGCACTCTCGCCCTTGGCCGACACTGCCTTGCCGACGCCTGCGCGCAGTCACACAGGGTCTCGTGGGCCCACTGCACCCTGCGTGCCGCGCTGCACCATCAGTGCTTATTGTGTGGTGCCGCACTGCTTGGTGCTGTGCACTACACTGCACTGTGCGTGCCCTGCTGCACGGTTGTTGCGGGCAGGGGGCAGTGGGCAGTGTAACGCACTGCCACGCCGCCCGGGGGCTGTGGGCAGTGGAAATCCTGCTTCACACCGCCGCATTGCTCCTGCCATTCTCTGCCTCCCTGCCTTGGGGCAGTGGGCCGGGCATCTCCTGCATGTGTTGTGTTGTGTTGTGTTGTGTTGTGTTGTGTTGTGTTGTGTTGTGTTGTGTTGTGTTGCGTTGGGTTGGGTTGGGTTCGGTTGGTGTGGGCGTTGGTGTTGGTGTTGGTGTTGTGCTGCCTGGTGTGGTGTGGTGTGGTGTTGTGTGGTGTGGTGTTGTGTTATGTTGTGTTGCGTTGCGTTGTGTTGCATTGCGTTGTGTTGCGTTGCATTGCGTTGTGTTGCGTTGCGTTGCGTTGTGTTGTGTTGCGTTGCGTTGCGTTGCGTTGCGTTGCGTTGCGTTGTGCTGTGCTGTGCTGTGCTGTGTTGTGTTGTGTTGTGTTGTGTTGTGTTGTGTTGTGTTGTGTTGTGTTGTGTTCTGTTGTGTTGTGTTAGGTCGTGTCGTGTCGTGTCGTGTTGTGTCGTGTCGTGTCGTGTCGTGTTTGTGTTTGTGTTTGTGTTGTGTTGTGGTGTGTTGTGTTGTTGTGGTGTGGTGTTTTTACTGTGCTGGTGTTTAGGTTTTTTTGGTGGTGTTCTATTTCAGTGGCCATCATTGTTGTAAGGGGAGTGTCCAGTTTTAACGCAGTAGGAAACTCCCAACAGTCTCGCTCTCCATTATGTCTGGCACCAGATCCGCCTTTACTGCACCACTCTGTTTTCCTCAGGAGCACATCCTCAAGCCCCTCACGGACCCTCAGTACCGTGACACAGACCCCCAGCCCAAGCTCCCACCTGTCCACCACCACCTCCACGACGCTGTCCCAAACACCGTCCCTCAGCTTTAGCTGTTCCCCAACCTCCACCCCAACCCCAACGCCCTCGCTCCCATCTCCCTCCCCCACGCCCTCGCGCCCCACAGCGTCGCTGACCCCCAGCTACAGCCCCTCAGCCTCCACCTTCTCCACGACACCCACAGTCCCCTCGCCCTCGCGCTCCGATACCGTCAGCCACAGCCCTGGGACCCAGAGCGGCACGCATTCCCGCTCACTGCTGCCCACGGCCACCGCTAGTCTCAGTGCCACCAGCTGCACTCTGACTCTGACGCGGTCCCCAGGCCTGACTCGGACGTGCACAGCACCCCTGACGACAAGCGACAGCGGCACTGCCACCGACACCTCGACGGCGATCCCAACCGCTCGTGTGACAGCCTCCCCCCCGTCACCGACCCCCACCCGGACCACCTTCACGCCCCTGGGGACCCCGACGGCGTCCGTGCGCCTCAGCAGAACGCCATCCCGATCGAGCTCCGCCTCCCTTTTGCGGACTCCCTCCTGCACCCGCACCCCAAGCCCCACCCCATCCCTGACCCGCCAGGCCACTGTGACCCACACTGTGACCCACACATCGTCCCTCACCCCATCGCCCTCCTGCCAGGGCTCTGGCTCGTATTCCACCACCACCAGCCGCAGCTCGACGCTCAGCCACAGCTTCACCCAAAGGGCCACCGTGCACCCCACTGCCTCCCCCTCCCGAACCGGCACCCCGTCCGGCACGGGACGTCTTACCGTCCCCGACAGCCCCACGCCCTCCGGCACCGCCAGCTGCACACTCTCCTCCAGCTACACACGCCTCCCCACCACCACCTTCACCGCCACGTATTCCTGCTCCATCCCCAAAAGCTGCACCTGCTCTGCCACCCCCATCCCCACGCACACGTGGAGTCCCAGTGCCACAGTCTCGCGTACCGCGTCCCGGAGCTGCACTGTTCCTGCCACCGACACTCCCACCCACCCCTCGTCCAGCAGCACGGCCACGCTGTCCAACACCCGTCCAGCCCTGGGCACCAACACGGTCTCCAACCCAACCCCAACCCCGACGCTTTCCACCATCACCCGGTCCCCTGAGCCGACGCCATCTGCATCCCCAGTGCACACCGTGTCCAGGTTGCCAACAGGTGCGCACCCTACTTTCTTTTGGGCACAATTCTGCGAAATGGACAAGCATTGTGGTCAGGGTGGCTCTCAATCGCGTGGTTCTGTGCAGGTCGGTGCAAGTGTGGACATGGGCGGCTTGGGGGCAGATGCTGGGCCAGGGCTACCAACCACCGACGCGAGGGCGTCCACAACTGCTCGAGGGCACGGGGAAAGACAACGGATCGGTACAGGCGGGCCCAGATTAGAAGAGTGTTTTGGCATGTTGTACCCCCGCCCCCTTTTCCTGGACCCTCTCCCTCCCTCCCAGAGACCGACATTTTCCAATGAGGGGGAATTTGTAAGCAGGGAGGGGCGACACATCGGTTTCCATACGCGAACCCCCCCCCCCCTTTGCTCTGCGGGCCCGATTGGTTGGTGGCCGGGATGAGTGACACCACGTATCATGCTCTGCGCCACCCCGTGGCGATCATTTTCAGGTGTACACGTCGGGGCTACCCCCTTGGGCCACCGGCTTGGCCCCCGCCCCCCCTGGCCCACCTCTACTGGGGCGGGGGTGGGGGGGGGGGGTCACGTATCAACCCGAAGGGTTGCCCCCCCCCCCCCCCTCCCCGCGTTGGGGGATGTAAAGTTTACCGAAGGAAGAAGGTCTATGGACTGTTTTTGGCACACGGACTTTTGTGCTCTAGACCCCTGGCCGCCCTACGACACCGCGTTTAAGCACCGCCCTGGGTACAAGGTAGGGTGGGCGGCCAGTGCAGGGCTTGTGCAGTGCAGTGCAGTGTTGAGGATCCCTTGCATCGCCCGCTCTCTGCCTCTCCAGCCACACCGACGGAGACTCATATCCCGACCGCCACCTTTACCCCGACCTCAAGTGGGTCCTTCGTCTTCGCCTCCACCACCCAAAGTCCTCCCTCACCCACTCCCACATGGTCGCCGCCTACTCCAAGCCCCAGTGGCACGCCCACGCCCAGTGGTCCCCCTGGCTTCACGCTCACCAGCTCGCGCCCTTCTGTGTCCCTGACGTTATCCTTGACAGAGACGCTCACGGTCTTACATCGTACACCCACGGAGGTCTGTGATGCCCCAGGGCAGCGCAGCGTCAGGGTTAGAGTTAGGCAGCCGGAGGGGCAGGCCGATTGTAATCCTGGTGGCCGCCCGAAAAGTAGCCGTTTTGGCCACTTTTGGACCAGCCCGATACTGTGGGCAGATCGAAATGGAGGGCAGGCTGGTCGCTCTGCGAAGAAGCGAATAGCTGTGCATTGCAACCTGAGTATGTGCGCTGACTGTGGACTGGAAGGGAGCTAACGGACGCTCTTACTGCTCCTGGTTTTGCTGCTGCTCTTGCTGCTGGTAGTGGTTTTGTTGCTGCTGCTGCTGCTACTGCCACTGAGGTTGGCTGCCATGGGCTGAAAAGAGCGACACGCGGCTCTTTGACTATGAGCCACAGCACAATACCCCAGGAGGGTGGTTTCCCTGTGGCAAGGCTGGGACTCCCGCTTTTACCCTGAACTGTGCCTCCGCACAGTACGGGAGGAGGCACAACGTAACACAGTCCGGTGTCCCCTTGCAGCCAAATGGGCCATGGTTTTGGTTTGTCGTGTTGGAGCAATCCGGGGATGCCCACTGTCCACCGCCTGCTTTGCGGGCTGCTGAATTGATGGCTTTTGCTCGGGCCAGGTCCCGTCCCCTCCTCCGATCAAGGTAGTGCACAAAGTGGTTGATAGGGGCTGGAGGCCCGTGTCGACCATCTGCCGCCGTCCACTGGCAGAAGGTAAAGCTCCCCTGCGTCCGTTGCTCCCACCCAAAGAATCGACGAAGCGCAACAGGGGCCAAGGCTCCGGCGTAGGCCCGTCGAGGCTGCGGGAAATGGACTCGAAAACGCAGGGGCTCCCCTGTGTACCCTCTGGACATCGGCCCTGTGCCAGCGAGCCTCATCTCCAGGAAAGGATGTGCCCAGCGCCCTCCACATGAGTGCTGGACAGGACTCAGACGCCGCACGGCGGAGGAGGGGGAGGGACGGCGGACTCTTGCTGCCACGCACGTCCCATGGCATGCCTCGGTGTGCCCTTGTTGTTGTTGTTGTTGTTGTTGTTGTTGTTGTTGCTGTTGTTGTTGTTGTTGTTGTTGTTGTTGTTATTGTTGTTGTTGTAGTGGTGGTGGCGATGGAGTACAGGGCCCCACACCAGGCAAACTGTTAGGCCGACATGCCCCCAGCCAGCGCTATCCAAGGGGGCTATCCAACTCTTCCCTGCCTTGGGGACCAGAAACTGCAGGGCTCATGAAGCCATGTCTCCTCCCTGCTCTATCTCTCTAGGCACCCCTGACACGGCAGGGGCTGTGTAGCCACTCCCTTTGCCCATTTATGGCCTGACGGTTTGATTCGGAAGATGTGCGTTCGCAGGCAGGTCCCATACTGCCCCCTGAGGATCATGGGAACGTGTACCCCGTCATGTGTGGGCAACTTCTGATGACTGCAGCAGGCTCTTCCTCCATGACCGCTGCGTTTGTTTCTCAGGAGGCGTCAGCCACATTCTCCAACGACACGTCGAAGACGCCCTCGCTCCCGCGCCCCACACTCAATGTGTCAGACACCGCCACCGCCACCAACAGCCTTTCATTCCCAGATCTGGCCACCCGCAGTGCCATTCCGACCCTAACTCCCTCCGTCTCCCACTCCACCACTGCGTCCTTGACCCAGGGCGTCAGTAGCACCCCGACCACTGTGCCTACACACACCATTAGCGACACTCACACTGCCACACCACCCACGCAGACCTTGACGCGAGAGATGCAGGTGGCTTACGGGACAGACCGTGAGCCCGTGGCCGGTGAGAGTTTTACCTTTTCGTTCATGAAGGTGTGGGACTGGTTACTGTTGTGGACATGGTGCTGGTGCCGCCCATACCTGTAGTTACGGTCGTGGTTCGTGGCGATCGTCGTGTTGTTGAAGTTGTGGCTGTTGTTGTGGTTATTTTCGTGCTGGTGGTAGTCGCAGCCGTGGTCTCGGTCGTACTTGTGTACCGTGTCTGCATCTTTCTGCTCCTGATGTCCAAACCATTCATATCTGTCACTCAGGTCCCCGCAGGCGCCCCGCTGGTCACAAACACGGGCCATTTCCTGTTTGCAAAGATGGAGCCGCGATTGTCCAACCGCAACGAGGAGTACGTAGGCACAGTCCCGGTGGTCCCTCCCTCCCGCCGCCTTCTCCAACAACAAACCAGGGGTGAGCCTTACTATGCATACACAGACCCCAACTTAGAGTCGGAGTACCGCCCGACTGTGCAGGACTGTTACATCGCCTACAACGCCAACCAGAGCCTCGCCCGTCCCTTGACCAACGCCAACATCACCAACGGAGGATTCGTCATCAGAGATCTGACCACGACTGCCCCTCCAGAAGCGGGTCTGTTCGAACTTCGGGCATAGGGGCGAGGGGCATTGTTGTTGTGAGGTTCTTGATTGTCTCTGCGGGTGCTTTTGCAGGTGTGTTTGTGATCATTCATGGTTGTGGTTGTGGTTGCCTTGGGGTTGTGTTTCCCTGTTTGATGTGTTTGCTTTGGTGGTGGTGGTGATGGTGGTGTCGGTGGCAGTGGTAGTGGTAGTGGTGGTTTTGATGGTTGTTGTTGTGTTTACATTTGCGTTTGCAGTTGCAATGTGCACCCATGACCACAAAAGAGAATCCCAACCACGATTACAGACGCACGCTGAACCATTACCATTCAGATTATTTTGGTACTGGTGTATGTGGTTCAGGTTATGTTTGCGTTTGCATCTGTAGTTGGGGTGGTGGTGGTGGTGGTGTTGGCGTTACGGTTGTGTTTGTGGTTGCGGTTGTGGTTGCGTTGTGATTGTGATTGTGGTCCCGGCCGTAGTTGTGCTTCTGTTTTCGTATTTTTGGTTTGTTGTTGTGCCTGTGCTTCGAATTACGTTGCCTTGTGTTACGGATGACTTGTTTTGGCGTTTGTTTGTGCACTTATCATGGTTGGGATTCTGGTTGCTTTTCAGTTGTGTTTGCTTTTGTGCGTTTCGTTTTTGTGGTTGCGTTTGGGGTTGTGGCAGGGGTCGCTGTGCCAGGGGTGCCCCTGCATCTTCATGCTCCACAGGGTCATACGCCATCTGTCTGCTTGCTGGAGGCGTGTTCAGTACCCTGCAGCAGCCGCTTGCAACTCATGGCGTCGCCTCGTTCCAAGTGCTAAAGGGCCCGGGACGTGAGCCATTCACGCTCTTGCAGACGGATATTCCGGAGGCTGACTTCCCCTTTGCAATCCGCATGCAGGGCTTCGGACTGTCGTACTTTGATAAGATGAGCGTCTCGTTAGGTATGACGGGGGTGAAGGGCAATCGCATGATGGGGTGCAGTGCAGGTGCGAGTACAGAGTGTGGGGCAAGGATATCCTTTGCTGGGGTGCAGGACAGGAAGGGGGTCGGATCCATGGTGTAGGGGCAGGTGCAGTGTGATCTGGTGTAGGGGCCAGTGCAGGTGCTAGGCAATGGATTGTGCGTTCGTGTTACAGTCGGATGCCCAGGCCCCAACGAGCAGTTTGTGGCGACTCAAGGCAGCCTTCGTGAGAAGCCTCCCAATCAATGGGTCAATGAGAGCTACTGGGACCAGCCGCTCACTGTCAGTCTGGGAGGTCCTGCTCTTCTGCCCCGTGTTGCGGTTTCCATTCATTGGGTCGCTCCTGCTCAGTGATGCAGGACCGCAGGCACCCAGGCACAGGCAAACCTTTACACACATGCGTAAGTGTGAAGTAGCGCGGTCATGCCTTTGGGGCAGTCCCTCTGTGTGGCAGAAGGTCTGCCGAATAGAACGTTTGCACCGGGGCAGTCGGAATCAACGGAGTTGGACCTCGCAGTTCGAGCACAGATGGCATTAACTGCCTTGGGATGCGCGCGCACACACACACATGGCCACACGCGAGTGCGCACACACATACTCAGTCAGCACAGGTCCCCTCACATCCCGCCCATGCCCTCTCTCTCTCTCTCTCTCTCTCTCTCTCTCTCTCTCTCTCTCTTCCCCCCCCCCCCCAAATTCACCTGCTCGAGACTAGCGCCATGTCTGGTCCCCGCGGGGTATTGTCTTGGTTGCTGCGGTTTCCCGTAACCACTCGTCTCTCTCTCTCTCTCGCTCTCTCTCTCTCTCTCTCTCTCTTTCTCCATATGTGTGTGTGTGTGGGACAACCTGGGGCACGAACTCCTGCCTGGATTTTCTCCTGGTCTTTTGTTCTAGTTCCAGTGGCACATGACAGCGTAGCTGCAGCAGTAGGGGTCAAGGAGGAATCAGGATACTCGGATACTCAGTACTGCATTGCATCTGCACTGATCAGTGCCGCACATTGCGCTGCATAAATCAGTGTGCCGTGTGTGCTCCGCGTCCCCATGGAACGCCGAAAACACGATGCGTGCGGTATAACCGATTGCCCACCACCAACCATGTGCACAGTATGTCGTAGTCACATGGCCCATGCAATGGCTCAACTGACATTCACATTGGCAAGGTTTGGCATACACAGACAACACAATACCAGCGGGACTGCATTCAGAAGGGTATGAGCCAACATGGTGCGCCGATATGCACCTTCTGCAAGTACGAAGCACCGGCGATTAGGTCAGTCAGCAGTTCATCTTTGTGTGTCCGGTTAGGTGGGAGCACCTAACATAGGTTGCAATGCATGGGCTATCAAGACATGAAATCCTCCGCAGATAACTTCATGGTCCGTTGGTGAGGCAGAATTGACAGTGGGACGCAGGTGAGGGAATAACTGCATCACACCTGCCTGCTGTACAGAGCTGCACATTGCCACCTCTATCAACGGACCGAAAGATGTCTAGGGCTGCCCTGCAGCTCCTGAGGACTTTTCTTGCACCGCTTTTCTTGCTCTTTTCTTGTTTTTGCGGTTCTCATTGTGTGTGTGTGTGTGTGTGTGTGTGTGTGTGTGTGTGTTTGTGTGTTTGTGTGTGCGCGGCGCAGTGGCCGAGGACCGTACATCAGTATGGGTTGTAGAGCGGGAGGCAAGGCCTGGTCAGTGTGCCAGGGTTTAGCGACAGCAGCAAAAGGGAAAGGACTGGCCATGATGTTACCTGAACCCCTCCTTGATGGGAACTTCGCTGTATGTGTGTGTGTGTGCGCGCGCGCACTGGCTATCTGTTGGTTCTTGTTCTCAACACAAGTGTGTGTGTGTGTGTGTGGGGCACTGCTGACAGCAAAGCAGTGCTGCATGCTCTGTTCTTCACAGCTGATGCTGCGGCTAGCTGCTGCCGGACATCTCCCTCCTCATGTACCTACAGAAAGGCGCCTAGCGCGTATCATGCACTGCTTTTGTGGCCTGCCATGCCACGCACCTGACGAGAATCCTTGCACTCAGCACCTTCTCTGTGCCTGTTTGTCACGTTCAATGTGTGTGTGTGTGTGAGTGTGTGTGTGTGTGTGTGTGAATCTCAGGGCAGGTCAGGGAGTGGATGTGATCTGAACTGATGTCCCATACGATGTCCGCTGCAGCACATTGCCGCGTTTTACGACAGACCGAAAGACGTCTAGAACTGCCCTGCAGCTCCTGAGGAGTTTTCTCTCACCGCTTTTCTTGCTCTGTTCTTGTTTTTGCGGTTCCCATTGTGTGTGTGTGTGTGTGTGTGTGTGTGTGTGTGTGTGTGTGTGTGTGTGTGTGTGTGAGGCACAGCCAAATTGACAAGCACGGCCAGTGCCTCTGCCTGTGCTTGTAGTGCCTGTGCCTGTGCCTGTGCCTGTGCCTGGGTCTGTGGCTGCGCAAGCTGTGGCGCTGTTGGCAGAGCTGCTAGGCTGTGGGCAAGGCTGTATGGCTGTACGCAAACCCTTGTGCCTGTGTTGCTCGCATCCACATCCTTCTTTGGTCCTCGTCTCAGGATATTACACTGTGTGTTATTGGTACGGGGGCAGCGGCATTACGATGCCTTCGTGGCGCACTATGGGGCAATTTCCTGTGTACCCCCTGCCCTCCACATCCCCGCAGCCATCCCCGAGCCCACCAACTGATCCTGGCGATGATTTCTTGGCAGGTACCCGCGCGGGTGTTTTGTCTGGTACTGGTGCAGCTGTGGTGTGTAGTACTCATGCTGCGAGAGCCTGTGGGGTGGTGTGTGGTGTTTGTGCGGATTTCATGCATGGTACTTGTTTGTGCTCGTGCTGGTGCTTGTGCTTGCTCAGTCATGTAAAAACCCCCCACACCCCCACCACCACCACCACCACACATACACACACACCTACGTCCATGTGGAGCAAAAGGTCGTCCGCCCACATGGTGACGCTGACAGCAACATTCCGGCTCGATGGGTGCTTTGGTGCTTTGCTCAGCGTTCAATGGAGTATTCAACTACGTCTCCCTTGAAGAAAAAAAAGTAACTCACCCATTATGGCACCCCCCCAAAAACAAAATAACAGAAGAAGGTTTTGCCCCCCCCCCCCCCCATACCTGTCTTTCTCAGAACTCCTGTGTGCCTGTCCCTACAATAACGCGCCTATTGGCGTTGAACAGGCTTTTGTTTGATGATACAGCCGACGAGGATTTACACTCAGCCACACGTTTTGTGCTGAGATTCGCAAATTGTGCATATCCCACGGGCTCGGCCTCAGGCATGTGGGGTCTGGCCCCCTCATGGTCCAACGCCCAATTGGCATGATGCCCCCGGAGTAATGAGACAGCGCATGTACCAGTGGACCTTTTTGTTTGGCGCTTCAGGACCGGCCAGGTCACTGAGTGATCTGCCCATTCCACACATTCACTCCAAATCCCCCGACCCAGTAGGCGGTACCATGGGTCGCCAGGCTCTGGCGGGTTGTTATCCCCCCCCCCCTCCACCTTGGGTACAGAAAAATGCCTACCCCACTGTGCTAAGGCGAGAGGGATTTCTGGCTGAGGGCTGGGTAGAGAACTGTTTGTGGGCTACTGATGTCATGGCTCAGTCGTCCCCACTTGGACCGCGATACGGTAGAGGGTAGGGATTATGTACCCCCCCTCCCCCCCCCCCCCCAAAGGGGGTTTAGG
Organism: Eutreptiella sp. 'Long Island Sound 2002'; assembly: GCA_964036045.1. Lineage (NCBI taxonomy): Eukaryota > Euglenozoa > Euglenophyceae > Eutreptiales > Eutreptiaceae > Eutreptiella > Eutreptiella sp. 'Long Island Sound 2002'. Next base: position 67,718,075 of record OZ038389.1, on the reverse strand, counting down.
AGGGGGATTTCGTTTCAACAAAAATTATTCACTCCAACATGTATTCATATTTGGTATGTGCCCCCTCTGCCCCCCCCCCCCCCCGCCCCCGAGCTGTCATAGGGCCCTGAGCGCCGCATCAAAATACTACATTTAAAATAGATGTCAAAGCCGCACATTTTTAGCATTTTAGATTTCTGCTGAAAAATGCGCTTCTTTCAAAAATGTGCTGACCCACACATCAAATTGTTCAAATAATTCTCAGTAGTTTGATACACTGGCCCTGAGGCTATTTGGGGATGAATCTGCACACCACTGAAGGGAACAGGGTTAGGGGTGTCAACTGATCACCCCCGAGCATTGCGAGGGGCCAACAATAGGATGGCCTCGAAAGCCCGGCAGATGCAAAGAAGGTGAGCCAGGCCGACCCGAGCGAGAGACTGCAGGGACTGGCATCCCTGGAGCTCGCCGTAGACAGCACGCAATCAGAGTTCAGTAAAACGTTGAATTCCCCCCTGCAGCTCTGCGAACTCTGTGGGATCCGTTCACGTCCCCTCATGCCATCTCGAACAGGGGTCGGAGCGTTCATCACCAACAACGCGGCCATCAGCATCCCTATCTTTGTTGCCATCCCAGTTCTGTGCTGCTGCTGCTGCCTTTTGATTTGGTGGTGGCGGCGTCGCAAGAAGCGGCATCAGCTTGAGGTACCTCCTTGTTTTTGATGCCGGTGATGCTTTTGCAGTGCCGCCATCGAGCTATGAGACGGCTGTCTGTGCGGGCCCGAAGGCACATTTCCGGGCACCATGTGCAACTTTTGCAGAGAAGAGGCCCAAGGGGCACACCAATGTCCTTAAAGATAATTGCTTGGAGGAACAATGCCTTTGAGCAATGGCTCAACACCCCCATCAAGCGTCCAACCTGTAGATGTTGGAAACACCCTGTTTTGGGAAACAGTTCAATGCCCTGGCCAGCTGACTCACTGTTTGGGAACATCTACAAAAAGTGTGGGGGGCGGGGTTACACACACACACACACACACACACACACACACACACACACACACACACACACACACACACACACACACACACACACACGACCCACTCGACCGCAACAATACTCACACGGTGCTGGCAGGGTATCGCTTATGTACGAGTCCCTGTACGTGGACGCAACTCCCATTTTCCTGTTGTGCAATGATTACCCGCGGACTGCGTGCTGCAGGCGCTTCATGAAAAGTGCTTCAAGCGCATCCCCCCGGCCCCCGTCCTCCTGACCACGCCGAATAGAATCATCGCATGTGCTGCATGACACCTTAAACCCCTGGGCTTCACCTGATCCTGCCCTCCGGTGTTGCAGCGTCCCTAATCATGTGCTACTCCGGATCACTTGCTGCCATCTGCAGTCTGTGTTGGGGGTCTATCCCGTCGGGTCCACAGACTGCTGGTTTTCTTGCCAAGATTGCCCATGAGTGTGTGGCTGTGCCATTGCTTTATGGCTCCGTGAGGCTCAGTTTGGCTGTGGGTGGTGTCGGGGGCTGTGGGTGGGTGTCGGGGGCTGTGGTTTGTGGCTGTATGCCGCTGTCTGTGGCTGCTGCGTGCCTCGTGGACATCGGTGCATGCGTTCAATCCCGTCGCCCTCCGCAGGACGTAGTTTGGGTTGAAACCGCCGTCCCAGCGGTCCCTGTCCCGCAGACAACCACCACCGTGCGGCCGGTGAAGGAGGAGCCTGAGCTGCCGCCTGCCTTTGATCCGCCATATGCCAGGTACACGTCCTCTATCAACTGGAATCCTGTGGCTTGCCTGAGCGGAGCGCAAACAGGAGGGGCAACCAGCAGTGTAGAGCCCGGGTGTTGAGGGCAAATTCCCAGGGGCGGCATGCCAGAAAACATTTAAGGGGGAACCAAGACCCCCGCTGCAGACCCCCAAACCTACGCCCAATGGGGAGGAGCAGTCTTTTCGCCTAGACATTGGGGCCAGTAACAACATTACGGCTCGTCGCAGTGTCGGACGTTGGCTGGAGGTTCACTGGGAGGTTCATGGGCTTACATGCGCGTTGGGCAGAATATACTGATTTTTGGTGCGAAATTGTTGACCTCTCACCATCAGTGAAAATGCAACCCCCCCACAGACAGCAACCACAAATACAACAACGGAGAAGGTTTTGCCGCCCCCCCCCCTCCCGCATTTTTCACCCACATATTTGCATCATCCCTCCTTCCCACTCCATTTTGAAGTCACGTGCCTTTGAGAAGGTGCAATCCAGTAGCTCGTGGTAGTGGCTGTGACAGGGTAAGTCCAAAGGTTCAACCGACACGTTCGCTTCGCTCCCCTTAATCAGGCTTTAACCCCTCCCCCCTCCCGCTTCTATTTGGGGCATGTCTGTGTGCTTTAGGACCATGATTCCTGGAATGCAACCCACGGAGAGCAGTCCCTTCGTCTACGATACGGTGCAGAAGAAGAAGCCGGGCGATAAAGTGTTGCAGGACGTATGGAACCGCCCGTTTTTTCCCGCTCCTCCAAGCCTTTACTGTGTCCCGCATAGTGTGATGTGTGCATGGGCCTCCTCCACAGGGGCTGGGGGCGGTTGGTTGTGTAGATCCTGGGGCTGTGGGGACTGGGCGTTTTGGCGGACACGTCTGGCGATGGCTCAGGCAGACTGTTGGGCGTGAGAGGGCGGGTCAAAGCGCAGCCGGGCACGAGGCACCGGGAGCATTCCCCCTGCCCTTGAGGGGGCAAGAGGCTGACGGGGGGCCTCAAAATTGGCCAAACGAAAGGGGGGGACCAAAAGTGCAGCGGCAAGGGGTCGCAGGCAGCCATGCCCTTGGGATGGGGGAGAGATCCCCCTCCCTTTGGGATAAGAGTTCGCTCCGCCCCAACCGCCGTGGTCCGCCCCCAACGGCCCACCAGGGCTGTCCTTAAGGACCCCCACGTTTATTTTTTTTGTTAAGGACAGCCCCCAAGGATCGCCAACCGCCAACCGCCAACCGCCAACCGTTGCTCACGACTGTTTCTGTGGTTTTGTGTGTTGCCCATGTCTCGACCCGTGAACGCCCCGTGAACGTTCGTTTCTGTTGGCGTTACGAATCCTTTTCTTCTCTTTTTTCCCCTTAAGGACAGCCCTGCGGCCCACTGACCGGCTTGCAACCGCCAGACTGTGCCCCCGCAACCGCTTTTCCAACCGCCAGTAACCGCTTCTTCGTCAGGAGACCTTTGAAGACCCGTCGATGTGGGAATACATTCTGCCGGAGGGCGAGTTCAAGACCGATTTCAAGAGCGATCCTGCCAAGAAGGCGACCGACCAGGACGGCCCGGAGGACTCCCCCTCGACCAAGGGCCGGTCGTGGCGCGCGGCGGGGCCGCACGCCGCCCGCTGGCGGTCGGAGCGGAACCCGCGCCGGTCCAAGTGGATGGAGCTGCATATGCAGAGGCTGACGGGGGGGCCGCTGTCGCCGAACTCGCCGAACTCCACGGTGAGCAGCATGGGGTCGCCGCGGGTGTGTGTGGGGCCGGGGAGGAGAGGGCACGGGGGTCTGGTGTTCAGTCATGTGCGCCTGTGCGAGAGGGACTGGCGCACTGACTCACGCTGATTTCCCTCCGTGTGATGGAGCAGCTGGGCCCCCGCGGGGGTGGGGGGGTGTTTAGAGTGGCCGTATGCCATGGGCCATGTCGCCTCACGTCCAGACGGTAGGAGAGCGGCCGCCGTAGACGCTGGAGCTCGACCTCTTCACTCGGGCGGTCATTGGCTCCCCGCGTTGTGAGTGTTCGCCGCGCCACGTGCTCTCTTCGCGCAAATTGTGTATGCCCTGCTCAATGTGGTTTGGTGGTATGGGACCCATACACCCGGTTGCCCATGTACGACCTGACCCACCGGAGCAGTGGGGGGGGACGTGAGGGGAGTGCTCAAACTGGGGTTCGATCCCGATGCTTTGACCGTAGGATACGAACACTACAACCACTGGTTGCTGAATGGGAAGCGGAGACCAACGGGTTGCTGTACTTCCACCTCCGCCTCTGCACAGGTCCATCCGGAGCCCGGCCAGCGCGAGCGCAAGACTTCAACCGGCAATGTGAATCCACTGTCTCCGTCGCAGCACTGGCTCCACAAGCCCAAGTGGCTGCCGCCCGTGTCCGAGCCCCTCATGGCCGCGTTGGACATGCCCAAGTCCCCGGGCGCCCTGCCGCCGGCCTCTGCCACGCAGTCCGGGGCCGCGTCCATGCAGCCGCCGTCCGCGGGCCAGACCATGCAGCCTGGGCTCCCGTTCGTGCCGCCAGGCATGCAGCCCGTGACGCAGAGACAACTGATGCAGGCCAATCCGTTGGCACAAGTATGCCCGTGTCGTCATGTGCATTCCCCCCCCACCGCCCTGCCAAGGGACGGGTAGACGAGCCGAAAGGCGACGAACCTCGGTGCGCGTGGTACACACCCGTCCTTTTGGCAGTGTGCATCCCATAGAGCACTCTGGTGCATCCCGTGGGTGATCCACAGATTTATTATGACCATAGGACCGTAGGACTATACAATGTACTTTTCAACAGGGGCGCCGTTTTAAGTTTGGCTCACCATAAGTCCGGGGACTATCTGGGTGTGTTGTGTAACGGGTGTGCATCCTTTTTTTCTTTCTGGTGTATCCAATGTGCATCCCATTTTTGTCTTGCGTATCTCGCCGTGACTCGTACAATAACATGTAGATTGGTACGCACTTCCAGATCGCAGGGCTGTCCTTCAGGACCAGATTTTCTTTCCTTTCGCTAAAGACGGCCCAAGGCTCTAGCTTGCAGGATTTGCGGTTGACTGATGGCGGTTGGGGCTGACGCGAGGCAGTTGGCGGTCGACCGACGGTAGCTGATGGCAACCAACACAATACCGGTGACCAACATGCTGATCGGCCGGTGCTCTATTGAGATCCAGGCGTACTGCTCCAGCAAAAGTGCCCCCCAGATTCGGGGTTCAGGGTTCAGGGTAGGACCACTGCTGGGGTGATGGGCAGGACGGGTGCAGGGAACTGGGATGAGAAAATCGGTGCTATGCATATGGGCAATTCGAGAACTCAGACGATGGGCTTCAGGGCCACTGAGGTAGAGGAAGCACACTCCACCAGCAGGAGGAGCGCAGGGGTGAGGGCGGGAGGAGCGCAGGGGTGAGGGCGGGAGGAGTGCAGGGGTGAGGGCGGGAGGAGCGCAGGGGTGAGGGCGGGAGGAGTGCAGGGGTGAGGGCGGGAGGAGTGCAGGTGTACATCCGTGTTGCAGATTGCGTTCGGCAGCACGCTCCCGACACTGCCTCGGGACACGTCGAGAGGTCACAGCCCTCAAACGCTGCCAGGAATGTCCCTCAGCCCGACAGCCCAAGGGACTATCACTGGCCCCCCAGCGCGAAGGTCCTCTCAGTTCCCAGGTCAAGACATGTTCATGCCCGGGCCATCTGCGGCTGGGACCACCACAGACGCTGCCCAGGCCACATTGCGGCCGGGCACACAGCCACCGGACATGTCTTCGCAGGTACTCCCCGCTGCATTGAACTGCGATGGTTCTTTGGGGGGGCATCAGTCCTGCGTCTAGGGACCATTCGCCGACGTGCCAGCGCAGGGTGAGGCGTGTGTTTAACCATCGGTGTGAAACCCGGGCCCCGAACCTGCAGCCTCTGGGTAGACCTTTGGGCGGTGTTTGGGGGGGCCAGGCGCGCTGTGTTGCACGTTTGGTCAGATGAGAAAGCCTGTGAATCAATCAGGACTAAGAGGTTGATCAGGAGGAGGATGGGGATAAGGAGGAGGAGGAGGAGGAGGAGGAGGAGGAGGAGGAGGAGGAGGAGGAGGAGGAGGAGGAAGTTGTTGTTGATGGCGACGATGACAACGGTGCCGCTGCTCATGCTGTTGCTGCTGCTGATAATGATGCTGCTGTTGCTGCTGCTGCTGCTGATGATGATTGAATTACTTCCAACGCACTCTATTGTCCAACGCAACGAAAGCCCGACGACACTGGCCTTAGCCCCCCCTGCCAACCCCCCTTGGGGTCCTCCCTCCTGTGTCTCGGCTTTACTCCTGGTGCCGGTTGAATACACCCCCCATTGAAGCCCGATCCGACTACTTTGCCTGCGGAGGTCGGGTGCCGGAGCCACTCGACCAGCCAGAGCCTCTCTCATGCTGCAATGGTGCCCCCCGCCTTGTGTCTGAGGAACAGTGGGCGTTGTTTCCGTCACTTTTTTCCACCGTGGATTTTGGCGGTTACGAAGAAGACTTTCGCGACCTGTTCCAGGCCGTACCTCGGAAGTGAATTAGAAGATGGCCAACACTTGTGTGTGAATGTGATGGGGCTGGCCATAGGATGGACATGATGGCATTCGTGGCACGTTTTGTGCCCCCAGGTTTTGAGCGAAGTGTACCATGTCAATATGTGGATCCTGCGCACTGTAGCACACAGGCAACACCCCTGTCAACACAACAGGTAGGCGGTGTTCTCATCAATTTCTGGGCTGCTGTTTAGACAGAGGGCCCACATTCTCAGCCTTTATGGCAATCACCCCCCCCCCCCCCACCAGCGGGCGCACCTTGTCCAAGCTACGCTTTGTCTGGGCTACACTTTGTGGTATTCGCAAGGACTGTCAAACATGCATTGTGCTCCGCGTCGGGGGATTAATGTGAGGCGTCGGTAAGTCACGCACAATAATGCTATCATTACACGTGACTACACGTCATAAGACGTTATATACTTCCAAGTAAGCAAAACTCCTCCTGGACACATGCGGCGTGCAGAGCCGTCAATGACACCATCAAGCTCCCTGTGGGCGGCCTGCGAGCCTGACATCAGTCGGGGTGCATCTTTCTGCCCCGTGTCGCCCCGCCTCTGCCAATCAGCCCTTTGGTTTCCCAACGCTGCCTCACATGAGCAAAGCCAAAGTCTGCCCCACTTCCCTTTTCAGGACCAAGAGACATCAATGGTCGCTCGTCCCCGCGGCGCAGACGTCTTCCGGGCAACAGGTCGCACACCTTTCCTTCGTCCTTTGCAGACCCGACGGGGTGGAGGGGTAATCGGGAGCTCGGCACAGGCAGGACCATGCTGCCCACAGGGCTCAGCACGTTGGTAGAGACGGGGAGTGTTGGCAGTGTGTACGGCAAAATTCAGACACCACCACCGCCCAAAAGGGGGGAGGGGGATCCAGTGATACCTCCATCTGAAGGTTGTAATTGGTGAAGAGGAGACATGTGAATCGCCCATTAACCTCCTGCGGTTGGCGGTTGACCGCCCTCAGAGGGCGGTCCTCACAAGGCGGCGCCCTCATCACAATTGTCAAACATCAAACATCAAATATGCAGCATGTTCTCAGCCCTCTTCATGTATTTTTCACCCCACTGGCGATGTGCACAGCGTGACGCACAAATGAAGCACAAAGCTCTCGTTGTTCAAGGAGTTGATAAAGGGGTTTGCAAAAGGCGAACCTTGGCACAACAAAAGTGGGCCAAATGATGCCACGCACCCAGAAGCCACCAGCAAATATCAGCAACCAACCAAAGGCCCACAGGAAATAACACCCACCATTCACGGTCCATGCTTGTTGTGCACAATCTGGGGATTTTGTCCCAAATTTCGCTCTGTATCTCTGCACCACATTTCGCCATTCCAAATGTCGCACGTACCAAAAGTCTCCCCTGCGGTAGTTGCGTTAAGGGCCGCCCTGCCCTCCTCCCATCCAGTCCCCCTCTGTCCTCCAGAGTCTCGCAAGTCGACGTGGTTGGCCCGAAGGCACAACGGCGACCGGTCGCCCGCAGGCACCGGCACCCCCGAGTCCCGGCTCAGCAGTGCCACGTCGACTGCCCGGCCCCGGCGCATCGCCAAGGCCATTACGGTGGACGGGCCGGACGAGGGTCGCCCCAAGAGCACCGGCGCCGACGTCCTGAGCCCAGAGGGGGTGGTCCCGACGCTTGGCTCGGAGCCGGGGCCCTTCAGCCCGAACACCGGCACTGTGGTCCACAGCCCCAGGACGGGGATTTCGACGGTTGACAGTGCGGCAGAGAGCAGGTGTGCATGCGCCCATGCGTGGGGGCCCTGGGCGGGGGTATGGGTGTTTGATGCACTGCGGGGGTGCGCGCAGGGCTTTTTTTTTTATAGACTTTTTTTTCCCTCAGTGAAAACACATTGCTCCAACTGCCGTCGGTTCCAACCGTTGTCAGTACCCTCCAACCGCCGTTGGTTGGCCTTCAAGTGCCGTCCAATTTTGTGCCTAAACAATGAGCTGCTTACTGGACGTCGCAAAAGTTTTTCTCTTTTCTTTTAGATACAAAAACGTCCTGGTATGCGGGGGTACGATCGTTCATGGGGGTGCTCCCGCTGTGCGCGCCCCAAAGAGATACCTCACAAGGGACCCTTGTGAGCAGTGCACAACCTCTTGGCCATTTGACAAGGCATCACCTCAAAGAGGGTTGTTAGATCACCGCACTGAAGCGCCCCCGATGTGCCCCCACCCCTCGTGCTTTTGAGTGGTTGCAATCCAGTTGCTCTTAGTAGGCGGCTGTGTTAAATAGGGTAACTGTACCAAAGTTCCATCTGCACCTTCGCTTAGCTCCTCTTAATTAGGTCTCACCGCGTCCCCTTCAGGTCCCCCCCCGGCTCCGCCGATCGGCAGACAAGCCCCGCGGGCAGCACCAACCCTCTGGCCCCAGGCCGCAAGGCGCGCCGTGTGACGCGCCTCGCCACGCCGGAGGAGGGCCCGGCGCACAGCCCCCCGGGCCCCAAAGGCCCGGAGGTCAATACCGTCGTCATCCCCGCGGTCCCGCGGTCCCGCAAGGGCACGATGTCCTCCACGCGGTCCACGCCCGAGAACCCCCTTCTCGCCGCGCTGCAGAGCCCGCGCTCGCCGCCCGCGGCCCAGGGCTCGTCCCCACCGCCCCCGCCCGGGGCCCAGCCTTCCTCCTCCACCGCCCGCCTTCCGACGCCGCCAGACGCCGAGCCCATGACCTCCGACACGCCCCCTCCGCCAGAGCCTCAGTAGACGTCCCCTGAAGCCCCGAGGCCGGGGGCTTCAGGTCCAAACGCCGGTCGCACGGCTCCGATGTCACGCGGGGGTCATGGCACACGGGTCTCGTCCGCATGCACTGGCCCCTTGTCCGTTTCGGAGGAAGGCACACTGCAGTGCCCGAGGCCACGACGTAGCGTCCCCTAGACCCCCCCCCCTTCTCAAAGCACAGCCCACGCCGAATGCCAGAGACCTCTCTTTCGCCGTCTGTAAAACTCAAGTCGCGCAGTCCGTGTGCCATGGGGCCCTCGACTGCCATTGGTCAGCCATCGGCCGCCGGCTGTGCCCCCGTCACCGTCATTCATTAACTGTCGGGCCCCCGGCGGTTGGCAGTCAAGTGGTCTGCCGCTGATGATTAAGGCCCGGTCTCGCAGAGCACGAGAGAATTGCACCGTCGGCCCCCGACAAAGAGGCCTGGGGTGCGGTGCGGTCCCCCTTCTCACTTCAGCCTCCGCTTCAGAGGGTCCCGCGTGGGCGTGCGGAGGGCCGGGGGACACCGCCAGGCCCCAGACGAGGCGGCGTCCAGCACGGCCCCGCTGGGCTGTGCCACGCCTCCGCCACACCCCATGCCCCTGCCAGTGCCGGGTCTCCGCAGGCCCAAGGGCACTTCCCGATGCAGAGTTCACCTCCATCCTCTTGCTCTTTTTCCTTCATTCCTCCCTTCCGATTTCGGGGTGACAGTTCGTCCCGCCCCAACCGCTGCTGTCGCCTTGCATGGCCCGCTGACCCTTTTGCAACCGCCAGAGCTTTGCCCCCCAACCGCTTTTTTTCCAACCACCAGCAACCGCGTTGGTGTTGGTTACATCTTTTGAAAACCTCCCTCAGAGCGTCGCGCCCCCTGAAGCACATCCCTGCCTGCTAGTCTTTCTGCTGCCGGCAATTGCCCCACCAGGCGGCCTCTCTAACCATAACCACCAACCCCCGCGTGCCTTCCGAACTCGCCCGGTAACTACAGCACTTCACAGCTGCCAACGTGTCACACTGTGCACAGCCGTTGTCATTGCAGTCCTGTACGGCATGCCGTTTCCACTTGGTAGCCCAACGGTGTGCGCAACCCTGCGAGGGTTTGCGCCGGTCCTGGTATCTTGCTTGTGTCCCTGTCCATACAGCGCACTTGCCGCGTTCAGGGTTACGCCCAGGGTAGCACCTGCTGCAAGTTTGGGTACCAGTTGCCGCTTCCCCTGACTGCGTGTCATGCCCGCTCGCCACGTTGTATGGTGGGTCAATCAGAGAATCGGTCGTACATGGGGTTCGATCCTAGTATCACGGGTGTTGAGGCTGGGCGCTGTGACCGCTCAACCAGCCGGACTCTCCTTGGTTGTCAGACGTCTGACTGACGGCAACCGGAGGGTACATCGGCGGTGGTGGTTCCAGCGTAATTAACGGTGATTGGGATGGCAACCATCCACGAGGGCCCTCTGCATAGCACCCGCCCCATGCAGCTCTGCTACTCTCGAGTGTCCTCTCGAGTGCCGTTGTGGGGCTTTGCCTATTGAGGCCCTTCACGAAAAAAGTGCATCGCTCGGCAGCCCCAAATGTGTTCCGGTTTGCGGCTACTGCACCCGAATGTACAGCCGCATCCGCAGAGAGTTTGCGACCCAACAGAAGGGGGTGTGTCCAGACTGCCCCCCCTTCCTCCTGCAGAAAGCTCTCAGATCATTGTCTTCGGGTGGGGTTGACACCAACACACTCAGCGATGGGGGCCACATCACGGGCAGCGCCGGGTGGTTGGTTCGCCGGGGCTTCGTTGGCCTGTGAGACCTTCGCTGAGTCCCTGCACGAAGTCGCGGAGGTGTTGTTGCCCGTCCTCCCCTCGCCGACGGCCCTGTGGCCTGCCCCGTGCCCCAGGCAACACCCCCCACAAGAGAAAGGGGGACACACCGGAAATCCTGAAGTGATCAGTGAACCCCCAAAAGAATCTGAAGAGCAATTCGTCGTGACGCAGAATCGTGTGCCAAAAGCATCGATTGGGGCCGCGCAGCCGTTTGGAGGGCTCTTCTTCCCGGCGGTCCCGATGTGGAGTGGCACCGCCAAGGCTCAGGTGCACAACGGAGGGGGGCAGCAACATAAAAGGCTCTTGTCAAGGCATGTCTGACTTTCGTTGTCTCTAACCCCCTGCCCCCCGAATGGCGAGCCGTGGCTGGACCGTTGGGTTGCCAACTGCCGGAAACCGCCGCCGGCAGCCCCGGCAGCCCCGGCAGCCCCGGCAGCCGGTGGCCAGCAGCCCGAAATTGTTGGCCGGCCGGCTCGCCACCCCCCCCCCCTCTCTTAGCCCTCACAGAAACATTTCTTGTACATTTACGGATTCAGGACCTCCGTCCAGCAGCCGCGCGGTTGATGGCACGGGATCGCTTCGGGGGAGGGGGGGGGCAGTATGAGGCCCCAGCCACTGGGCCGACGGTCTGATGGTACAGAGTGTTCACCCCCCAAGTGAATGGGCACACGTTCTGCAATGTGAGGCACCGCCCGGCTTCACCATCAAAGCGATGTTCGGGAGCAAGTGGTGTGGGAAGTCGTCGTGGCCGAGACCAAGCGCTGCCAAAGCGGCGGGGGCACGGGGGTCCTCTAGAAGCGCTTCTTTTGCATTTTGCTCTCTCGGGACCCCCCCCCCCCGGTACCTTGTGCACCCTCGGGTGAACCGCCGACCGCCGTCGGTTAATCGTCCATTGCTGTCGGTTAACTACCAACTGCCGTCGATTGGCAGCCGGTCTAGAGACGGCATCAACCGGAGGTAGATTTTTTTTTGCTCTGAAGGACCCCCACCCCCTCCATTGGGTGACAGGCAAGGTGGAAGAAGTGGGGGGGCGGGGGGGCGTCGGTGCCTTTCTTGCCTGTCCCGTGCCCCAGGCAACTTCGGCGGCGCGCGCAATTACGATGCGGCGTTCCGTACAAAACGGGCAGCCACATCGGCACAATGCAGTGCCAGTGTCCGGGGGTTCGGCCGTTCCACCACTGACTTGACAAGGGCGCTCCTGTATCACCCACTTTGTTTCCCAAGCTGGCGGTTACCAGCCAACCGACGGCAGTTACCGGTCAACCGCCGTCTGTTAACCACCAAACGCTGGCAGTTGACAGCCAAATGGACTGCCTTTAGCTGACCGCCAACTGTTGACACTGACTGTCTGTTCGCCGGTGGCGAACTAGTACAGCGCTTTCAGTTGACTGCCGCCTGGTGCTGTGCGTTGCGTGAGATCCTTCGGTGTGGCCCTTTTGACTAGTGAGCGTTGATCACCAAGCGTTTTGTTTTGGTTCGGGAGCACCGTTGACTCGGGGCCCATGTGCCCTTGCCAGGCTCGCTGCTGTTGTACACTGCGGGGGCGGGGGGTGAGGGGGGCCGGAGAGGGCAAAGTACCCCCCCGGGGGGTACGGCAACATTTGGCGCCAGAAGACTCCGCCACATTTTCCCGTTGCATTTAAGATTTGCCGACATTTTTGTAGGTCCAGATAGCGTAGTTCTCTTGCCACAGATGATGCCCCCCGCCCAGGGGACGGCATGGGGTGGGGAATGGTAAAGGGAGGGCGGGGGGCGTACAACACAAAGCATGGACCATCCCTTGTAACCAGACCAGCATGGCACTGCCGCAAAGACATGAATGCAGCAGATCTGAAACAATGGATGCCATGGACTACGCCACTCTGAGACTTGGTGACCCCAAAAGAAAAGGAGGCGTGCTGGGGCGCAGGGTGCATGCGTGTGGACGCCCATTGCGGCAGCATTTTCTCCGCATGTGCTGACCTTCTCTCCAGCGCTTGATGCAGCCTATTTTGGCCAGTCTGCCCTCATGTGCGTGTGCTGTGCATCCCCCATCATTGTGTCCCGGTTTTCATGCATCGCAACATGGGTGTCCGGATGGTACATAAGGCAGGGGATGGGTATGAGAATTCATAGTCTCGTGCACACGTTAGAAAGACTGCCGGGGGTCGAGGAGCCTGGGGGATACAAATACCATCTGTGGTCCAACCAACGCTGCGTCCTGTGCCACTGTGTGAGAAGTCCTTCCAACCCTGACCCCGTTCCGACCCCAACTCTTACCTTTTGGCCCGTTGCATGTGTTACCCCTCTCCCGTACCTCTGCATGCCCGCATTGGTGGCCTCCATCTGTAACTCGTCCCATGTTTGTGTGTCTTCTGTGATAAAAAAAAAAGTATGTCTCCTGCACATGGCCTCCATGTAGCTGCCCTGTGCCTGTGCTTCTGCCGGACCTGTGCGTATGCCTCCTCCTGTGCACAGGCGTGTGCAAACGCATGTGTTTATACTTCTTTCCTTTCCTGCCTCTGTATCTGTGCACATCAGCTCCACCTCAGCTCCGCTTCCTCCACCTCATCTTCATCTCCAGCTCAGCTCCACCCTACCTGCACCTTAGTTCCTCCGCTCCTCAGCACCACCTCAGCTCCTCAGCGCCACCTCAGCTCCTCAGCACCACCTCCGCTCCTCAGCACCACCTCAGCTCCCTCGGCTCCCCTCACCCCCATTGCTGCTCCACACCGCCTGTCATCTTTTCAATCGTGTGTCTGAGGCTGCTGCACACACACACACACACACACACACACATACACACACACATGTGATGCTCACCTCCCCTCTCAAGCCCGATGCTAGGGTTCAGTGGCTAGGGACAGTCTGTCTGGGTGTTACGCCCTGTTCCTGCATTTTCCCTTCGGAGCTGTGTGTCAAACCGTCCTGCAGGCCGCACATTGGTGCCTGCAGCACGGCCTTGCAACCGACTCGGGCAGTCGGTTGGCCGTGTCTAAATGCGCTCGATTGCCCCATGGAATCCAATTAAGTTGCGGGATATTTTATGCCAGGGGTATGCAGGGGGGCCCCCCAACTCAAGTCTCTGGGGTGATGGTTCGGCCCACCCCAACCGTGGCAGTTCCTGCATTTCCTGGTATCAGATGTAGCTCATCCTCACTACGCGTTATGTCCGCTACAATATTACTTTGTGGGACAATCGTAGCATCGGACAGCTTTCATCCTTTGGCTTTGCTACTTCGCCCTTATGACACACACACACACACACACACACACACACAGGTTCTGATTCAGCGATAGGGGCGGGCAAGGTCACACAGAGTGCCGACTCTCATGCCAGCACGAATGGGACTGCCGCCCTCGCATTGCACATGGGTCTCCCTCGTTAAAACTACATCGGCCTTTGCCCTCGTTAAAACTACAGAACCTACAGAACACACACACACACACACACACACACACACACACACACACACACACACACACACACACACACACACACACACACACACACACACACACACTACCACGCATGTTGCACCAGTAGGCGCTTGTCTAGTCTAACCTTTGTTTTGCTGACTACTATTGTTTCAGTCAAGGACGTGAAATGATACGTTTGTGAGCCGGATGTGGGGAAAGGGAAGAGCATTGGGGGACCCCTGTGAAGAGTCATTGCCGCTCATGAAAGATTGCCCTCAAGAGTGCGACCAACTTCCATTTGTTCTGATGTGACTGTCAGCCAACGTTGCTGCCTGTGGGTTGCACGCAAGCATGGCGTTGTCAAAGGACGGGTTCGCAGGGGACTTGCCGCCCCCGTGTGTCAAGGCGTTATGAGGTAACACTGTGATCGCTGAAGGGGCGCTCCATTGGGGCGTGGCATGTTCGAAGATGACAAGATCTCACCGAAACGAGATCCAGTTCAGGACAAATTGTCTGCTCCGTTCCAAATTGAGGCTTGCCCTCTCTCCATGATGTTTAATGCAAGTCCTGTGCTCTGTGATAAGTGTGCGTGCTCTTTGGGGGACGGGCGGCTTGAGGGCGTATAACACATTGCAATCGCTCTTGGGGGCAATACCGATGTGTGCGCTGTGCTATGCGTGCCATGCACAGCGTACATACAATGAAGCGATGTCAAAGGGCATTGCAGAACGAAGTGGATCCAGGTCTAAGATCACGTGACGAAATCCTTTTCCTGATGTTGCACAAAAGGGACTCCTCCAATGCCCCAGTGGCGGCACAAGACACATGCTCGCTGTACTGCACGTGCCCTATCTCCACACTTTTGACACACAATAGTGTCCGCAATGCAGATGCAGTGCAATGTACGCGCATGCACTTGCGAGGAGGGGGCTTCCTCGTGCGTGCGTGTGTGGCGCGCATGTGCGCGTGCGCAAATCTTGCTGAGATGAGGTGTCTCGCTCGAAGACACCTGAACATGGGTGTGCCGCGGGTACAACAAGGAAAGATCGGCAAGTCTACCGAAAGGGGTAGTTCTAGGCCAGCACAGTGCCCCCTACCTCTGTCGCTCGCTGATGCAAGACTGAGCCCCCTCAGCCAGAGGAACATCGGCATCGACTGCCAGTGTGGGCCAATCGTTTGCAGTTAACTGCCAACCGCTGGTGGTTACCGTCCGGTGCCATTGGTGGGCGTCAGTGGGCCACTTTTTTTTTCAGCCCCTGAATTTGGGTGCCCAAATTTGTTTTTTCGTTTTGGTATGGAACGTGCTGTGTCATGTTTCCCTGCAGTCCTGTACATAGATGCGGAGCAGGCGTCGAGATCCCGGCTTATGTCCGCAGTGCGGCATTGTTTGCACCTGGGTTCCCAATGAGACGCGAAGAGATGTGAAGGGGGCGGGTCTTCTTGAGTGTGATTCCTTACAAGATCCAAATTTCCTGACGGACATTTGTGGCATGTTTGGTGCACATGCAACGTCGCATGTGCATATGATACTGCATGTTGGGGCCCACAGGATGCTTCATTTGGTCTTGTTGGTGCATGCAAGCACTGCCAGGAGGGAACACTACTGCACCATTTCTAGCCTTTTGCTTCTCCGACATGCCCTACTTTTGGCATAGCAATGCAAACAACATGCCTCAGCAACATGGCAACATAACCCGTGCGGTCTGGGTCTTCAAAGCAGAGAGGAGGGACGTGGTTGCATGGAGTGTTTTAAGAGGCAAGAAATCTGCAACATAACACTTGGAACCCCCTTTGACTCATAGTTTCAAGGGGCTATAAACTGGGGTGCAGTTCAAAAGGTTTGAAACCAATGGCTGCCAGGAGTCCGCCACACTTTAAGTTCTGCACTGTGCGCGCAGTCTGCAATAGCAAAGCGAAAAGAAGATATTGTGCGTCCAAATGTCGTAGACTCTCTCGATACAGCACCACACCAGGACAGGGTAGGGCATACAACAAGAGTCTATAATTGCAAGATATGATGGGTATACAAGGGTGTTAGCTGTATGGGCTGTGCGCATAGAACTTTTAGGAGGGTGGAGGAGGTTTGGTCCAACCCTATTTTGCCACTTCTTTTTTGTGTGCAGTTGTGCGTTCTTCTTACCTTGATCTAGTGTGTGTGTTTTTGTGATGGGGATGATCCCCAGTGTGCCTGCCAATTGTGCACCATATTGGATGCACATGCATGCCCCAAATGTAAGTTGTGATTCTGCCATGCTTGTTGGAGCCTCGCAGTACGAGAACCATGCTTATGTGTGCGAAGCTTCAGATGGGCAGCACTCATTGTTGGTTGATCCTCATTACTAGGTGGGAGTTGTTTTCCTCATCATCATTCTAGATCTGTGTTTGCCATTATTTGACTGCCTCTCACTACTCTCACTGCTTTGAGTAGCAGCAAGAACTTCGGCTTGTTGGAGCGGGAACAAGTCTTAGTTGGGCTGCTTAAGACAAAAAGGAATCATGCTCCTAGCGCGGGCTCTCAAGCTGGGACTATGTCAGAGTGGCCACCGTGCCTGCGCCTATGTGCTCTGATGCCAGAGTCCGTGGTCGCCCAAAGTGGGCTAGCGTAGGGCCCAGGATGGAAAAAGAGATGCAGGGAGTTGAACAAAATATCGCGGCACCAAATACTCGGAGGACGATGATTTGGAGGCGGGGTGACAGAGGGATGAGCTCGCCCTGGCAGGACAGCAGTGGGCGGAGGAAGGCAACAACCCACTAGAGCATTTCGTTCACAAACTACACGGCATGTTCAGAGCGGTGCCGCGGGCCCGAATGCAACGGGAGGAGGAACAAAGCCTCCTCTTCCCGACTCAGCCGCACAAGGTGCCGCGGGAGGACTACCCTTGGCACCAGCTGCAGCCCCCTAGACCCAGGGCTCAGCGAACTAAACCCCGCCCCCGTTTAGACCGACCCTGCCCACTGCAACGACCCACTCAAATACACTGACCCCTTCCAGTCACCGGAGCATGCAACACAATAAACCGACCCATTCCCAGACCCACGGCCACATCAAAGACGGAGACAACAATGTGGACAGGCAGCAGACTCTCATTGAAACTGTGCTGTGCGACAGTTGCTAACGCAGAAAGGAGGTGATGGGCACTTGCTTTGGCAATTGTTCATCTGACGGGCTCACTGGGGAACGTTCAGATTCTGACCCCACATCTGCATTGGGCTGCACCTCTGCATCAGGAGGGCTGGGTTCACCACGGATCACCTCCACATCAGATGACACATCACTGAACTCAGATGCAGAATCAGATTCATCATGAAGATCATGTGCTGGAGCAGCATGCAACAGAATATCCAATGATGAGGCCATATTTCTGCATGATCAAAGGAAAAGAATCATGCACTGCAGCACAGACGCAGGACACAGAAGCACATCTGCTGGGCACCGTGGCCGTGAAGTCCTCTATGGTGCCTCCGGTAGCTCCGCTGGACCAGAGGCCTGCACAGGAGGCAGAAAGAGATACCTTGGGCACCTTTTATGGGTCTCGCGGGAATGTTTAGGCCTACCCTCCGCCCACCCTACACACAAATGCCACGCATGTCTAAAATAGAACGACCCCCCCAAATACACCGACCCCCGCAAACCACTGCCGCTCATTGGTGCCACTAGGGGCAGGCCCGGTAGCAGGAGTGAAGGGACGTCCCCTTTTCACGAGACCCATGGTGATGTGGCACCACCTGAAGCGCCTGCAACGGTACAATTCCGAACGGTGGGCGCAGCAGCAGCAATCACGAGTGGCGAAGCAGCGCCAGAAATGGAGGCGCGCCCAGGGAGCGACGGCCGTGCGCAGCCACGGGAACGATGCCCCGGCAAAGGAGGGGCAAAGAGAGCAGCTGGGGCGTATGCCAGCGATTTCTATGCAGGACCGGTCCTACCGGAAGGGGCACACAGAGGCGTACAATACAGAGTGGAGGAACCAAGTGGAGGCGCAGCCACCTGCGCCAGGGGGAGGGGCCGTGCTCTTTACACCACCCCAGCGTTGCGCCGTGGCTGCACTGATTTTGGTGGCGCCTCGGGCGACCACGGGGGCCCTGGTCCCATGCGGGCCTCCCTCTTTAATATTGTTTTTCCCGACTACATCCCACACACACACACATCCTTTGTGAGGTGTTGTAAGCTCATGTGACCAAGGAGCCCTATGGATGATCACAGGGATACCCGCTCCCTAACACGACACACACTCGGCATGGCAAAGGCACCGTGCATGGCACTAGGCCAGCGCACAACACGGGATTCTGTGACATGATGCACGCGAGCACTGCACCATATAGGCCGTGAGCGAACACTGTCGCTATCTATGCAGTATTTGTACACATGAACGCTCACACCCGACCAACTCTCCGCACTATCATGGAGAAACAAGCTCCGGCGAGGTTGCCGCTCAAGCCGTCTGCATACCAATCCACGGATATCAGTGCACAGCGACCCTCTGACCTGCTTAGACCGTTCCCTCCACCTGACGCGGTGAGACATCAACCTGCCGAACCGCGAGAACAGCAGGGCCTAGCTAACGATGCACCAGAACGCACAAGCTCCAAAAATGAGGCGAGGGGACTGGCTATGTCATGCATGCAGCCTACATAATTATGCCACTTGGGTACAATGCCGACTTTGCCACCGCTCGAAATTTGAGCTCAGGGAGCTCTGCAAGATAGGGGTAAAGTACAGCGGCCAGCAGCATCCACCACGCAAACACAAGATGGGAAGGCGCCGGGAGAAGAAGCACACAATCAAACCAGGAGACTGGATGTGCCCCCACTGCAGAAATCATAATGATGCCCAGCGCACGAGGTGTCACATGTGCAGAATGCGCAATTGACCGGCGTAATCTGAACAGCCACATAGCGCGAGCAGTCGGCACCCTCGCCGCTGCCAGCTGGCCTGGTGACGCAGGCCACCGCTAACACAGGTGCAGGAGAGGATGACGCCCTAGCTATTCCTGTTCCCGTTCCCCTCGAATTCCGATGTGTTGCTGCATTATCACACATCACTGACACTGGTGACCACACATATGGATGCCACCCACTGCGCTACACACATGCACAATTGTATGGGGAGTTGCGGGCACACGTGAGCTTGGAGCATTGCAAATGACCGAATAGATACTCGTTCCCTACATGACACACACACCACATTCACATTGATCAATTGCCAATCAAGCGTGGCAGATTGTCTGCACTACTGCGTGAAGGAATGAAACATGTTATGCCAGCATGCTGCATGGACTTTTGGTCTGCTCAGTTACTGTGTGTGCTTGTGCTGTACATAATGGACCTTCAGCTTTCCGGGGTTCTCCCGAGTACATCCAATGACACCTTGAGCGTCAGGAACAAGAAAAAAAAGGACAGTTGTAAGGGGAGTTGTAAGTGGCTGCACAGATAGCAACCAGACTAGGAAACAGTTAGTTGATTGTCATGGTGTTTCACCGGTCTTCGGTCACAAACCACAATTTTTTTTCACCTTGGGAGGCAGCAGTTTTTGGGCTGTTGCACAATTTCTGGAGTGCTCTTGTTTTTGCAGGGGTGCTATCACACTGTGCTTTTTTTTTCCGGCACCACTTGTACAAAGCACCAATGGGCATTGGTGTCCAACACGTGGTGTCCAAGCCCTTCTTGCGCACTGCTTTGTGCCCCCTTTGTGTCTTTTGGTACCTTGTGCAATTCGTGCACTTCAGTGGCGAGGCAGTGGTTGTACTGATGCTGGGTTTGCTCTGCTGATGTTGGGTTTGCTCTGCGTGATAGAACTCATCGGCTACATGTGGTCTGGTATTGCTGTGGATCATGCCCAGGCACTAGTCTCCTGCTTATCTCGGGGGACACTTTTGCATGTAGTACATGAAGAGAAATCTTTCAACTGCACTACGGTGAGCTCGTTTTTCTCACCCACCATGTGCAATCCCTCGCAACAAGCGAAACCCATTTTCTCGAATAGTTTCATATCATGTTCCCAGAAGAATCGAAACCAAGGAACCTGATATTTGTGGCAGGAAAAACAATTGCAGTGCTTGCGAGTGAAAAGCTTGCTCAATCCAACACAGGAAGCTAGACGACAACACTGAAGAGAGCTACAACAATATTCATCGCCGTTGAGAAATACTCAGTCACCTTTTGTGCAGACATTCTGTCCTTTTTGGCCTGTGAAAAAACTCTTTTTTTGCAGACAAAGTGGTGCTGTCCTTGGGACCCCCCGATTGTGCAGTTTCAGGATGCAGATGTGGCTGGCTAAGAGGTACTATTTGATGGGTCATCAGAGTGGCTGCAATGCCGTAGACAGCTTATGCACTGCCAAAACTTCACCAAAATAGTTTTTGGACCCGTGTCACAGGTCCAACAAAGGGTACTGCTGACCCGTTGTAAAGTGGTATGAAGTGGCTCTGCCATGCCAAAAATACGGCCAAAGAGCAAGCAGATGCGGTGATACAGATGCGTTGCAATGCTGAGTGTGGCTCCAGCGATGCAAAAACGCCCTGCTTCAGCACCGTGCTTCTGTGACCTTTTGCAGAGGTCTTCTGCCACCATGCCCAAAAAGGAAGATGACAGCTTTGTGCAGGAGGCATGTCTGGGCCGAGTGAAGGTACGAGCCATTGCACTGTGTTGCCTTTAGCATCGGAAGTCAGCTCTTTGACAAGGCTGCAGTGCCATGACATGCTTTCCCCCCTCTTCGTCATCCCCCGCTTCATGTTGTGCCCCGGTTGGACGCATCGTCCACTTGGTGACCTCCAATGATTGGAAAGGGCAGCTTCTAGACAGTTGTTGCCTTCATCGCTTTTCATGCGTACCAATTTTCGGGTACGGCCATGGACCGGCCTCTGGGGAGATGGGAGTGGGTTGTCACTTGGCACACGTCAAAACTGTTGAAGATTGATGTCACTCGACACTGATGCCGTAACCCGCTTTGGGGATGACGATACAATAGCAACGTCCCATGTGGAGCGCGAGTCAGCTTTCTCCCCATGTGGAGACTAGCTACCTGTGTGGTGCCGATGGCGGCCCAGTGTCGACGCTAGAGTGTCTGCGTCAATCCGCCTCGGAACGCCCTGTAGACTGAAAGAAAAAACCCGTTGATTGACCATTGCGCCAAACCACACGAGGCATTGTTCCGTCAGTTTGTGGGCTCTGCATGTGAATGGATTCTTTCAGGACCTTGTAGACAGTCTTGAAGCAGGGGAAGGCTGCTTGCAGCTCCGCCCTTGGCCCTGTAGATGCTGGAGACTGATGCCCATATTTGGAACCTGTACTCTTGCGCAGGGGCAGGGGCAGGGGCAGGGGCAGGGGCACAGGGGTGGTGATGGGCCCCGTGCGGATTGTATCTGCAGGTGAAGAAGGGCAAGTTCAAGATCTGCTACCTTGTCAAATGGGAAGGTTACGACAAAGTCGTGGACATCACCTGCGAGCCTTCGCACAATGTTCTGGTCGAAAAGCACGAGGACCCGCTTCTTGATCAAGCGGAGCAATCGTTCCAGGTCCAAAGGGAGTTTGGGTAGGGTGCTCTTGGATGATTTTTCTTTTTTTTTTTGTTTTACCGAGGAGTGCTCTTAGGGAGCGCCCAAAACAAGTGCTCAACCGCCATTGGTACCGTCCAACCGCCATCGGTTACCGTCCAACCGCCATTGGTGATCCTCCAACCGCCCTCGGTTACCCTCCGCCACCGCCGTCGTCCACTCCCCAACCGACGTCAGTGACCGCTTGAATACTGACTGAGGGGGAATATTAGCGCACCGGGCATCTTTTTTTTACCATTCCCCACCCGTGCCGGTTTTTGCCCACCCTCACTAAACAATCTGGAGTACCTTCTCGCAGTGTCTAAGAATCTAAGAATCCAGCAGGTGGTGAACAGAGCAGGTTCTCCAGGTGAGGCTCGGACACATAATGCATGTGGAACCCTCATTTGTACTATATGCCCTACTTCTTGACCCAGGCTGCTGCCTGAGGGCTCATACTGTACTCAATAGAATTTTTGGAGTTGTTGAACTTGACAAAAAAAAAGATGATGGCAAGGGTGGTGGTTGGAAGTGGTGGAAGTGACATTTTGTGTTGTTGAATTCTCATATTTCGGCTTATGCAGCGTGCTTTGCACGGAAGGTTTGCGGTCTATTGCAGTCTACTTGGGGGACTTCCCTAGGTGGGGATAAACTTGGGGCTAGAGATAGGATACTTACTACAAAGGTAGCACGCCGGGCATGTGCCGGGCGCGCGCCGGGCAAACATTCCC